>JAJMGU010000011.1:0-441562 GCA_030582675.1 Suhomyces sp. yHQL142
CAGTGTATGGGTTACTGAAGATTGAAGAGGTGGTAGTTAAGTGACCTTCGGCATCAGAAGTGACAATCACATCAGCAGTACCGGTCGAAACAGAACCATCAGCGTTGGTGGTTGTGAAAGTAGTGGTGTACTCAGTGTATGGGTTACTGAAGATTGAAGAGGTGGTAGTTAAGTGACCTTCGGCATCAGAAGTGACAATAACATCAGCAGTACCGGTCGAAACAGAACCATCAGCGTTGGTGGTTGTGAAAGTAGTGGTGTACTCAGTGTATGGGTTACTGAAGATAGACGAAGTAGTTGTCAAGTGACCTTCAGCATCAGAAGTGACAATAACATCAGCGGTACCCGTAGAAACAGAACCATCAGCGTTGGTGGTAGTGAAAGTTGTAGTGTACTCGGTGTATGGGTTACTGAAGATTGAAGAGGTGGTAGTTAAGTGACCTTCAGCATCTGAAGTAACAATCACATCAGCAGTACCAGTAGAAACAGAACCATCAGCATTGGTGGTAGTGAAAGTAGTGGTGTATTCAGTGTATGGGTTACTGAAGATAGACGAAGTGGTAGTTAAGTGACCTTCAGCATCTGAAGTAACGATAACATCAGCAGTACCAGTAGAAACAGAACCATCAGCATTAGTAGTGGTGAAAGTGGTGGTGTACTCAGTGTATGGGTTACTGAAAATAGACGAAGTGGTGGTTAAGTGACCAGCGGAGTCAGAAGTAACAATAACATCAGCAGTACCGGTAGAAACAGAACCATCAGCGTTGGTGGTTGTGAAAGTTGTAGTGTACTCAGTAAATTGAGATGATGGGTTATTTGATGGGCTGATAGTAGAACTCGTGGTAGTCAAGCCCCCCGTAGCATCGGTGGTGATGATAACATCAACAGTATTGGTAGTTGGCACACCAGCGGAATTGGTAGTGGTGATGGTGGTGGTATATTCAGTGGTTGGAACCTGAGTAGCTGGGTTACCTGTGTTTCCTGACGTATCAATGGGAGGATCAGGGAATGGTGCACAGGCAGGACAAGTGATAGGATTACTATTAGCAGGAACAGGTTGGTTGTAAGCAACACCAGAACCGGCAATCAGTCCCAAAGCACCTCCAAAGTCTGGGTTTACCACGGCAAACGATGCTGCTGAGTATCCAAGACCAATATGGAAAGCTTGATTGGCACCAACAGTTGGGTAGAGGGTCAAAATACCAGTCGCAGCATTATACAGGAATGGTCTAAGTCCCAAAAGTACTGGTTGAAGAGGTACAGTTACACCAATAATATTTCCGTTACCGAACCCCTGGATCTCGTATGCTGGACTGTTTGGAAGAACTCCCGCAAGAATAGCCACTGATGACGTTGGGGTTTGTAAGTTGATGATATTATCGAAAAGCAACGGGAGGTTGACATTGGAATTTGCACCCACGTTAATACATCCTCCACCTTGTAAGATGTTGGTTTGCACGTATTGTTGGTTGATAAGACAGATTTGACCGGAGTTGGTGATTGGAGTACCCACTCCACCAAGTTGAACGGTTCCCTGAGATCTGACTCCCTGTTGAAATGTGATTTGTCCGGCGTTGGTCCAATCGAGGGCACCGAGGGTCATGATTGGAGGGGTGATGGTTCCACCTTGTGCACCAAAGAACATTTGACCTTGATTGTTGAAAGAGATTCCACCAAGGTTATAGGTGGTGAGAGCTCCCGATAATAACGAGTTGAAGGCAATGGTACCACTGTTTTCGATAGACCCAATTCCCGCTTGAAGTTGTACAGTGATAGCCACTTGGTGATACCCAGAAGAAATATAGAATCCACCAGTGGAGGCTACCAGGAGAGACCCAGCAAGGGCACTCACGGCATTTCCAATGATAGACCAGAAAGCACCAGAATCAACAGTTATATCACCAATAGAAAGGTCGATGGTTCCTTTGTCGACTCTATTCTCGGAGATTTCGATACCAGATACGGCGCTCAACAGAACTAAGCCTGCAAAGACGTTTTTGAGCAACATGATTATGATGAAGATATCAGTGTTTGAAAAGTCAGTGATAAAATTGAGGATCTTACATTTTATATAAACTACCGATAGCTAGAGCTCCCAAGACTACCCCCAAGTCGGAGCACTGGAACTCACTGGAACTTGAGCATGGTAAAAGATCGCCGATAGGCGAGATTCCTTTTTTGAATGGGGTATAACCTTAAAAATTTCGCAGCAAATTCGAAATTATCATGCATGTAAACGTTTTACGAACATGATTACGAGGCGGATGGATTCGGTCTTTTCCGCCTGAATATGGGTCCAGAGTATTAGTGATGTGATGGCTATTGCTTAAAGTTGCCTTTATCGAGTCTCTTGGTTTTACTAACCATGAGCAGTCAACTCAAGAACAAAAAAATAACATCTACAATTATAGGACGTCATGTTCAACGCCATAAACCATGAGCCAAATCCGAATCTTCCGGAGTGGTCTATTTCTCCGTTGAGTTGTTATTGGCTGCAAGATACTATTTGAAAGCCAAGTAAAAAAAAGTGTCTAGGTTATTTTTTGATACCTTGAATGAAACCCTTCAGCTTTAATCACACCAAACCCGTATTGGAGTTGGATAGTGCCAATCTTGGTGTCTACTATTCTTTTCAATCAACGTACATCATCATTATTTTCTGACAACGCCTCAAGTGTGAGATCTTATCGTACTAAGACGTTCTGTGCATATTTAACACTTCAATTACAAACAATTGTCCAAAGCTTTTGCAATAAGTGACACCTTAGATTTCAAGTGGGGTTACAATTGAATTAGGTTCAATCCCCGATATAAAGAAATCAGACTATTGGCAAACTAAAAGCCTTATGGAAACGTCTCCATTATAGGCACTTTCCTCCGATTTTAATCACGAAAATGCCATGCTGGTTGCGCTTCAGGGAAAATAATAAGCATGTATCTTAACCTAGCTAGTAGTGCGAGCTGAATTTTCATAACTGCTTGCAAATAACCACACATTACCCGCCACCCTCCCCCCAACTCATCGATGTAGCTAGATGAAATTGGGGTTTTTTCTGTGAGTTTTGGGGTTGTTTTCCCGAACGATTTACAATCCCGATGCAATTATAGAGTCAATCGCTGCATAACGCATCTAAAAAAGAATTAGGATCTTGATTGTTCGGTTTGGCGCGCAAGTATGCACGTCTGAGAATCACGATCTAGCACGAATTGCTTAATCTTGCATTCGTTAAGACGTTAGATAACAGCCTAAAGCATGTAAACTGTGGATGGATTAGCCAACGATCACGATTCTAAAACCTAATGCCTATCCCATACAATCACCAAGGTCTTACCTCGGCACCATCGAGTGTTCGAACAAAAAGTACCCTTCAAGGAATGTGGCCCTGACCCTACATATTACCTGGTGGGGTTTTATTCTCTCAAGCTTTTGAGAACTTGCGCTATTGCAATGGGCATTAACCATACGGCCCATCCACGGATGGCCATCAAATGACCAAAATGGGGTAGCAGTTCGACCAAAGGCGGTTTTGATTCAAACAGTGGTTGCGCTGATCCCCACAGTAACGGTATGAGTAGAATGGACCAGTACGGGAACGTGGCGTTTTTAATAGGTGGAAATTCCGCCCAGTGGTGTAGACAGATAATAATGTAACCACGGGATCCTAAGGGTACTTGACAGAAAATAGTTGTGGTCATGAGTAACCGTCGCTGGCACCATCGCTAGGTCTGCGAACAATTATTGCAACTTTACATCTACTTAAAAGAGTGGGAATTAAGAGGCACATCCTTTGACATCCTCGATAATTCTGGTCGATGTCATGATTATTGTTCAACATCTATGTCAGATCCAGTCGAAGCATGTCAATATCATTTCAATAATAGACTTGACAACCCATTTGAACATAGAAACGGTCCAGGGATACTGCGGTGGGTCCGGATTTCGGGATTCGGATCCTCATGCTACGGACATACCAGTTCGCAATATTATTATAAAGAACAAGCCTACAAGAGTAGATGGGCATTCCCAATGCGTACCGTGGGGTTACTCGGATTTGATGGCATTAACGACTCTGCAACCGCAAATCTTTGCACCAGAGTTGAACATCGACTTTCATCAGAAAATATGAATAAATATGCGACATGAAATTTAGGGACTACACTTTCAGAATATAACCCTGGGATTGATTATGGCCAAGATTTTGTTAGTACTTCGATAGGGGGGCCCGTGGATGCTCAGAAAGCCCAGTAAGTAGCAAAACGGAGATCCAAATGGAGATCCGTTCATTCTTCACTTGATTATACCATTTGGCAAACCGGACCACACTTCGGTGAACATCTTAACTAAGGATTTACTAAAAACTTCCGCTATTTGCAATAGGAGAGAGTACAGCGAAGATTAGACATAACGGAAAGTTTTATGCATAGACTAGAATCCATCTTCTCCGTAGTGCTGTACCCAAGTAATCAGATTTATTCGTCTTGAGCATAAGCATAGTCTTTGCTGCAATCTGATCATATCTTACCATCTATCTACCCCTTACTTTACACCTTAAGCAATACATGCTGTCAGTTACGTTCATGAGTAAAAGGTACATATGAACGCTACTGATGGGTCTTTTTCT
The DNA here is from genome assembly GCA_030582675.1 of Suhomyces sp. yHQL142. Lineage (NCBI taxonomy): Eukaryota > Fungi > Ascomycota > Pichiomycetes > Serinales > Debaryomycetaceae > Suhomyces > Suhomyces sp. yHQL142. The sequence continues at coordinate 4,623 of JAJMGU010000011.1, forward strand.
ATGTCTCTAGGTCCATTCCTCTTTTCATTTGTTGAACACGTTTAGTAGGCAGCCCACACCCCTCGTATTGCAAAGTCTTGTTATTACCAATACCGTCATGCTTTCAGACAAAGTTCCCAAGTAAGCCAGCATAGGTTATTTGAATTACACAGAAATGTAAAACGAAACAATAGAGAGAAGGTTCTGATTCCCCAACTTACCTGCACTAGCACCATAACTATTTTGGGTAGCAGATGCATGCAATATATTTTCTACCAACAACAAAGCCTATTATGTGTGCTAATAGCAAAAAATAAATGAATTTCAAGTAGCTGTAGTTCGTTTGGTGCTGAATCAAAAGCTTGACCTCTTCTTTTTATGCAATGGCTCTCAAATAATTACGAGCACCAAGCCTCGATTCTACATATCCTACTAATTCCGAGTAGAAAATATACATCGTGCCAATTATTATTTTTAATGTCGTATGGAACCATGAGGCAACTTGAAATCCTCTCTATTGTTCATCCTACAGCGCTCAAAGGCAGACCACGAATTGTTCCCGCCGTAATTTTCTCGTATACCTGCGCCAACACGATTGGTTGAGAATCTCTTTCTTGTTATACAACAATAGCCTGGTGAAAGCTATGGTGACTATCCGTTTTGCGATGGTTCTGAACTCCAAAAACCGGACGATCAATCGGTTTCTAGCTGAGCAGAGCAAAATGTGTCGCTGGATTTGAAGGCGCCCTTGCACTATCTAAGACCGAGGATATTGACCAAGAATTTAAAGAGGCGTATCTGAGATTCATTTGTATGTGCTTTAGTGAAATTAGCAAGGTACGAAATTCCCACCGTGACTAAAGCTTGTCCCTAAGTTACCTAAAACTTGCGATTTTTTATACGGCACTAAGCGCAAATTTAGAACCCTGAGATGCAAGTCCTGACCCTTCGCAGGCGCACCTCTAAGTTAGGTATATACCGGACTCCTTTGGGTTTGGAATTAAGGCGTAAAGCTGCCTGGTTCTATAGACGTTTCGAATAAAGGTGGCGAATACCTTTAGATCAGATATACGACCAACTGGTAGGTCGGGATATCTTTTGTTAAAAAATCGAAGTTTTACTGAAACTTGAACAATTAAGGTTGGTCCGGCATAGATCTTTCACTACTGATCGCAGCGATGCCCATGAAGGTCCCCGTCCACTTGGGGCTCACTTGAGAATTCATACTTCAGACTAATATTTGGACGCCTTAGGTTAGAGCTCCTATTTGATTTCTAGACGCTTAAGAATTTGGTTGTACGCGGCTATGGTACCCACAGAAATCGGGGTGCATCTTCAAATGCAAAAGTGCTTTGGCGCCATCTGCTGGCGAAATCACTGCGAAGAATTCTGTATGCAACAGGGCGTGCCGAATGCAGGATCTAGAAGCTTCACCCCAAATAATTCGCAGCCTATATTGGTATCAGATATACTCAGTATGAATATTACACTCTCTCTAGGGAAGATTATGTAATGGGCTATATCAACCTAAACTTTGAGGCAACACACTGAATTCAAAGCACTTACAAATGTGAGTTTTATTCTATAGAAGCTCCGGGATCTAGGCCCTATCTACTGTAATAATTAAGAGAAATCAAATTTGAAATTTGAAAATTTTTGATATTTTTAAAAGAACTGCCATTTACTTTCTATAGGATTTGGAGGAAAGACTCCAAAAATGAAGATTGCAAAGATTTATCATTCTTGAGGAATTTAAAAAAGTCACGTGCGATGTCAACCTCAAATTATCAGAGTCACTTATAGCCAAGAAAGGATCAGTCTATTGACAGAAGATGGACATACCCACCTTCGCACACAACCGGATTAACCCGACAGCCTCGTGATTAATCCGCCTAGTATGGTGTCCAGAGCGAATTAGTGCTGGCCAGCAACCCTCCAATAACACATTAGGCTACTGATAAAGTCAACTTAGATGCAGTACGCGGACCGGGATCCAACCTTTATCGGACCAATCAAATCGCAGACTGATAATGCAAGGATACCTGGATTAGTCAGGAATTGTGTAATCAAGAGGTCCAGAAATCCGGGTATGACAGATTTCACCTGTGGTATTGGGACATAATTGACTGACATCCATCTATATTCGGCAAGAATAAGTCGAAGAAAGCATCATACCTCAGAGTCCGACACGTAATTTACTACCCAGTCTTTACTAGAGGAAGTCGACACCTTTATAGCATCTAATTTCTCGGGCAAAAAACCATTCGATTGACGGCACCGCATCCAATTTATTGTATTGTCCCAAAAATTCATCACCATATAGTTGATGATTTCCTAGTCCGGAATTTAAAGAACCGTCACCACTCGATTTCTTTCGACACATTTTGCACAACCTTTGCCAGTACCACCATCAAGCCACGCCTGGTGTCTATCCATAAACTACCCACTGACTCGTGCACTTCATCTTGCCTCTACATCCTTATACAACTGGTGTGTGGTGAGTGATTTTTTGGATTAGATCATTGGTTTCCATATCCAACTCTATCTCGAGAATATTCACACTAGTGGCTTCGCTTTCGGAAGTCGAAGCCTACATCCTGCGACAAAACCTGTTCAATCGCAACATTAATGAAGACCAGTCATAACTACGATCCGCCGGGCGAAGGCCATAACGGCAGTTCTATTCCACCACATTATCCATTTCATACCAAACACTCTTCACTTCAGAGCCCAGCACTCTCTTCAACAACTGCACTGTCTTCCACAACATCTCACAGAGTCAACAACTCAAACCAGGCAGATTTCGGTCCACATTCAAACTTGTCACAACTTCTCCAACAGGAAGAATCCAACGTAGAGAACGTTTGGAAAATGTACCATCGTGCCCGTGAATCCTTACCGTACAAGAAACGAATGGAAAATTTGACTTGGAGAATGATGTATATCAATAGTCAACGTAACGGACAAGTAACTAAGGACTCCGGTAACTTACCTACAGCAACCACATCCTCCATCAAAGACCAAAATGATCAGTTTATTTCCATATCAAGTCTGCCTGCGCTAGATCCTGGTGCCGATGACTTCGATTATGTAGCTCATATCAGAAAAATGGGACAGAATGAATCAGAGGAAACTTATGACGGAAATAGCTTTAAAGAAATCAATTCAAAGAAAAGACCCGCAGAATTCTCACCCCTCATCACGGGTATCAACAACTTACCTTCCCAATCAATACATTCAATTAATACCTTGCCATCACAAATGATCCAGCCAAGTTTACCGTCACAATCTCTACACTCAAATCTTTCAAAGTCTTTGAACAATGAAAAACTCAAAAATACTTTCGCTAAGAGCTCAACCAGTACGGAAAGTAACGTTAGCAGATCATCCCTGGTACATCACAAGAAGTATTCAAATAATAATTTTCCGAACTCCAATCTCCAACTGTCTGCATTTGAGTTCTCTCTTGATCCTTTGGCATTTGAAGGACCAAACAATAACTATAATAATAATTCTTTGGATTTGGTTTCTAACGATCATTTCTTGTCAGAGATGAGATCTTCTTATGATAATGGAAGCCGCAATGGCTCAATTTATCTGAGTAGAAGTACAATAGGTCCAAATACTTATAGTGGATCTGCAAATTCAAGTGCAACCATAGGGCCCTCCAATATCCTCAACCAATTTTCCAATAGAAACTCCATTTCCAATGGAAGTGCATCTACTACTCCCACCCAATTCTTGAGAAATGATAATTCACTTATGAGCTTACCCGATTACAATCAACAAAGTCTCAATTCTACTTTTACAGGGCGACCAATTGTAAATAGATCAATTACCCAAACACCAACATCTTCACTGTTCCAACAGTACTCGAGCTCACTTACATCGGACAGTTTCCTGTTCCACCCATCATCTTCATTACCTAAATCGAACAGTCCAATGTTGGATGTGAGAATGGTACCGCAGTTGCCATCAAACTCAGATATGGGTCTGATAAATGATAATTCTTCTAGTCATGACCAACCTCCAATTTACTTCAAGAAGTCAGGTTTCGATCATGCGACCTCGATCTCTAACGCACCAGGATCTCCTACTTTATCTCACTCACTTCCATCAAGCTCATCAATTAATACTTGGAGAGACTCGTTGGGTACGAAACCTAGCACGAAAAAATCCAAACCATCTAAATCAAAAAAGAAAAGTGAAGGCACTGATTCATTGAAGTCAGATTCTAGCCAGGCTGGTAATACTGGTGGCTCAAATGTTTCATGTACCAACTGTCATACCAAGACTACTCCGTTGTGGAGAAGAAACCCTGCAGGAGAACCATTGTGTAATGCTTGTGGACTATTTTTGAAGTTACACGGAGTTGTTAGACCTCTCAGTTTAAAGACAGATGTTATAAAAAAGAGACAAAGGGGTGGAAATCCTACCAAGAAATCGGGCACTGGTGCCAATTCGGGAGATGGTGATGATTTAAATCCCACGTCGTTGACAAAGAGCGATACGAAAATTATTGGAAATATAGTATCCTCTCTGAATCTGGACCTGTTGTCAAGGAAGAAGGGAGTAAATAGACCAAAAAGACTTTCGAGAGTCGAAAGAAGTCAAAGTATTGAGCACGATCAAGAACAAGAACAAAATCAGGCTGACTACCAAAACTATGCTGATGACCAGCACTCAAAGCCAGAACACTTTTCAAATCCTGTTCAAGCTGGCGATGAGCGTTACTTTATAGATGTGTTGAATTCGATTCCTGATATGTCAGAGAATAGTGGACATGATCGAGCCACCGATAACTCAAGCGACCAAGAAATGAAAACCGAAGACAGTAATGAAGCCGGGAATGGAAACAATTGGGATTGGTTGAGCATGGCGCTATAGATCAATTTTGCTCAACATGATACAGCAAGATTTACGACTTTCGCAGCCAAGTGTTTGGGATTGAATAATATGCTAGTGCCATAGTATGGTACATGTTTTAGACTAAATAGACCTTCAATGAAGATACACAATTTTTTGAATTTAAGTTTCGTGGAATGATGTTGTAGTAGTCCGATCGAACTCAAGAGAATGCTATAATTATAAGTGGTCCAGAAGAATAATACTAAAAGGTACAATGTGTATGGTGAATCTTGTTGCAAAGCCATAAACTAGAGGAAGTACAGAATAAGTACTAGCACGACCAGCAGGTGTTAAGAGAGACATAAGACCATAGTAAACTTGGAATCGTGGTTATGAAAAATCAAATAGTATACTGATTATCTTGATATCCACACATTGAAACTTTTGTCAGGTGATCTACAATCCATTTGAAATGGGTAAAAGACTACAATTGCTTTAGTCTTAACATCATGTCTAGATATCCCAAGGTTACAATACTGTACTGTTCCAAATGCAAATGGCAGAACAGAGCTGTGTGGTATTTGCAAGAGCTTCTTCAAACATTTGAAGGCAAAATCAATGAAATTTCACTTCAACCAATTCTAGACCAACCAGGCAAGTTTGAGGTTCTACTTACTAAAGAAGAAGGGGAAGATGAGATAATTTACAAGAGGCGTTTCAAGAATCCCGAATTGGCTATCAAGTATGGCGACAAAGACGGTCTGCAACTGGAGCCATACTATTATGATGGATTTCCTGACTCTAAGATGTTGAAGCTTTTGATCAGAGATCGTTTGGACGGGACACAAGCAAAGTTGGGACACATTGACAAGTATGATACCACTTTCTTGGTCAGTGAGAGAAAGCAACAGGGCAGCGGCAATGAGAAGCTTCAAGCTGATAAAAAAGATCAAGAAGATACAAAAAATCAGGTGTGTCAAGTATGTAAGGACGAAAATCTGAGTTAGTCTATATATGATAAAAGGAAGCATAGATTGAAACTGTGGATCGGACCAAACTATGAGTCGTGGATTGAAATATATTATAAATGAAGTAAAGGGAAGTAAATGGTAAATAACACGAGTAGAAGAAAACCGACAGTAAAATAAAAAAGTAACATCTACAAACAGTTCAATGATAGCACTAGCCTAGTATGCTTATGTCACTAAAATAGCACTTATTTGTCATAAGGTCTATGGTTGAAAAGTTTGCACGATGAGTAAGGAGCAGGAAAGAACAATGAACATGTCAAGTCCACTGCAACTTCTAAACTTCGAGAAAGTAGTGATAATCACGAAATTGAGTGATTTAATCAATATCTTCACTGAATTGATGGTGGTAAGCTTGATCGCTTATTTGATCCCAACCTGAAGCGCTGGCCACATATGGCAAACTACTTCCTAATGACCCGAAGTATAGGGTGCCATTTGGGAGGCCCAACAAACTTTGGTACTGTTTAATCACGAAAGTTGGAGACACGTTTTTGGCCAGACTCAGCGATTTCTGCGATCCGTTGGGACTGTTAGAAACAGAGGACCCCGAGCCAGGGTACTGTTGAAGACGCGTGTTTTGGGTCGAGGTTTGGTTGATTTCCTTGGTGATTTGCTTCCATTTGTGTTTTTCGCCGGCGACCAACAATTGTCTCAACACCTGGATATCTTGGGGTGTAAACTTTCCAGAGATGTTGGAGGCAGGAGCGTTACCAGCTGCATAGTTGTAGTTAGGCTGTTGTTGCTGTTGTTGTTGCTGCTGCTGCTGCTGTTGTTGTTGGGTCAGAGGAATCTGTTGAGGTCCGGGCTGTTGCAGTGGGACCTGTTGAAGCTGTGGGTTTTGCATTGGTTGAGGTTGAACCTGGACTTGTTGTCCTTGAGTCTGTGGCTGAGGTTGAGGTTGACCTTGAGGTTGACCTTGTGGTTGTGGCTGGTAGGAGTAATCTCCAACATATTGCTGGCCGTTGCCTGAGTTACTATTATTGTACATGGGACTGGTGGGAATAGTAGTAGTGATGTTGGCTTCGAAATAAATCATAATCTGCCGGGACTTGGTCGCGGTTCAGGAAGTGGTGATGTGTGCTGGCTAGAAGAGAGGTAAGATCCAAGTGTCCTGAAGAGATGGTTTTTTTTTGGGGAAAAGGTGGTGAGGATTAATTCAGACTGAACTTATTCAACTGACTTCTTTGATATAAACTCCGTTTGTGGGTGATACGGCGTATCGATGTCTAAATAACAATAGCCAATTTCTTTTTGAGTATAACAATCGATAATTCGACTCAGTCCGAAAAGTGGGTTATTGGGTGGGGTTTTTTTGACACCCACCAAAGTGAGTGCTAAAAATCGATCACGTGTTCACAGGGCGGGCGGGCAGGCAGCCAGGCGACCTACCCCATGATCATTGCCACGAACAAATGTGCACACCAGTCGTAATTTACGACTAAAGTACATCTGTGAACCCTTTCAAGCCTTCTTGGCGTTCGACGCGTTACTCTTAGTCCCCATCATGCCTTCTTCATCTGTAGATCCCCGTATTCCCGAGAACAATATACTTTGTACTTGAATTTTTACTGCACTGATATAGAAAAATATAATTATTGCATCAATATAATATGCTGTTTTGTTCATCATCTAAAACAAATGCTTGGTAATGCAATGTAAGTTGTTAAATACTTAGCTAATGGCTTTTACATAATAGCTTTATACACTCGTAACTGTACTGAAATCTTAGCGAATTTATTGTAGACTCGATCAGACTCCATCAAATACGATCCTTTCTCCATAGTCATAGTCGCATTTTCGTATTTGTACCCCACATATTGTAATCTAATCAATTCTAACTTGAGTCTTCCTCGTATCCGTCGTCACTCTCTTCACTTCCCATCGAAATATCGGAGTCTTCATCTTCATCATCGGAAATTTCAACCTTATAGGATCTCTTCGGAGCTGCTCTTCTTTTGCCTTCACTAGGCACTTCAAAATCCTTGATCAGAACCTCCAAATCCTCAAGCTCATCTTTTATCTTAGAACTTTGTTTAGCTCTTTTGTTCACCTTTACTGGCTCGGTACTACTGTCTTTCTTCGACTTGGTACTTGATTTTGAAGGCGTAGGGCTACGTCCTCTCAGTGGCTGGGGAGTCCCAGTTGAAGTAAATGATGAGGATGAGCTCTTGACTTCTGGTTGAATTTCTTGAATATCATCATCATCACTATCAAACAATGAAATATATTCCTTTGGCTTTGGAGCTACTACTTTCTTGGTTTTGCTTGCTGGAGTACTCGAGAAGAACGAATGCAAGTCAGGCTTCTTCTCGACCTTGACACTTGGCTCTGGAGTAGATTTCTCGGATGCTGCCTTTTGAACCTTAGACAAAGTTTGCTTTTTCTTTGGCGGACCTGAGATATGATTATCATCTTCTCTTTCAGTCTTAACTTCTTTCTTAACTTCTTTCTTGATGGTTTTACGGGCCCTATGTTTTTTGGACTTCGAACCTGGGGCTGACACCATATTAACACGTTCAAGGTGATCTAATTCCAAAAATTTCTCCCATGAGACTAGGAACTCATCCAAGTCAGCGTTCCACAAGTCTTTGGCAGATTTCTTTAACAAAGCATTCAATTCTTCCTCTTTATCACCTTTTTGCTTCAAGAGCTTCTCGTATCTTTCTCTAGTCAAAGACCAAATTGACATTCCCAAAAGGTATTCGTAATAGGAGTATACATTTTCCGGCTTGTGTTCATTTTCGCTGTCTTCATTGTGGCCAGCTGCATTCAATTGACTGATATCACCCACCTGCTCTTCCTCTTCTTCAATTTCTCGAGTAGCTTCAACAATTAAAGACGAATCGAAGTCAGTTGTGACGGGCCTATTATCTTTACCAAACTTGACGAAACCAAGTGATTGTAACGTTTCTATCAATACAGTTCTCTTCTTATTCGACACAGACAATTCATTGTCAATAATCAACTTAATGAACCTGGCTTGTTCACTCAATTTGGTCAATTGGTTTTGCAACTCTTCGGTCATGAAATCTTTACGTTTTTGATAATACTCTAATCTCACGAAATAGAAATCACGCAAGATTTCAAGAGGACTGTCATACTTCTTAATTCTCCCTAATGGGTCAAATGCAACCATATTCGTCAAACTAATAGATGAGATCAACTTGAATCTTTCCAAAAGCCCAATCTTCAAAGATTTGGCCATTTCTTCTGGAGTCAACTTGATCACAAATCTTATATTAATACCGTGATGTTCTTCCATATCTTTAATCCATGCGGGTGATTTATCACCACCTAATCCGGCTAACAAGAATTCCTTGACATTATTGGTCCAGGTTTTCACTGGAATCTCAGAAATTTCTAAAGTGGTCTCATCAATTTGCTCGATTCTTCCGAACACTCTGTACTTGTCTGATCCATTTCTTTCAATAGTTCCTTCCCATCCCTTATACCAAGGGAACATTTCTTGTTGCTGTTCACTATTCATAAGTCTTCGAATGTTATCAACAATGTCGACAGGATTAAAACAAGGAATGTTAGTAGACCAACCAGTACCAATACCTTCTGCACCATTGACCAAAACCATTGGAATAACAGGTAGATACCATTGTGGTTCAACTGTCAGTTCATCTTCTTGAACATATGTATATAATGGCTCATCTAATGGATTGAAAATCTTTCTGGTAATACCATTAATTTCGGTGAAAATATATCTTGCAGCGGAAAAATCTTTACCACCAGCAGCTCTACTACCGAAAGAACCATTGGGTTTCAAGATGTTCAAATTATTCGATCCAATGAAGTTTTGGGCCAACCCAATAATTGTTTGAATTAAAGAAGCCTCACCGTGATGATATTCAGTCTTCTCTGAAATATATCCTGCCAACTGGGAGACCTTGATCTCACTTCTCAAGTTTCTTTTGAAACAACCGAACAATATCTTCCTCTGTCCTGGCTTAAAACCATCTAATACCGATGGTATAGATCTGATATTATCAGCCATAGAGAACAAAATCAATTCTTGATTGATGAAATCACTTATCGGAATTTCTTTCAATTCATGATCCAAATGAGTTCCTGGAACAAACCCTTGCAACCAATCTTTTCTTTCATCAGCTTTTTTCTTCGAGAATGCCAAATCAATCAATTGCGAGTCATCGTTTTGCAAGGCATGGAAAGTTTTTAAGTGTGTTCCCAAATCAGCAAAATACTCACGAGTTTCTTTTTCTTTAGACGTACCCAAACCTTTGTAATACTTTTGGGTCCAGCGACATCTAGTACCTTCACTTTCTCGCCATTTTTCAAATTCGGGCATGGAATAAAATGCAAGTACTTCATCTGCACCACTTCCCCTTTTCTTTATCGTGACTTTCACAATTGGAGTCACAAACTCAAGCAAAAATCCCGGGATACTTAACAATCCTGGAAAACTTGTTTCGAAGAAATTAATCAATAAACCTTTGATATGTGAACCATCGTGATCTTGATCTGTCATGATCATAATTCTTCCATATCTTAAGGTTTTTATGTTGTCAATTGAGTATACCTTCTTGTGTTGTAACCCTATAATCTCTTTCAAAGCTTTGATTTCTGAATTTTTAGTGATTTGATCTGCTGAAGCTTCACGCACATTAAGCAATTTACCTCTTAAAGGGAAGCAACCGTAGTAATCTCTTCCAACCACAGTTAATCCGTTGACAGCGAATGCTAAGGCAGAATCACCCTCAGTAAGAATAAGGGTGGCCTTGTGACCTTCTCTAGTACCTGCTTTGTTTGCATCAACTAACTTCACTTGTCCCTTAATTCTCAGCTTCTTGGTTCCATCAGCTTTTTGAATAGCTTTATCCTCGTTGGCATTGGCAATATCTTTAATCTTATCCACAATACTTGTTTTAAGAATCTTCTTTATAAATTGATCACTTATTACTAATTTCTCATTAGCCTTACCACCAAATTGAGTCACTTTTGTAGTCAATTGTTCTTTTGTTTGAGAGGTGAATGCCGGATTTTCCACCAAACAATTTATGAATAAAAACATATTGTTTCGGACTTCTTGAGGTTTGATCATTAATTTCTTTTTTCCTTTTTCACTCTTTGATAACATTTCCACTAATTTTTTGATTATTTGGTCGGAAACATTATTCACATGGGTTCCTCCAGAGGTAGTAGCAATGGAATTAACAAAACTGACTTGATTGAAAGTTCCATCGCTGACAGCAAATGCCAATTCCCATCTGTCATTGAAAACTTCATGAACTAGGGTAGTATAGTTTTTCGATTCTCCATCATCATTCAATGGTTCGGGACTTCTTGCTTTGATCGCGTTAACGTACATCTCGACGTAGCTTTTGAAGTTTCTGACGTTCAATTTTTTATCGTTCAAGTAAATGTTACAGTCTTTGACAGTACCACACATATCATGGACTCTTCTTCTCAAGACAGACAAGATTTCGTCATCCAAAGTTTCCATTCCAAACTTGGCCAAGTCCGGCTTGAAAGTCACCTTGGTGTACTCTTTCTTGGTCTTCAACTTGGTCATCTTTGGTTTGGTCACATTCGACATATTATTTGACCAAGTTTGTTTGTACAAGAGCTCTGTATTCAAATCTGCAGTTTCCAAATGAAATTCTGTAGAGAATATGTTACACAACTTGGCACCATACCCGTTTCTACCACCAGTAACTTTCTTCTCGTCGTCATCGTAGTTAGAAGAAGTCAATAAATTTCCAAAAATCAACTCGGGAATGTAGATTTTCTCCTTATCGTGAATTTCAACGGGGATACCTTTTCCGTCGTTCAAAACCAGGATGGTGTTGTTATCAGGATCAATGCTGACCTTGATATTCTTCATGGTTGGATCTCTAATTTTGTTATCCGCAGCATTGACCAAAATTTCATCAAAAATCTTATACAAACCTGGAACAATATTAACCTCCCGAAACACCATTGATTCGGTGGCAGAATCAAATGACCACATTTCAATGGCAGTTCTTTCAACTGATCCAATGTAAGTATCTGGTCTCTTCAAAATATGCTCCAATTGTGAGAGTTTCTGATACTGATCTGATGCATTGTTTGAGTTCTTCTTGGAAGTTGAAGCCACCGGTGTGGATGCTTTACTTATGGTGGTGGAGCTAGAAGGAGGTGCTTTTAATTTAGAGGTCTTAACAGGAGATGTCACTTCAAAATCGGATTCGGAGCCAAAGTCAGATTCAGAGGCCGATCCGGACCCACTCAAATCGTCAGATTCTATATCTGACATGGTTACTACTCACTTAGTTGGCTTGGCTTGCTATGTATTTGGGATGTTAGTTTTTATTGTTTGAATAATCGATTTTGAAATAAATTTACAGCCATCTAACCATCGATTTGTTTGGGGTATGTGGATTTTGAAATCTGAAAACGCGTATTGATTACACGTGATCTTGCATGTATCATGTGACCAGATATGCCTAAAGTTTGAAGATGAAGTAAGTTGAGCGGACATGAAAACAGGTATTTCTCCTAATAATCGAAAAGAAACGGTAAAAGAACTAAAGAGTACGGTCCTAGTATAAACTTTTCGTGTTTTTACATCACATTGATTGTCGTATTAACTATGTACTGTATTTGAGAATGAAAGTTATCAAGATACGATTCTGCTCAATCAATTTTGTAAATTTTCCGGTAAACAAATTTGATTTGATTATGTAAATGACGAAATATGTCCCCACTGACCCTCAAATAAAACCCAGAATCCACAGGAATAGTGAACTTGAGATCTATTATAGAAACAGCTATTAGAATTTGCTCCCGAGACCGGGATTGGTTTTTTTTTGGGAAGAGCGGTTGAATAAACAAGGTCCAAAGTTAGAACTTATCCTTAGACATTGAAGAATATTTTGAATTCTTTTTGGTAATTAGTGTTTGGATCTCTTAGATTTTGTATTCAATAAACCCGCTTGGATTTTGTCAAACTCTTCATCGTTGATTTCCTTGTTTGCACGCTTCCTTCCCTTCTTATCAACGTATTTTGATTCCAAGGAGCTTATCAAACTATCCATTCGATTATTTTGTCTGCTTTTTATGAGCAGGGCCAAATCGCTTTCTTTGCGGAGATTCTTCTTTCCCTTATCTTTGATTGTTTTCTCCAATGCTTCAGCCTCCTTCGCTTCCTTTGCTAATTTCTTCAACACCTGCTTCACCTTTGTTTTTCTTGATTTCTTGTATTTTTCCCATGATTTGACGGTTGCCAAATCCACATCCTCGAATCCATCAGACGCAAGCTCGTGTTCGATGATAGAAAAGACTCTGTTTTCAGCACTCTCAGTAAATTCGAGATGAGGTATCACCTCGAATAATTTCAAGAAATCTCCTTCATAGTAAAGGAAGTTGGACGAAATATCCTCCTTTTCTTCATCCGATCCCTGATACTTGTTGCGATCTTCCTCTATCATCTCAATAGTGATCTTATTGTTGATGGTCTCGAAGTATTCCTTCCAATCGAAGCCATCTTCTCCTCCCTCCAACTCATCCAACGAGCCAGTCTGGTCGTACCGGTGACGTTTTGAAGTATCGCTAAGGATACTGTATGCATATTGGATTTTGGGGAACCGGTCCTCGTCTTCCTTGTGGTCTTGTTGCTGTTGTTGGAGTTTATCAGGATGAAACTTTAAGCAAAGTTTTTTGTAAGATTTTTTTATGTCAATAGGCGACGCATCTTTGGCTACTTGAAGCACCTCATAAGGATCGATATTGCCGAATGGGATCGTCATGCTGATCAAATGACTGTTGAGGGTACGTTCCTGTTGATCTACACTCACTAACTCATCAGTTATAAAGGCATCATAAAATTTAAGAGTGTGGATACTGCATGTAGGTGATTTGGGTGCAATTAAAAAGGTAAGTGAGAAGGAATGAAATGATAGTAGTTTCTACACTTGGTTGTAATCTGTATTACTATCTGACTTCAATAAATCAATGAAGACACATTAATCTCATAAATTAAATCCTTTATATTGGAATCGAACTAGTTATACATATAAAATACAATAAAGAAACAGAAATACACTAATAATAAGAGCAAGAAAGAAAACTAGAAGTCAGGTTATTTTTTGTCATCAGTGGCTCTGGACACTTCTTTCCACTGCTCGATCTCTCTGTAGGCTCTCTCGAGTTCCTGCTTCAACTTTTCATTAGAAGCACTCAACTCAGAAACAGCTTGTTCCGTCAACAATTTCTCCAAAGTCCATTTTTCGATGTTGTTGTTTTCGTTTTCCTTCAATCTCTTGATGTACTCCACGGCACGTTGTAAGATTTGGGCTTTGTTAGTGTCTGGGGTAGGAATTAAAGCAGCCAATTCCTTGATACCCACATTAATGGACTCTCTTCTTCTTCTTTCCACTTCTTTGTGGTTTTCACGTCTTTGCTTGTGCCATTCATCGGAGCCATGAGTAGGCTTTCCGTGTCCCTGAGCTGGCAATGTGGTGGGTTGTGGTGTGAAAGAAGGAGGTGAACGGGTGTTGTCACCACCTGGAGATCTTGGTGACCCTTGTTGTTGCTGTTGTTGCTGCTGTTGTTGTTGCTGTTGTTGTCTGAAAGCGTTTTGATAGGCCAAATGTTGCAATTGTTGCGAGGCGTTTTGGTCATTGGAAGATACAGCGGCAACAGCGGCAGCAGCAGCTTCAGCAGCAGATACATCATCATGATCATTCTCAGATTTGGACGACTTATCATTATCGTTGTTGGTGTAGGACGATTGCTGACCAAGCAATTCCGAGTCGATGGCGATATCGTCCTTGTGGACTTTCTGCTTTTTGTCAGAGTCATGGGAATGACCGTCTGATTCTCTTTTAGCCATGGTTCTATGAAGGTTGGTTAGTATGCAAACGAGGAAGTGCACGTTATAGAATGTTTTGATCACGAGGTTGACCCCACGTTAAACCAAAACTTCAAAATCAGTGAAAACTACACCAAAACGAAGCAGAAAATTGCCGCAAGCGGTGTCGGTAGGAGAGTGTGATACATACATTTGTTGTAAGTGTAAATTGGGCAGAAATGTATAAAAATTAGTGCCACGAGAGTGATATTGCTGTAAATTCAAGAAAATCACGTTTAAGGGTGTTTATGTTTTGAAGGATGTACTGAGGGTTTTAAAGAATTCGGGAATCACGAGGCAACACTCACATGGATTTCAGGTGATGTGTTTGTTGTGGGCGCGTGGCCGGGTAACCCGTGCCTACACACCCGTGAGGGGAGACGGGTGACCTCCACGTGCCGATTGGGCGAATCACAGGCGATCACGATTAAATCACGCACTTCAGCCAACGTGATAAAAATGAACGTGCATGTGCGTGCGAAGCCAAATAACCGTGGATCACGGCGTTTTCAATGTTCTAGCCTCCCGAAAGACCTGAACCAAAAGGAGACATCGTACGAATCGTGAATATTTGCATAGCAAGTCAATTCTTTAGCTCTTTATCATGAGCCATCATTCACGTGAGAATGTTCAACCATACTTGATACTGTGCTAAAAAGTCGTGCTTGAGAAAAACAGTGTCGGACTGGAGGTCACATTTTTGTTTCTTTTAACCTCATGCACTATAATCTTGTTCCCTGGGTTCATGATCACGGGACTGTAAATTCGCGTTCATGGTAGGTCTAGCCTAAACGCATATTCTCTTAGCTCGCCCCATTTTATGCGCTTAGACCGTTCTATCGCATAATTATCAACAGTTTTACCATTTGGATTCATGATTGTATAATCGACATTGACCTACGAGTGGCTGTATAAATGAGGAACAATTGACCGTCGAAAACGTAGAATTTATAAAAAAGTCTATAGACACAAATAACAAAATAAAAAATACAAAAATCTAAAAAAATAGGTTTTGTCAATTAAGAACCATTACTCATTATTGATATAATTGATAATGGCAGAAGTTACTCTCGGAAGATATCTTTTCGAAAGATTACACCAGCTCGAAGTCAACACTATATTTGGGTTGCCCGGAGATTTCAACTTATCTTTATTGGATAAAGTTTATGAGGTTCTCGATATGAAATGGGCAGGAAATGCCAACGAATTGAATGCTGCTTATGCTGCTGACGGGTACTCTCGGATCAAGGGCTTGGCCTGTTTAATCACCACTTTCGGAGTAGGTGAACTATCGGCATTGAACGGAATTGGTGGTGCTTATGCAGAACATGTTGGATTACTTCATGTAGTAGGTGTTCCATCAATTGCATCTCAAGCCAAGCAATTGTTGTTGCACCATACATTGGGTAACGGTGACTTCACTGTTTTTCACAGAATGTCTAATAACATCAGTCAGACCACTGCATTTATATCTGATATCGGATCTGCTCCGGCAGAAATTGATAGATGTATTAGAGAAGCTTGGGTTTACCAAAGACCAGTATACGTGGGATTACCTGCAAATTTGGTGGACTTGAAGGTTCCCGCCAACTTGTTGCAAACACCAATTGACTTGAGTTTGAAGCCCAACGAACCTGAAGCCCAAGAAGAGGTGATTTCTAATGTTTTGCAGCTTATCCATCTGGCTGCAAATCCAATCATCTTGGTTGATGCATGCGCGTCAAGACATGATTGCAGAGTAGAAGTGGAGCAATTGGTGGATCTCACCAACTTCCCTGTCTTTACAACCCCCATGGGTAAATCTGGAATCAATGAATCCCATGCAAGATTTGGTGGAGTTTATGTTGGTACCTTATCTCAACCAGAAGTGAAGGAGGCTGTCGAAAGTGCTGACTTAATCTTGTCGATTGGTGCATTATTATCCGATTTCAATACTGGATCATTTTCTTATTCATACAAGACGAAAAACATTGTTGAATTCCATTCCGATTATACCAAAATAAGACAAGCTACCTTCCCAGGTGTACAGATGAAAGAAGCTTTGAAAACTTTACTTTTACTGGTAAAATCAGCCATCAACCCTCACTATTCTCCAGTTCCAGTTCCTAATACCCAAACTTTGAGTACACCAACCAGACCGGAGACCATCTTGACCCAGGAATACTTGTGGACAAAGGTGTCATCATGGTTTAGAGAAGGCGATATCATCGTCACCGAGACCGGGACTTCTGCTTTCGGTATCGTTCAATCCAGATTCCCCAACAATACCATTGGTATTTCCCAAGTCTTATGGGGAAGTATTGGTTTTACCGTGGGTGCCACTTTTGGAGCAGCCATGGCAGCACTTGAGATAGATCCATCCAGAAGGGTTATCTTGTTTGTTGGTGATGGTTCGTTACAGTTAACAGTCCAAGAAATATCATCTATGTGTAAATGGGAGTGCAACAACACCTATTTGTTTGTGTTGAATAATGATGGTTATACTATCGAAAGATTGATCCATGGTATGAATGCTACATACAACGACATTCAACCATGGAATAATTTGGGAATATTGCCATTATTCAATGCTAAGGATTACGAAACTTTAAGGATCGCCACGACAGGTGAATTAGATACTTTATTCCACGATGAAAAGTTTGCCATTCCAGATAAGATCAGAATGATCGAGGTTATATTGCCAAGAATGGATGCACCAGCCAATTTGGTTGCCCAAGCTAAGTTATCGGAAAAGGTCAACACTGAAAATTAGACAGAATGTATAGAAAATTTTATGACGCTACGAACTAAAAGAAACTGTAGTACAAGGGTCTCGAACAAGAGAAATAATATATGCGATACCAGTGCCGAGAATCAATGAAGTGCTGATGCGTTCGATACGGAATATTCTGTTCACAAGGATCGTCCATAGAAAATATCAACAATCATGATCAACTAAAAAATAGCGTAATGATTGCTGCAATCGCACCATAGGGACTATTGTATATAAACAGATTGGCGGGGAACAACCACATTAATTTGGGTTTTATTTTGTTTACAAGACTTTGTGAAGAAGGTTCCATAAAAATTCCGTGCCTGAATACTCATAGATAATTGCTCTTGAAAGCGTTGTAGTACTTCTTTGACTATATTTATAGTACTTACCATGCTGGTTTGTTCAATCTTGTTGAGCGAACTTTCTAGTGAACTAAAGAAGCGATAAACCATCAGGACTCACATCGCGATACTTGCTAACCAGCTGATGATACTATTTGATGGTGGCTTACACTACACGTGTGACTGTTCCAAGATATTAGATATTATTGATCGAAAATCGACACAACTAAAGTACAAAAAGGGGATTTAATCCTTGAAGGAAAGTTAATGAATTTACTCAGTACTAGCTGAGTTAGCACAATTTTTAGCGCAATGCGTCTAAAATTGGTTGTTCGACCCCTTTGGAAACATGTCAACGCTGGAATCTATTGATGCCCTTGATTGCGGATGTATACGCAGTGGAAATCACAAGTATCACTTTTCAATAAATGGACAACACCAGGAGGATCGATGGTGATGGATATGAAATTCTGTGTTGTAATGCTTTGGTCTTGGAGAATCATGAATCTACTATAGTGTCAGGAACTCCTTGTTAGAAGAAATATTGTCCTCCAACAGTCTATTGTATGGTAATTATGGTTGCAACTAGTGGATTATGAAGATGAAAATGAAAAATGGAAGATGAATATTGAATAAAAGACTTCGATTTATGTTCCTAGATCAATATGCTGCCTCATTATTACGCGAACTTTGGAGTTCGTAACTTTGAACTAGGTCCCAATACCTGTCGATTTCGTCTTGGTAAACTATGAGATCATCATGAACCTTATATAAGAAGGGATCGAACTTCATAGGCTTGAAATCAGGAGCTTCTGCAATCAATTTTGACGTTGATTTTCCGAACAATAATCTCATTATTTCGTTTTCATGATGTTGAGTAAATTCCGCAGTGGAATAATATTCCTGGAAAATTTCATCCTTTTGAAGAAGTTGCAAAATCTCTTCGTGATTCAATTGAAATATTCTAGATACACCATCATCATCAAGTTTAATGCCGGTAAACTTGTTTTCGTCCTGCCTTAATTTGGCTTCTTTCGTCAACTTCTTCTTTTCATCTTCAGTTAATTCATATCTCACGTTGCTAAACATTGATGTATCGTTATCAAAGTGACCCAGTACAAGCTTCTCATTATAGCTGTGGAATTTGTTCCAAGTTTTTGGATCTTTCAAGAAATAGTACAAATCGTCTTCCCTCAACCAAAGCCTAACCAGAGGAAGGAATATATGCCCTTCAAACTTTTTATCTAGCAATCCTTTGCTATATTCTGCTGTCAACATGTCAGAGTACTTTTTTGGAACGTATCCAATCTCTCCTTCAATGAGAGTTTTTATTAATGGTGACAATTCATCATGACTTGAAAAATGGTTATTACGGCAGTTGTATGTTTGGAAAATCTTATTCTTCTCATAGTGATCGTCGTCTTTGAGTTCCAGAATCGCCTTTTTATCTTCTGGTGTTTTTGTCTTCTTGTATCTACCAGGAGGATTTGAGTTGGAGACTGCTAATCCGGTGATATCAATATACAATCCGGAATCAACATCTATAAAACGTGCATCAATGTTGTTTTCACCGTTTCCCTTCTCTCTGAGCGTTATGAAGGTTCCACAGTCGAGAAAATATCTTCCGAACCCATCTTCTGCATCTTCAACAACCAAACTTTGATTATACAAGAGCGACAATTTATGCAAGTCCATTACGGGAACTTGAACGTCGATATCATTATCCCATGGAAAAGCCATTCCATTCCAATACCACGACAAGAGAGAACCATGAGCGACCCAGGTAGTGATTCCATGTTTTCTTGTGAATGAAAGCCACACACGGACAAGACGATGAAGAACCAACGTTTGTTCATAAACACCATACATGACTCCACTGAAAAATCTCCAATCATAATGGTCTCCATGCAAGGTATCGAGAAGTCTTGCTTCATCAAAGTATTTCGGTGGTCCTCCATTACTGACTTCATACATTGAATTTTTCAAGCTATTGTGATAGTTCTGTTCCATTTGATTTAACTTGGGCAGATCTTCCAATCCCTTGAGGATCAGTTTTGTGTCGAATATGAAGTCTTCTTTTGGAATGTCCACCTGGTATTTATTCACCACCAAGAGTTGATTTGCCTTGAATGAAGATTGTAAGGATCTGAACTCTTTAAGAACATCGATTTTTGATGACTTTGATGACGCAACGTACTGTTCAACGAGTCCATTATCTAAAAGCTTTGTCTTAGTGGTAATGGATATATTGTATGCTCCATCTTTAGTGAGGAAAATGACTGCGCTGGGAGGAGGGGCATAGGAGTAGAGGTATGATTTACCGGCGAGAATAGCTCTTTCTGGGGTGGTGTGCTTGGGACTCTTGTGAACATGAAACCCTGGGTGTATGCGATTTCCATTATCTGGTGGTGGAGCTGTATCGCAAAACTCTGTTGGGTCGAGAGCTCTCTTATTATGACGTGATCTTCTGACGTCTCTCTTATTGTTTTCGTGTGATTTTACTGATCCGTCCTGTTTATTATCATTTCCAACCTTATTGTCGGATTGGTGGTCTTGATCTATCATGTGTTTATTCATTTCATCTTGGATTATACTCTCCTTTTTCTCGTCATCGGTTGTATCAGCCTCCTGGTGTTGACTTTTCTCTTTTTCTTCTTTTTCTTTCTTCTCCTTTTCTTCCTTTTCTTTCTTCTCCTTTTCTTTCTTCTCCTTTTCTTTCTTCCCCTTTTCTTTCTTCTCCTTTTCTTCTTTTTCTTTCTTTCTTTTGTCCTCCATCTCTTTTATGAGCTTTTCTAACTCTTCATTCTCTTTCTTTTTGGCTTCCTCTTCCACCTTCTTGGCCTCATGCATCGCTTTTTCATCGATACGGGCATCGAGAATATCACATCCGGCTTTTTCGCTGGTTGGTGCCAACAAGTACCGGTTTAGCTGTGAAAGATCCACCCAGTCATACCAATGGAATGGAAGAGCGAGATTATCAATACTGTTGTGGTTTCGGGAAGCAGCCATCTTGATGGCATGAAAGTAGACTGCAAGGGTGAACCGAGGGTCGAATGGTTGGATGGGAGGGTTGGTGGTTGACTTTTCCAAGAAATAGAAGGGGATTGGTAAAGCGGAAGATTTGGTGATATCGGTGTCCAATAGCCAGAATTTGTTTTCGATATCAGCCTCCAATTTCGATCGATGGATCTCATGAATTTTGGAAGCAAACACATCGTCCGATTCGAGGTCCGAATCTTGGGTCAATGAGGATGATTGTGTGGGATATATTTTGGAGGACAAGCTATCGAAATAGTTGAAGGATAACTTGGCTGTCAATCGATTCTTCTCCTCCGTAGTGAGGTATGAAGTGCTCAGAATTGAAAAGGCGAGGATAAGTAGTAAGCCAACCCCGATGAAGAGCTGGACACTTTTCCTTCGTAGTCTCAACAAGCGAAACATATTTGAACAATCTTATGATATGGGAAACATCAACAAAGGCACACGGATTGGTAAGAGGTTGGTTTCAGGTATTTGGAATATATGAAAAGAGACTGGAGGAGAAATTATAAATGTTTTGGAGATATACAATGACGTAAAGTTTGATGGGGGCCTAAGTACAAAATCTGATACCCAATGCAGACACAACCATAATGCGCCCAGCATACTAAAACGGGAGAAGGAATCGTGCGTCGCGGACTATAAGCATGGTTGGGAGATTGAGTGGAAACCCTACGTCGAAAACTACATCACCCAGAATGGCGATCTTTCTACTTAGAAAAGTGCTGGTAACCAGAGGGAAAGGGTGAGCAGGGTGATGATCATTACTGAAAGGTTCCAATGGGTCCCAGTAGGTTCCAATACCCAATCTCAAAACTATTCGAGGGAAACCCCACGAAATGGAAGAACTAAAGTTCGCTCTTAGATTGCACCTTCCCAGTCAAGAGCACCAACCAACATATAGTTTATAGCCAGAAATCGACACACTTTGCTCACATCGAACAATATGGATTCGGGATTACAAATGGATGTTCTTAACCCGCATCTCGGATTGCAGGCAAAATAAGCTTTGAAATCCCTTTGAATACGAGAAGAAGTAGTGGGTTAAGGTGGCGCGACGAGGCTTAAGCCATGGAACCTCGACTATGCGTGAACAAAATATCCCACTCTCCCTAAATCTCTCCTCGACCTGCTACGTGATAACTTTCCTCGAGGCATCATGCCCTAAGTCGCCGTTTCTTAAGTGGGTTTAGTAGCCCAGAGCTCTTTTAAACCTATTGATAGTGCCAGCGGCTAGTAGAGTGGGCTAATATGGTACGGCTATCGTCTAACAAATGGTTGCAGCGAGTGTCGTATTTGTTGGCCCACTATCGTTCGGTGTTTGCTTCTGGAAACTGCCCACACGACACCTACCCATTTCAGCATTAAATGAATAAATGTGTCTGTGATTTCCCCCCTTCCTGGTCGCCAAGAGTAGTGACATTGTGTCTGCGCACGTTACAAGCAATTGTGTTGTCCGCCAAGGAATCGTTGCTAATGTTGTCAAATAACCACCAATAGGGGGTACACAACCAGAACTACATAAACAGAATTACCCGAAGATCGACTAGATGTAAAGTAGTGGCTCTAAAGAACAAAGGAACTACACAACTAGATGGTATGGACAAGGCTTATAAGTATGGGGCTGTAGCCAAAGGCAGGGGCAGTGGTCGTAGATCTATAAAGTGGTTACCAATCTTTGCCTCACACAACATATAAGCACTTTGCTGTCGCAGGTCACATGTCGTCTCTAAATCGTTCGTGCTTGTTGTGTCAAAAAATATACCGTGTACCTACCGCAAAGATTTAACAAGGTTCTCCCGGCTGACTAAGCTTGCCAGGCCCCCAAGTCTGCCTCTACTTTACATTGTCGCGTGAAACTTTTGATGCGCTGAAAATTTAGTTCTTGTCGTGCCTCTACCAATCCATCACATTCTTATATCGTCCTTATACGCACTCCCACGCGCCAATCCATGATTGGCAGGTTCCGTACAGATAAGATCAATTTAGCTCGGATTCCTCCGAGGGGTGATTAACGGGCCGTTTCGGTATCGATATCCAAAGCTTCGAGGGCATTTCATTCACTAATGAACCGAAATTCAGATCATATCATAAATGAAATACGCCCTCATTAATATAAGCCTGAAATTCGCTTCCCAGAATACCACCACCTGCGCTTGATATAGCCTCAATTTAGTATATATTTAATCTCCCTCACTTACTAGCATTCGGAGATGTCCGCTCGCAGTTCTTTGAAGGTCCCAACTCTCAAAATCTCTCAAATTGCGGGGATCCCTCCAGTATTGTTAGGTCCATGAGTAGTGGACAACCAGTCATTCTACTGAGAAACTGATCATGACGATGATCATGACGATGATATGGGATCGAACATGGCAAGGGGAACTATAAGAGTTTTCGCTAAGTGTGTCGATCTATCGTAATCATTTCAATTTGCATTTTCGATAATCAAATCCCATGTACTAGATAACAAGTTCCGAAGCGATTGCAAAAATTTCGCTGATTTCCGGTGTCGATCACAAATTATAATGCCTCCTTGACTATAGTAGTTTGAGTTATATACGGGCAAAAAATACCCTCGTTTTAAGCCTCGTGTTCAGATCCGTTCCTTTTCGCAGGCTACATGCAGGAGCAGATTCAATGATGGGCTAACTCTGGGCGGCATCTTCATTCATTGATAACAAAATTAGTGACAATCGGTAGGCACCGATAAGATGGGAGTTGCATAATCGCACAGTATAATTAGATTGGTACATATATTATATATATAGAGGATTTATCGCAGTAATTCTGACTGAGGCCGGAGAATTCTTTATTCACTACACAATGATTTCTCAAGCAAAAGCTTACTCCAGAAGGTTGGCCAGGAAGCTCACCACCAAAGAGGGACTCTTGGGTGACTATGACTACAAGTACCTCTTCGTGCCTGAAATACCTTTTGTTTCCAAGGAACTCAAAACCCAACCATTCTTTGGTCTTGACTCAGATATGCCCATCGTTTTGGGGATGATTCTTGGGTTCCAACATGCTCTTTCCATGTTGGCTGGTGTGGTGACTCCTCCCATTATCATATCCCTGGTGGCCAACTTATCCCCTGAAATCCAACGTTATTTGGTCAGTTCGTCCCTTATTGTATCAGGTATCCTTTCTGCCATTCAAATCACCCGTTTCCACATCTACGGGACCAAGTACTATATCGGTACTGGGTTGCTTTCGGTGGTTGGTACTTCTTTCGCTACCATTTCTATTGTCACCAAAGCCATTCCCTTGATGTACCTGACAGGAATATGTCCTGTCGATGCTTCCGGAAAACAACTCGCGTGTCCCGATGGCTATGGTCATATTTTGGCCAGTGGGTTGGTATGCTCCCTTTTTGAAATTCTTCTTTCTTTCATGCCTGCTAAGGCTTTGAAGAAAATCTTCCCACCTATTGTCACCGGTCCAGTCGTTCTTTTGATTGGTGTCTCCTTGATCGAATCCGGTTTCCAAGATTGGGTCGGTGGTTCAGGATGTGTTGGTAAAATCTGTGTTGCCGGCCGTCACTCTCTCCCATGGGGTTCTGCTCAATTCATCGGTCTTGGGTTTCTTGTGTACGTAACTATCATCATTGCTGAAAAGTTCGGTTCACCTATCATGAAGTCTTGTGCAGTTATCGTTGGTCTCCTTGTGGGATGTATCGTGGCCGCTGCCTGTGGTTACTTCTCTTCCGAATCTATCAAAAACTCCGCTTCTGTCACCTTCATGTGGGTCCATACCTTCAAACTTAAGGTGTATGGTCCTGTCATTTTACCGTTTT
The DNA here is from genome assembly GCA_030582675.1 of Suhomyces sp. yHQL142. NCBI lineage: Eukaryota > Fungi > Ascomycota > Pichiomycetes > Serinales > Debaryomycetaceae > Suhomyces > Suhomyces sp. yHQL142. The sequence continues at coordinate 29,266 of JAJMGU010000011.1, forward strand.
TGGCGGTCTACATTGTGTTGATGATGGAAGCCATTGGTGATATCACAGCTACCTCCGATGTATCTCGTCTTGAGGTAGAAGGTGAACTTTATGAATCCCGTATTCAAGGTGGAGTCCTTGCCGATGGTTTCAACGGGTTATTATCTGGTTTATGTACCATTACCCCAATGTCTACCTTTGCTCAGAATAACGGTGTTATCTCCATCACGAAGTGTGCTAATAGACGTGTTGGTTACTGGTGTGTCTTCTTCATGATTATCATGGGTATCTTTTCCAAATTCGCTGCTGCCATTGTTTCTATTCCAAATGCTGTCTTGGGAGGAATGACTTCATTCCTTTTCTGTTCCGTGGCAATCTCTGGTATGAAGATTATTTCCTCTACTGAGTTCACCAGAAGAGATCGTTTCGTTCTCACTGCTTCTCTCTTGCCAGGTTTCGGTGCCATCTTGGTTTCCAATTGGTTCGACAATGTTTTCACCTACAAAGGTAACAACCATGCATTACAAGGTTTCTTTGATGCTATTGTTCTTGTTATGGAAACTGGTTTCGCTGTTACTGGTTTCATCGGTGTTATCCTTAACTTGATCTTACCACAAATCAACGATGATATTGAAGAAATCAATGAAATCGTCTTAGAGACCGTTGGATCCGCAGACCAAAGAGGTATGGAACAATACGCCATGAAGGAAGGCATCAAATTGGAAACCATTAGATCGCATATCTCAGTTAATCAGCTTGGTAGATCCGGGTCCTCTGATTAATGAACATAGACTAATAGATAATCATGGAGCAATACTTGCATTGTTATTGTTAACCTGACTTTCATATGGAATCATTCCGATTCTGGCTTTCATGAGGAATTTGATAAATTCCTCGGAACAAAAATTCAAAAGTCGCTTTTACATTTAATCTCGACCTTTTTCAACCATAGATCCGTGGCGATTGGTACCCTTGTCACGGTCACGAAGTATCTTAGGTACCTCCACAATTAGTTGCTTGTATGTCCTACTGGTATACTTATCACACTAATCGTGGAACTTCTACTGAAATTCACTTCTTCACTATATTCTGTCATATGATAAGTTTGCACCCATATAATGTACAATTTTAATATATTATTCATTAATTTGGAAGATATGCGCTTCTAGAGTCGATCGAGCCCTCCTACCCCAATTCAACTATTGTTCAGCCTTACCTTCGTAATACCTAATTCTCACCCTATAGAATTGTTCCTATAGGTAATTCCTTCATATACCGCTCTTACGTAACCAGCATAGTTAATTTATTTCGATCCGAGGGAAAACCTGGAGTAACCTTTAAATACACAGCTTTTACCCCAGAAAGTTATAAGTTAGACGTTTTTCATTATAGAGTCGGTTTTACATTTGACCAATAGAGTGACCAGTATACGCATTACGTAAGTGCCTCATACATCATGACTTCCATAGCCTCCATTTCACCTTTGGCCACCAATAAACCTCATAGACCATTACCATTGAATGTTTTCCTTCAGCTTCACAAAGTACTCAAGAAATCGGTTGTCTCCAGAAAGTTCTACCAGGAGATCAACGACAAAGTGCTCTCCAGTTCACTGACGGTAGATACCAACCTTTACTTCATCTGTTACTTTACACTTCTCGTCAGCAGTGTGTTAAACAACAAACCAGGGATCAAGAGATTTCTTGCGGAACAGAAATACAATCTTCTCCAAATCATCAACAGATTTGCCCAACTCTTCGGAGCCGATTTGAAGGAATCGCGCAACAAGACCATCAGCGCAACGTTTCTGACAACGCCAAACATCTCCGACTTCACTGCGGAAAAACCATCCCAATTGGCTATCCATTTGCAGTCCATCTCGTCGTACCTCTCAGATATACGTATCTTCAATAGATTGACAGACTCCATCAAGTATATGCCATGGATCATTGACGAGTTTACGGCGCTAGCCAACCCAGCCTCGGCAGTGCCACGGTTCGATCGGTTGATCAACTTCTTGCAATCCATCAATTGTCTTGTGTTGGAATTGTTGGAGAATGCCGGATGGCTCACCGATCACAACTGGGTAGGCACAGGAGATAACAACTACTGGTGTATTGAGACATATATTTGGTGTTCGCGGGTATGGGCCGCCTATGTGGTAATTGATATAGTAGAGCACATTAGAAGAACTCCCATTTCCAAATGGGACAAGAACTGGAAAATCACTTTGTTCAAGAATGCCATCCAAATTCCTTTGGTAGTCCATTGGTCCTTGTACGAGGGATGTCTCTCTCCATTCTGGGTGGGAGTATGCGGTAGTGGAGCATCGTGGTGGGGATTCAAAGATTTATGGAGTTCAATTGACTTGAGCTAGACCAAATCGCTCTTTTACCATCACCAACTAAATCCAGGCTCTGCAATATAGTTCAGTTCACATGGTCAAAGTGTATTTCATAAAAACTAGATCCATCATTTGCGACTAGATGCTTCAGTCATTCAGTCTACCATCATATTTATTCGTAATAGAAGCCATGTATCAGATAAGTATCTACAATTCATGATTTTACAGAAAAACAATTTCACGTAATATAACTAATTTAATTATTCGTAGAGTGTTGAAATATTTTTGCTAATGTACAATATAATTCTTGTGGTTGATCCGACTAGCTTTTGCCTTCTACTGTGAGATTCTTCTCCAAAGATCTTGATCTGTCAAAGTATAAATTAGGATGAACAATATGCATCGCCTCTTCGACACTCTTACTTGCCCTCAATTCGCTAGCATGAGTCAACTCGAATACTCTGGTACAAGCAGCAGTATAGTTGTTTTGGGTGGCATTATCCAAGACGCCATTGATCTCTTGTTGATCACTAATACCCAATTCTCTCAAATTGTGCTCTAGTACATTTGCAGAAAAGTTCTTGTAAGGACAACCATGGTATTGACCAGAACTAGCCTTTGGTGCCGTCATCAGTATGATTTTTGCACAATCCCAGGGACGCCTTTTGATCCTACCACCTTCGAGTCCATAATCATGACGAATATTATACTTATAGTTCTTGTTGAAAGTGTCAACAGTCATTCCACTTGCTCCATGGGTAAATTGAGTGGTCCAATACTTCAATGCTTCATCCACGCTAAGACCAATTCCCTTAAGGAATAGGGAGAGTTGTGATCTACCATCATATTTCAAGTGTGAATTTGCATGTAAATTCTTTTGCATGTATGTTACACACAATGGGAAGTGCTTTGTCATTTGCGGTTGGGTAATAGATTCAGCATTAATGTCCGATCTATCAGAATTGGCACCGAAGTCAGGATCATGTTGATAAGATGAAAAGTTGGTCGATAAATTATTAAGCAAAGGCAAGAGTCTATCATCTTCTTCCAAACGTGGGACGGTTTGAAAAGTTCTGATCAACATTTTATCTAAAGTCTCGGTGAATTCAACAGATATTAAACTTAATTGCATTGTTGCTGGAATGTAGGCAAATCCTGACTTCACATAGACTGATCTGGATGCAATCAAATTGGGCACTTTTTCGAACGGAAGTTTGATGAAATTTTCCAGACCTGCAACTCTTTGTCTGATCTGTTCATTTGTGATTTGAACTGTTCCTTCGGGTGCATCTGTGATTAACGCATTTTTAATGGCCATACCTGTTGCAGCATATAATTTATCCACGATTTCTGCCTTCTCATCAAGAGTGATATAAGTCCAGTTCAACCTATCATTGTTGGATTTGACGAATTGTGCCTGTTCTTTAGGCTGCAATAACCCATATCTTATTTTGAACAATATAGTTTCGTTTCTGGAGAACTTTTTTCTCAAGTCTTCACTACGACAAAACACCAACCTCAAGATGAAATGAGAATAGTGATCTTTCTTTCTCTCCTCTTGGATTAGAGCCTGGTTGTTAGCAGTCTCAGAACTCAATGGTAAGAACTTCAACAACATTGGTTTGACCGTGGCTTCGATCTGTTTTATCGACTTGGACCGTGCTAAACAAGACTCAATTTCAATGAGAATCTTAAGACGATCAATGGCCCACAACTCAAACTCCTCTAATGTGATCTCCTCCAACGGAGGGATATCGTAAAGAGAGATTCTGGATGCATATTGACGAGAACTCGTGTCATACGATTGGTAAATAGCCCCCGGTTTATACTCAAAGTTTCTCCTTCCGGCAGTTCTTCTCTTAGCTTGCCTGAACATTGTTACTTGCCTTTAGATATGATATGAGTTGGTTGTAAAAATGAGATCTCACTTGTTAAGTGATGAGAAATAACCAGTTTTTGTTGGTGTTTTTTCCGTTTCCTGGTTCCTTTCACTCAAAGAGCTGGTAATTGTCACTATTTTTTGTAGATTACAGCCTCGATACCTTCAAAATTCTGCTATTGGACTTATCACTCCGTAAAAACTATTGATGTTTATGATGTAAATACTTGAATCAGAATACGCGTCGCTTTTCATTTTTGTCACGTCCCGGGTTTTTTTCGCGTTGCTACTGTGCGCACTTTTCATTTGACCTATATACACTCCCGAAAACTCAACACCATCAAAGATTTTCTTCAAGCTAAAGTCAAGTTGAACACCTTCTTCTTTCGTTATCGCCCACCAAAAGCCCACAAAGAGCCCCCAAAACAGGCCAATCAATCTACGAGATCCATTTCAAACCGTATCCGGTCAGAAGCGAGCAAAATTTCCCGACGCAACTGCTTCAAAAATGGCTGAAGTTAGCATTGATACCAATACGTTTCATAAAAGACTCTCGATCATTCAAAAGAATCTTGCACAAGAGTCAATCGGACAGATTTTATTCCTCGTGGGAGCAAGTGATGATGACAATACATACAAGAAATCCACAGTCGTCCAAACATGGTTATTAGGATACGAGTTCGTACATACCGCTTTATATATCACTCAAGACAAGTGTGTGTTTGTTACATCAGAAGGTAAAGCCAAGTACTTGAAGCAATTACCAAACAAGCCAACCGCAAACTCCAGTGATGTCGAAATCTGGACTCGTACTAAAGATGTGGAAAAGAACAAGCAAATTTTTGTGGATTTGATCAAGGAAATAAAGTCAATTAAAGAAGGTACTTACGGTACAATTTTGAAGGATCAATATAAGGGTAAGTTCATCAACGAATGGAACGAAATCGCCACTCCTGAAGGTTTGAAGGCGGAGGATATCACCTTGTTGATCTCCAAATCGATGGAATTGAAGGATCTGGAAGAATTCTCTAACACCAGTTTGGCCGCAAAATCGTCGACAGTGATGATGGAAACATTTGTGGATGAAATGTCACTTATTGTAGACCAAGAAAAGAAAATCACCAATGCAGAGCTCACTGACAGAATCGAAGACAAGATTGAGAAGAACAAATGGTACACTAAGACTGAAACAGGAAAGAAACTATCTCAATCGAGAGACTTCGATCCTGACTTAATAGAGTGGTGTTATTCCCCAATTATTCAAAGTGGAGGTGACTACAACTTGAGTCCGGGTGCGGTTTCTACCAGCTCCCAATTATCAGGAGATGGTGTGATTTTAGCATCTTTAGGATTACGTTTCAAGTCCTACTGTTCAAATATTGCCAGAACTTTTTTGATTGACCCAACTCCTGAAATTGAGTCCAACTATGACTTTTTGCTCAAGCTCCAAAAACACATTACTTCAACTTTACTCAAAGATGGTGTTCCGGCCAGTAAGGTTTACCTGGGCGCAGTTGATTTTATCCAAGCCGAAAAACCAGAATTAGTTAGCCACTTCACCAAGAACTGTGGCTGGTTGTTGGGAATTGAATTCAGAGACTCAACTTTTATCTTGAAAGCCAAGAATGAAAGAAAGTTACAAAATGGACAAATTGTCTCTTTGACTATTGGTTTCAGCAACTTGACCAACTCAAAAATCAAGGATCCAAAACGTAACCAATACTCGTTACTATTAACTGACACTTACAAGGTTGGTGAATCTGATCCTGTATTACTTACTAATTACACCAAAGTGAGAACAGAAATCTCGTTCTATTTCAATGAAGAACCCACTGCTACCAAGGATGAAAATGGTGGAAACACTGACAAAAAATTGAAGACTGAAAAGAACATAAAAATCGAGAAGAATTTGGCTGTTAATGAAGCCAATTCTAAGGTTTTGAAGAAAAAATTGAGACACGAAAATGCAGGGGAAGATGACTCGAACGCTGAGAAAGTGCGTCAAGAGCTTCAGATTAAGTTGCATGAAAAGAGATTACAAGAAGGTTTGGCCAGATTTTCTAAAGCAGATGCAACTGATGACACCGATTTCAAGCCAGTGTTCAAGAAGTACGAATCTTATGTGAGAGAATCCCAAATTCCATCCAGTGTCAAAGACTTGAAGATCCATATTGATTACAAAAATCAAACCATAATCTTACCTATCTGTGGTAGACCAGTACCATTCCATATCAATTCTTTCAAGAGTGGATCTCAAAATGAAGAAGGTGAATTCACATACTTAAGATTGAATTTCAACTCTCCGGGTGTTGGAGGTAACACCTCCAGAAGGGCAGAATTGCCTTACGAAGATTCTCCAGAGAACTCCTTTGTCAGATCCATTACACTTAGATCCCGTGATCGAGAAAGAATGGTCCAAGTGTTTAAATCGATTCAAGAGTTGAAAAAAGACTCGGTCAAGAGAGAACAGGAGAAAAAACAGATGGCCGATGTGGTCACGCAAGCAAACTTGATTGAATTGAAGGGATCTAGAGTCAAGAAATTGGACCAGGTTTTTATTAGACCTCAACCTGATACCAAGAAGATCGGTGGTATTCTTCAAATCCATGAAAATGGTTTAAGATACCAGTCCTCTTTCAAGCATGATCAAAAAGTGGATGTTTTGTTCTCCAACATAAAACATTTGTTTTTCCAACCAAGCAAAGATGAGTTGATCGTTATCATTCATTGTCACTTAAAGAGTCCTATTATGATTGGTAAAAAGAAGACGCACGATGTTCAATTTTACCGTGAAGCCAGTGATATGGCATTTGATGAAACTGGAGGTCGTAAGAGAAAGTACAGGTATGGAGATGAAGATGAATTACAACAAGAACAAGAAGAAAGAAGACGTAAGATCTTATTGGACAAGGAATTCAAAGCATTCGCTGAACTTATTGCTGATTCTTCACACGGTCTTGTTGATCTTGATTCTCCATTCAGGGAGTTGGGATTCCAAGGTGTCCCATTCAGATCTTCGGTGTTGTGTATGCCTACAACCGATTGTTTGATCCAGTTAATCGACCCACCATACTTAGTAGTTACTTTGGAAGAAATTGAAATAGCCCACTTAGAAAGAGTGCAGTTTGGATTAAAGAATTTTGATTTGGTGTTCGTTTTCAAAGATTTCTCGAGACCGGTAGTTCATATCAATACTATTCCAATGGAGCTTCTTGAAGATGTGAAATCTTGGTTGACTAACGTTGATATTCCATTCAGTGAGGGGCAAATGAACTTGAATTGGGCAGCAATTATCAAAACGGTTGTGGCAGATCCATACCAGTTCTTTGCTGATGGTGGGTGGAAGATCTTGACTGGATTTGGTGATTCTGACGACGAGGAAGAAGAATCGGAAGAATCTGAATTCGAAGTCAGTGACGACGACCCCAGTGATGAAGAAGTGGAAAGTGCACAGAGTGAAGATGATTATTCCTCTGGGGGCGGCGGGTCCGACAGTGGGGATGGTAGTGAAGATGAAAGTGAACCAGAGGGAGAAGATTGGGACGAGATGGAGAAGAAGGCTGCTCGTGAAGATAAGAGATTTGGAAGAGAATGAGTGTATGATTGGCTCACGACGAAACCAATTCTAGAGATGTCTCCTGACACCCTTTTGGCAAGTGTATTAATTGTATGTTTAAGACTGAACTGTTAGTCAGTTGTATCCTTAAATTTGCGTCTATCAGAGTTCAATGACCAATAATGTCTACTTATGGCAGTGATGATTGAACTTCTCAAACCTATGAGTTTGATATTAAATAATAACTGAATACATTTTTTTACGAATATGTTTAAATTGTTGTTGTAGAGAGTAGGATACTTCTCGGTACTACCATTCAATTAGACTCATTTCTAGCATCATTCTGACCTTGGGCAGAGGAGAAAAATGCATGCTAAGAGAATTTTAAATGAAAATACCAATATTGGCGCACAACCTACTAACATGAATATTGAGATTAAGAAAGTCCATCGAAGGAAAGTGACCAGAGAAAGCATGATGATGCAATAGCGGAACAGTTCCTGACAATCCGAGGCCCAGGGACACACATATGAAAGCGACAAGGAACAAGGGACGCGATACAAAACGGGTTGAAATCGACCAAAGGAGGAAATATATGCACAATAAACTAATGGAAACCGATGTAGACTACGTTCAAAACAAACACAATAGGAAACAAACGCACAACCATGGAACACCAGGGGATTTCCAGAATAGGAACCAAAGGGAAATTTGTGAAACTAATGAAACTTGTTGTGCAACAACAAACATCACCTTGATTAGTAGTAGAAGATGAATTACAGAATGTGGAGGTTGAAATAATGTGGGAGTGCTGGAAAGAGGTTGTAGATCACACTGGATCATCCAAGCTTAGTACGATTAGCGAGGCGTACCCTCCAGCCACGAACACCCCTATTGTTTGTGAGTTTCGTCTCAAGTTGACGTAGAGGTTATGCTTTAAGAAAATTAACAATTTCGAATTGCAGCCCCAAGCGTGTACCTGGGCGAATATTTTTCTGCCACTATTGTGTACATTCCGATCTGATACAATCATAAGGTACAAGATGAATGTGTGGATGACTGCCCTATTCCGTGTGAAAAGGGATACAACAACGACACCACCGCAATGACAAAACCGAACCACAACCATCTTGCTTATTGAAAAATGTAAACGAAAATGAAAGTGTAAATGAAAACGAAAACGAGACTAATTTATAGCTTTAATTCGCAGCAGGTGTTTCATTGGATTGACAAGATGGCCCGCCTCCAAGGTCTCAGTGGGACGTATGCTGAAACCTGGTTGACTCCGCCATTGACCCCTGCAAACTATAACTTGAGTGCAACCGTAGCCCGTCAAGTGGTGCATTGAAATGATTAGTCCATTATTGTTGGTGTCTCATCCAATTTTTTGCGACACAAACATTTATATAGAGACAACTTACATACTCTGAAGATTTCGAAAAGTAACAACACCTAGTCTGATCTCCTTCTATTTCAACAGCCCGATATTACAGTTTTGTCTGTCTCTCCAACTTCAAGCTTCACATACCTTCGCTGTGCTCTCAATTGTTCTTCCCTTTGTTGAGCTTGTTTCACGTCATAATTCTGAAACACGACCCGACAAATTCAATCTTAGGCGGGACATATCAAACGTGACTGTCGAGACACACTTCACGAAAGTGTACCAAGTCCATTTTCACCACCTAATTGCTCCAACCTCCTCAAGTTCGGTGATCGACTACTCACTACTGCTAGTCATCACTCCCCTTGGACTCCTATTGACCAACATTTCCCCAGTTCCTCAAAAGAAATATATTCAAGCAGTCTCTTCCACTCTTTAGCTGAGGACCTTATTGCTCCTCCATCGTCAGTCCACTATATCATCCTACGCTCAGCTCTGCAGCTCGAATCTACTTTGCCACATCACGAAGCCTCGAGTTTTAACACCCGTCTGATTGTTTGCGAGGCCCAAATTCAAAGCTGTTTGCAAATTGTTTCACTTGAAAGTCTAGAGGATAGATCTGAACTTACATTCCAAAACTTTAACACACGTCGAGTCTGTTTAAAACAATCCCGAGTTCGAAACTAGGTGCTATTAAAAACCTTTAATCTTTTCAATCCCTATTTTTGATTTTATCCTTGTTTCAACATATTCACACATTAGCCAAAATAGAACTTATAATTCAGCCAGGCCTATCCCATTTCGATCACCATCACATATAAATTAAAATGAATGTTACTCAAGCCCAAACACAACCACCCCAAGCACAGAACCAGGCCCGAGAAGTATCCTTCAGAGTTTCTGATCACTATCAGGTGCTTGAAATTGTGGGTGAAGGTGCTTATGGAGTGGTATGTTCTGCCATTCACACCCCCACCAACCAGAAAGTGGCCATCAAAAAGATTGAACCGTTTGAACGATCCATGTTGTGCTTAAGAACATTACGAGAGCTCAAGCTTCTCAAACACTTCAATCATGAAAATATCATTAGCATTTTGGCCATCCAAAGACCAGCCAGTTTTGACACTTTTAGCGAAATATACTTGATCCAGGAATTGATGGAAACTGATTTGCATCGGGTCATTCGTACTCAAAAACTCACAGACGATCATATTCAATACTTTATCTATCAAACTCTTCGTGCTCTTAAGGCTATGCACCTGGCCAATGTGTTGCACCGTGACCTTAAGCCATCGAATTTATTACTTAATTCCAATTGTGATTTGAAAGTGTGTGATTTCGGATTGGCGAGATCAATTGCACTGAGTGAAGACAATTTCGGATACATGACGGAATATGTGGCTACCAGATGGTACCGTGCTCCGGAAATCATGTTGACTTTCCAAGAATATACTACAGCCATTGATGTGTGGTCAGTGGGGTGTATCTTGGCAGAAATGTTGAGTGGACGCCCGTTGTTCCCAGGAAGAGATTACCACAATCAATTGTGGTTGATAATGGAGGTGTTGGGAACGCCCAACATGGAGGACTACTATAATATCAAGTCCAAGAGGGCCCGAGAATACATTAGGTCATTGCCATTCTGCAAAAAAATCCCCTTCCAAAACCTATTCAGTCAAAACAATGCTGGGGCCGAAATTAACCCCATGGCCATTGATTTATTAGAAAACTTATTAATCTTTAACCCAGCCAAACGTATTACCGTGGATGATGCATTGAAACATCCATACTTGAGACTTTACCACGATCCAAACGATGAACCTATCAGTGAAAAGATCCCCGAAGACTTTTTTGATTTCGATAAGAGAAAGGATGAACTTTCTGTTGCAGAATTAAAAACCATGTTATACGACGAGATCATGAAGCCATTATAGAGGAAGAGTATGAGTCTTGGAGAGTATAGACAAACCAATAACAACGCCCATTGAGAATTTGACGATAAACTCTTTCAAGGGAGTAACCTTCGTGTTTCGATGTTTACAAGAGTGGCTTCAAAGAGGTGGCTTGGATGTTTACAAAACATAGTGGCTGCAACAGGAGACTGTGTCTTCACTTCGTAGATTCCCAACATAGCAAGTACTTGGAAATGCTGGCGTTGAGTGTATAGTAAAAATGTAAAGACAATTTACAGAACATGTAGAGTATGATAAAAGCAACAATAAAAAATGTATCTAGGGGGTTCTAAAAAGACACAGTCGTATCACTTTTTCGCAGTAAAAATATTGAACGAGATTGATTTGAACGAGATTGATGCAATAAAGGACATGAATTAACCATTTTACATATGCAACTTGTTAACAATAGCATTTACACTATGACAACGATATTAAACAAACATAAGGGTTATCCCCATGCTTCGGGTCCGACGGATCCCTATATCGAAAACATTCGTAAACGTTAAAAGTCTCGATCAGGCTAGACTAGTCGCGTTTTGGGAAGCTGACAATTTTTTCGCGATCTAGGGGGAATCTCGATGATCCGCATCATGGTTACGCAATGATGGACTGGGACTGTCTCCTGAGTTACAAAGATTCTGTGATATTCTGTGTATATTATACATAATGATACTCTAGTCATACTATACATTGGAACTAAAAGTACATATTCAAATAAAGAAGTGAAGTGTTTAAATCGTGGATTCGTCGCATTTTTTCGGATCTGGAACATCCAATCATTTCTTCTTTCTACCAAAAAGACCTCTCTTCTTCTTTGAATCCGGCTTCAACGACAGAGCACTGTAGTTTGGAGCTTGGTAGACACCTTGTTGACCGGCGTCTCCAAAGCTGGCCACAGGACGATCAAATCCGGCTCTTGCACCAGGAGCACCGGTGGCTCCTCCAGCAGCACCCCCTGCCAAGTTGTAGTAGGGGAAGTCTTCATGGAAACCCCAACCAAGTCTATGCGATTCAAGCTGATCTCTATAGTTGAGGTCACCGGTGATGGCGTATTCAAACCCACGGATGGTGTCTAGAGGACGCTCGTTTCTCGATCTGGTGGGGTTGGAAATATCTCCTTGGGTGATGGTGGTACCAAAGATATCCTTCAAGTTGTTGGCTTCCTGTGATAAGTACGAAGGACGACGGTTGTCGGCTGTGTGGTCGTGGGCTTGTTCGAACGGTTGCTGTTCATTGACAGCCCGGAGAAGTCTATTTTCGTAGTCTGTGGAACTCATTTTGTATTCTTGATTATGGTTTTTTTCACTCGGAAGGTTAACCTGGTCAGGTTTTTTATTCCCAAAGATGGCCATGGTGAGTATTTATAGGGTAAGGGGGGTTGAAGTTTGTGTGTTGGGTGTGTGCAGGCTATTGTGTAGTGTGCAGTTCGATCAAGGTTGAAGGTATAAACTTGCTTGGTGTGTGCAGTTCTACCAGTGTTTCTATTTGTATGGTAGATCAACAACAACAATTATATTAACAAAGTATTCAAACGGTTGACTTTCAAGCGTTTCTTTCAGGATCAACGATTTGAAGAGTGTTGTTATACTCGTGACACCTTGAACAAGACGGTGGTCTGGTTGTCCTGGCTGTTTATTGCAATGCTTCCAACTCTTAAGGGGCTGTAGATTAATATGGACCGGGTGCGAGCACTGAAAACGCTGGCTAAATCTTGTGAGTTGTCTGTATGGTGGTAACAAAGTGTGCGGCTGAGGACAGAATAGACCGGTGATGAACGAAGGTGTGAAGGTTGATTCTCAATATATACATGTATAGTCAGTTCGTTGTTTATTAAGAAAGAAAGGAAGTGTTCCCCTCTATATATACCCCCTCCATGGAAAATCACCCCCTACGTACAAGATTACCAGGCTATGAGGCTACAAGAATCAGTGTCAGGTAATATTCGTGCGCGAGGTCGGAAACTCCGGATGGAGGCTGTGTGTTCAGATTTAGAAATATTTTGCAGGTTAAGACAGGGGGTGGAGAAGGTGGAGGCGGTGGAAGAAGTGGAGAGACAATAGATTCACCAAGAGCAGGTGGAAAGTTTAGCAGGAAAACATTGTTGGTAGAAAAATTAGAGTAGCAAATTCACTAGTATTTGTCTGAAGTGAGGTGATTTTGTTGTACCCCTTTACTCCTACTTTTCACAGCCACTGAACAAACCTGCAGAATTATTAGAACAAGCCCAAACGATTCTAAGAAGCTAAGAAACCAAGCCAACACCAAGCCTCAAGCTGACAGCCATAGTAAAGGAACGCCAGTGAAAAAAACACGGTATCGCTTTACAACCACGTATTAGATGTAAAGGATTTAGTAGTAGCAGGGCTTCGTAAGGTGGGGGGTAATGTGCTTGTGATTTAAAATAAAGTATTAATAGAATATAGTATGGGTGAGGGAGATCTTTTCATGGGTAGATTCAATTGTAGGGCCGTTTATAAATGTCTTTTTTCAACAAGCTGATTACACTTGCTTGATATTTTTTGCAGGCTAATTGTACATTTGTTTAACTGTTTCTGTACCATTTCCTCTGATGTTCTACGCATGTTGGGGGTGATCTTTTTTCTGGAGTCAATATTTACATGTTAGTTTCGTGGATTTTCAGAGTCAATTGTGATTGTTTGATTGATTCTATTGTATCATATTGTCTTCTCTTCTATATCCTCAACGGTTTCGGTACCTATTGGAAGTCGCGCATATTTGGTTCATCTGCTTCCCCAGATATTGTAAATAACGCACGTAATTAATGCGCATCGCTATATAAAATTGTCAGATTCTGATATCACGTGTGTACTTAATAATGAATGTATCACCAAAATTGAATATATCACCAATGTGAAGTTGTATTAGTTGACGGAGAGATCGATTCCGTCTGGTGCGTAACACATTTAGAGGATAATAAAGTGAGGAAAAACATTTCTTTAATAATTTTCAAGTTTTGCATTTTTTTAAGACTCAAAATGATGATGCTGAGTGAGTCTGATCTTATAGAAAAGGACTCATTTTAAACGAACTTCCGAAATTAAATTAGCCCTTGTTAAGCCACGATCCCCTACCTTAGCTGCTACGTAGATTATAGATTGGAAAGTTTGGCTACTGCTCCCAATTTTGTGCCCATCACTCAGTACACTACAATAACATATGCACTGAATCGGTCCCAAAGACCCATTCATTCAATATTCGAAGATCATACTAATAAGCTTTGACTTATGATCGTACCGCCATAGAGTATAGTATGTTTATTGTTCAAGATAGGTATCAATACAGTTGACATACTCTTGATACTTTAAGCTTACCTACCAATGCCTACTTTTACTCAATATACAGTCCTCCATATTCCTTCTTCAGGTCACGTGCAACAGGAAAACGTACTTCCCTTTTGGGTAAATTACCAAAACGCGTCCACAAATTACCTGCATCACCATCTTAAGTGTGAAAATTATCCTTACCTACCACTTCTCTTCTACTCTACCACCACCATCATCACCATGTCGTCGCCTCCCTCAACCAACAACGATACACACAACTCCACCTCCCTTCCAGGCGGTACTTCGGTGCCCCGTGAATCGGAGTCCCAGTCTCAATCGCAGTCCCAATCGCAATCCCATACTCCAGGTGTACCTTCGTCTCCGTTATTCTTTGCCACATCGTCCAATCCTGCTTCTGAAATCAATGCATCGCAGTCCAGTCGTCGTAACGTGTCACTGCCGCTCCACTACACGTCTTCGGTACATCATACCTCTGATATTGGCGGGTCCCAAGGTTCACGTTTGAGATCTGATAGAATCACCAATGATGTGGATAGAATCGTCAGAAGACCCCAAAGATCTGATTTGCATGATATGACTTCTTCCCCAATGCGTAGAAGAACTTTCATGGAAACAAACGCTGCAAATCCTGGCTCCAATGGGCCTCAAATGCCCCTGCTGTCTTCACAAATGAGTACCGATCCCGCAGAACCTAACGATGAGCCAGTCAGAGTCATTTGGGGTACCAATGTATCTATTCAGGACTGTTCTAACGCGTTCAGAGACTTCTTGATGTCATTTAAGATGAAGTACAGAAAATCTTTGGATGGCAAGGATATTGAGCCTGAAGACAACATTCTTTTCTACGTCAAACAACTTAATAATATCAGAGACTTGGGTGTCACCAATCTCAACTTGGATGCAAAAAATTTGGCTGCATACCCTCCAACCAAGAAATTGTATCATCAACTTATTAATTACCCTCAAGAAGTGATTCCTATCATGGATCAAACTATCAAGGACTGTATGATCCAAGTGGTCAATGATACTCCTGACTTGGTTAACATTGCTGCTCTCCTTGATGAAATCGAAACTAATATCTACACCATTAGACCATATAACGTCAATCTTGTTCCTAAGGGTATGCGAGACTTGAACCCGAACGATATCGACAAGTTAGTCAGTGTCAAGGGTCTCACTTTGAGATCCACTTCCATTATCCCCGATATGAAGGTTGCCTTTTTCAAGTGTAATGCTTGTGGTCATACTGTCGCTGTTGAAATCGACCGTGGTGTTATCTCTGAACCTGGTATGTGTCCTAGAGAAGTCTGTGGACAGACAAATTCCATGATGTTGGTCCATAATCGATCTTCATTTGCTGATAAACAAGTTATCAAATTGCAAGAAACTCCAGATTTGGTTCCTGATGGACAGACTCCACATTCCGTTAACTTGTGTGTCTATGATGAATTGGTGGACTCTTGTAGAGCTGGTGACCGGGTGGAGGTTTGTGGTATTTTCAGATCTTTACCTGTTAGAGCCAGCTCAACCCAAAGGGCACTCAAAAGTTTGTACAAGACTTACCTTGACGTTGTACACATCAAGAAGATAGACAAGAAAAGATTGGGTACGGATATCTCCACTTTGGAACAAGAAATCGTTGAAAGAGACCTGGAAGTCGACCAAGTAAGAAGAATTTCTGCTGCTGAAATCAGCAATATCAAAGAAGTATCCCAACGTGACGATTTATATGAAGTTTTGGCCCGTTCTTTAGCACCTTCTATTTATGAAATGGATGATGTCAAGAAGGGAATCTTGCTTCAATTGTTTGGTGGTACCAATAAAACTTTCAAAAAGGGTGGAAGGTATAGAGGAGATATTAACATTCTTCTTTGTGGTGATCCATCCACTTCAAAGTCCCAAATTCTTCAGTACGTTCATAAGATTGCCCCAAGAGGTGTCTATACCTCTGGTAAAGGATCTTCTGCGGTTGGTTTGACTGCGTATATCACTAGAGATATTGATACCAAGCAATTGGTGTTGGAAAGTGGTGCCTTAGTTTTATCGGATGGAGGTGTTTGTTGTATCGATGAGTTCGACAAAATGAGTGATACTACCCGATCAGTGTTACATGAAGTCATGGAACAACAGACAATTTCTATTGCCAAAGCGGGTATTATTACTACCTTGAATGCCAGGACCTCAGTATTGGCCTCTGCTAATCCTATCAACTCCCGTTATGATCCTAATTTACCTGTCACAGCCAATATTGATTTGCCTCCTCCATTACTTTCAAGGTTCGATTTAGTGTACTTGATTTTGGACAAGGTTGACGAAAAGATAGATCGTCAATTGGCTAGACACTTGACAGAAATGTACTTGGAAGATGCTCCTGATACTGTTTCTAGCAAGACCGTTCTTCCTGTAGAATTTTTGACATCATATATCCAATATGCCAAAGAAAATTACAATCCAGTTTTGATCGAAGAAGCTAAGAATGAGTTGGTTAGAGCATATGTTGAAATGAGAAAATTGGGCGAAGATGCAAGAGCTTCTGAAAGAAGAATCACAGCCACTACTAGACAATTGGAATCCATGATTAGACTTTCCGAAGCTCATGCCAAGATGAGATTGTCTGAAAAAGTGGAGTTGATTGATGTTAAAGAAGCAGTCAGACTTATCAAATCAGCCATTAAAGAATATGCTACTGATCCTATTACTGGTAGAATTGATATGGACATGGTTCAAACTGGTACCACGTCCGCTCAAAGAAGAGTGCAAGAAGACTTGTCTAACGAAATTTTGAAGATCATTGAAGAGAACAATAATTTGATTAGATTCAATGATTTGGCATTAAAGATCAATGAAAGAGTGTCATTTAGAGTGGAAAATCATGAGATTGCAGCAGGAATTAAGAAATTGGTTGTCGAAGGTAAGGTGGTTGAAAACGGAGAAAACCACAGAAAGACTATTCGGAAGATAGCTATACTTTGAATGATTCGAAAATGTTGAACTTGTTGTATTTAATTCTTTTGTTGTGTATTTTTATTTGTATTATATTATGTGTTCGGTATTAATTGATTGTAGTGATATCCTGTGGATTAACAGTAAAGAGGGAAAAGGTTTTGGAAATAGGCTGTAAGCTGGTTATCCGCATTAAGCACCTTGGTTTGAATATTACATTCAATTGCAATAGAACAACTGATAGACAGCACGAAAAATATCTATGAACTATTACTTTTTGACGAAAACCTTTCATGAAACTTCCTTCTCATTCCTAACGTTAAGTCTTGATGCAGTTGTTTCATAAAAACTTACTTGTCTCAACTCTTTTTCTTCCACTCTCTTGTTCCCTTCCTAAACCACTCTCCACTGCGCTTTCGTCCACCTTTAAAGTATTAACTTTCACTCCCACTTCAGGCTCAATGTCCTCTCCTTCGGCCATCTTGAAAAAGTTCTCGATCTGCTCATCTATTTCAATTCCAGTTGCTTCATCTCCACCTTTACTCAATGTATTTGCTAACTTCAACTCTCGCGCTATGTCCACACTCTCACCGTTGCGCAACTTATGTATAACATCATTTAAGATGCCAAATTTAGCCTCGTGGTTCACCTTTAAGGTCTCCAAGTCTCTTCGTCCTTTCATCACATCTACCACTACAGTTCCGAATACGAAAGTGAGTAGAATCAGCTTAAAAACAGGGGTTCTTAAAAGATCACGGAACTTTGGTTTAGGTGGAATGTGTTTGGAAGAATTATAGCGACATTGGAATAATAGTTGCTTTGTAACTGGTCCACTAGACCTGACTGTATTGAACATATTGGTTTTATGGTGACAACTGAAAATGTATTATTATGAATGATTAGTTATTCGATTATTACTGAAGAGTTTTTTTTTTGAGCTGACTGATATATTGTGATCCCCGGGTCCAATTATTTGAAATTTGTGTGGTCCAAACTTGTCCCTACCGCAAAATCAAGCTATTTATTTCGTTTAAATGTTGTTATAACTGTTGATTCTTGTAGTATTTAGACCAGACCTTCCTATTTTTTGGATCGAGAACTCGTGACCACCCACGTGATTATTCTCGTGACTGCGATCCACGTAAACTATAATCGCAGCATCCTCCACTATGAATATCTCCAAGACTTCTCTCCTCTTCTTTCCTTTCCACCATAGATCCAAGTAGCCTGATTATGTCACCATGAAGGTTCCTAAGGTCACTAGTATTCTCCTCGTTGTTCTAACGTCGCTTACACTACTCAATTTCGTGCTAAAATACTACACGTACTTTGTTTTAATAGTGTCATCATCCAAAACTTCAGCAAATGAAGTCAATTCTATCGCTCAGGAGACCGGGGAAGTTCCACATCCACACGAGCTCTATGTACCGCTATTGACGTTCATACCGTCAAAATCTCCGGTATTAACGCGTCCATGGGTACTCATCACCTCAAGTTTCATTGAAGAGAATTTCGTGGGACTCACTATCAGCTTCTTATTGTTCTTTTACATGGGAAAGTATTTGGAAACTATGTGGGGGTCTCGAGAGTTTTCTGAGTTCATCATTTGTAATGTGGTGATATCCAACTTAATTTTGTATGTGTACTACACGTTCAAGAGCTGGATATTTAGTGAAGAATCCATTACTGTACCTCCAGTGGTGATCTCTTCTATGGCCATTAACATGGGATTTTTTGTAGCCATTAAACAAAGAATCCCCAATCATTACTTCCTATTTTTCAAGGGCAACTTACGACTCAAAGTAACCTTCTTGCCGTTCTTATTGGTGCTCACATGCTTCATATTGCAATTGATCAGTGAAGAATTCTATATCTTTTTCCTCTTAAGTGTCTTGGGATTCTTCATAAGCTGGTCTTACTTGAGGTTTCACAAATCGGGAACAAATGAGAGACAATCGTACTTGCTACCATTTTCTCTTGCAAGAAAAAGGTCCAATAAAACCACAAAGCCTATCAGAGCTCACCAGTCATCTACAAGAGCCCCAATAGGCGCAACACATCCTCACCCCCACAACCTAGGCTCTGTCCAAAGTACTAAAGACTCCATCTCTTCTACCCTACCAACATTACCATCCACTTTGCATATCGACAACGGTCAATTGAAGGGCGATAGATCAGACCAATTCGCCCTCCACACCTTCTTTCCATATCCATTATCAATTATCGTCAAGCTTGTGTCGTTAGTGGTGTTTAATACCTTAGTCCACTATAAGTTTTTAAACAAAAAGAATTTCTATGATGATTCTGATGGTACTGAGTTCGATGAACAATTGATGTTCGACGATATAGATAATTTACAGACTAAATTATTCGGGTTATCACCATTAAAAGGAGCTGGTGAAGTCACTACTGTTCCGAAGGCAGGGTCCGCATTGAAAAGATTATGGAACTGGGTTGCTGGGAAACAAGGCGGTTCATCAATGGGAATCAAGAGCAGTATGGATAAAAGAAGAAAACTTGCTCTTAAAGAATTGGAATAAATCAATGCGGGGAAGATCCCTTCGAGGTGTTGACTGCTGAGTGATTATTAAACGGGGACAAAACTACGATGAATTGCAGCGCCAATTTTATGTTACGTATTATAGATCAGATAGTGACATACATTCATGTCACAATTGTGTATAAAAATATTCCAAGTCAAGTGAGAATTGATCATAACCTCAAACGTCAAATTTTAACTGGATTAGATTCAGTTTATGATCTACAATTAAATTGTTATCATGACGTTCATTAATAAACGAATATCTATAGATTCTCCTGGTATTAACAATAAAATTTGTTTTATCTATTGCCTAGTATTGCTCTAACCTCTCTCCAAAAACCTCATCAGTTCCTAGCCCTTTCTACTCTTCAACAACCTCAGAACTGATCTCCTTCTCCTCGTTAGCCACATCCACGGAACTCGATTCATTTGCATCTTCAGAGTTTTCCTTTTCACTTAAGCATCTCTTAACAAATCCCAATAATAAATCATTCCTATCGTACCATTCATCACCGACGTCTTCCACTTTATAAACGTACCTTATATTACTCATCAAAACTCGCACTTGTTTATAGTTCTTTAAAATCAACCATTCCTTTATCAGTAACAAATACCAGATGGAAGACTTTCTATATCTCGAAAGGCCAGCTATACCTTCATTTACTGCAGGTAAGAGCTTCTTCGGGTTGACGTAGTAGCCCTCTTCAACAGTTTCCACCTCCTTGATCGCTGTGCTTACTAAGTGTTCCTTGTTTAAATTTATCAGCCCTCTGTTTTCATCATTCAAGAATAGACATTTACCACTGCTATATCCCAACCTCTCATAAAGAATTGCCCTGATTACCTGAGAGCTCTGATTACTTGAGCCCAAATGGGAATCGAATTCGTTGATGATTTTTAATAAATATTTTTCGATTAAATCACTCCACCACCATGAAATATTAAACGTACCACACATACACAACAAGAGCTCTATCACCATAGCTAGAGTTTTTATACTGTATGTTTTGAGATTGAGTCTCGACTTGAATGTATACGATAAATTATCAACATAGGGCTCTATTATATCATGCCTTATCTTTCTGAGGGTATTCTTATCGGGAGGAGAAGGATTAATTGTAGTCTGTTGAGTTTGGGCCAAAAGCAATGAGACAATGCACATTTCTTGTGTTGAGGCAACATACACCCATGCTTTGTCATTGGTGTAGTCTTTCTTTATGATATCGTAAGTGGAATATGCATACTTGAAATCCTTGAGTATCAACGACCAATCTGCCAATTTTCGAATTGTTTGTTCTGGAGTCGATTTATAATAGAAATTCTCTGTATAATTGAATGCTGTGGAAGAACTAGATGAAATTGGGTTGATATTTAACTCACTGTTACTGTTATTGAAAAACTTTTTAGAGACAGAAAAGAATCTGCCTGTGATGGATTTTTTGGGCTGAAGAATTTGATCGTCCCAAATTCGAATTTTCGATTGCATGTGGGGTATTAGAAAACGATTGATATACTCGTAAAGCTTGGTTCTTATGACATTATCTATTGGCTTGGGAATCTGAATGAAATTTGTGGGGGACGTCGAGGATTGTTGGAGAGAGATCCTTTGGAGGTCCTCCTCTATTGTGGAATTTTCTATCAAAGACAACCTGATTGAGGGAGGTGGAGGAAGATGACGTTCTTCAGTCGCATTCGTAGATGGAGGCGGGGTGACGGGAATTGCCGACGAGAAGACGTTCAATTTGGACTTGATGGTATTCTGGAACGTCAAAATCTCTGAGCCCGCAAACTTATCACTGTTGTACAACACAAACACATGGATCAAAAGATCATCAATCTGAAAGAATTTCGGGAAGTTATAGTTCCGAAACTCCACCATGAGCTTTCGCAAGCCTTCCAACAGGTCTGTTTCGTAGTCAATTACAAATATCTGTGACACAGGGTGATTGAATGTCTCAAACGGTACAATATTGTTGGAAGTGATAATTTTGTTAAAGTAGGTGAGATAAAGATCTTTTTCCGATTCGAGTGCAGAATGTTTGAGAAGGTGCTCCAATGAGCTGATACTGAAGAGCTGGTTGAGTTGGGATTGCTTGGGTCCCGCCGTTCCATCGAGATGCAGTATTGGAGCTAAATCGGTTCTTTTGGAAGCATTGAAAACCGTCAAAAGGTCGGGCAACGAGGGCTCAAACCGCACAGGAAAACTGGGATAATTCTTGGTGATCAACTGGTTGTTGATGATCTTGAAAGACTGGTTGGCAACGGTATATTTGGCGTTGTTGCCGTAGGGTTTGAGGATCTGAAGGGTACAGATATCTTCTATTCCTAGTACAGTTTGGAAAAGGATGTCTGCGTTGTGCGAGGCCTGAATGGAAATCAATGGCGAGTAGGTGTGATGGAGAAGGTGTTGGCGAGCAACATACGGGTCCACCCCAGTTGGATAGTCCATGGTGTAGGGTTGATGGGGGACTCGAGTCTAGATAGTATGGGTAGAATCGACTTTATGGGGATCAAAGTATAGACTGCATAGTGGTAGAGAAATATGACGGTGCAAGGGAGTGTATATAGGAAGGGTATACCCTGTGACCTGCGGTCACATGGGTGAGATCAAAAATGGCATTAAATTGCCTAATCCGGATCTAAGGTAAATAAAGGCACAACAATAGAGACACGTAGAAACAACAGCCAGGTAACAGGGAGAACGGGGATGGCTAGCGAGAGAGAGATGAGACTTTGAGAGTAGATAGGGAGAAATGATGAAAGAGCTAGGGAGAGGTCCAGGGAGAACTAATCGCTGCGACCTTCACCGGATACCATCTATAATGTATGTGCACCCATTCAAATGGACCGTTTTGACTCCTTTCAACCCATTTTTCCGCCAGAGAATCACCTCCCTCCTCCTCCTCCTTCGTACAAGCACCTGCTTAAACCAAAAGAGAATCAAATGTAACGACGATTGTAGCCACCTCTTATCCCATCCTTGGTTCACCTATTATTTTCAGTTCAGTGGGATCCAGTGCGATTTTCTAGCGAGAGAATAGGTGAAAAAAACATGGAAAAATCGCTCCAAATCGCCGTGTTTGGGACAAGAATAGACCAAAATATTAGACGATAATAGTAGCAGAGAATACGGGGCACAGTAGTATTTCAAGGTATTCTAGGCCCTTTTCGCCCCAAAAAAGTAGATAGCCTTGTAATAGCCACAATTAAGATTCGTTTGGTGGTATTTACAAGTCTGTACGACCATTTTCTGCACCTTTGACCCAGCATTGTTGCAGTTGTTGTGGTGCTGTTTTTCGCATTCCTGGGCCCCATTTTTTCCTCTTTTTTGTCCCTTTAATTTGTTTCACTTCATCGTCTGTTTTCAAACTTAAAGCGACAAACAACTGTTCACGATCCAACCACCACTATAGTTTCTTTACAAACTAGTTTTGTTTTTCCATTCTTTCGTTAAGGATAATACTTCACCATCCAGTCTTTTCAAGCCACCACTCGTTGAACAGAATCCCTGATTCTTCTTCTGTTCCAATAGATAGACTTCATTTCATTTGGTGGACTTCATTTCAGACGTTACCTTTCGCTCACCATACAATGTCATTCATACTCCTCCTTCTACTCATACCACTAGCCAAAGCCATCTCCTTCCAACCAATCCAGCATCCTGCGCTTGATTATGACCAGTTTGGCAACAGAATAGGCTTCTTTGGCTCCTTCGACGCCCTTTCATTCTACTCCTACGTCAATGCATCGTCTATCGAGTCCACCCCTAACTCCAACAACATCTACTTGAAGGACCCCTCCAACAACAACCACATCCAATTGGCCTCCGTCAACGGCATCATCGACCAATTACTCCCCTTATCAAATGATACCATTCTTTTCAACGGGAACTACTCCCAGGTCAACGGACAACCTGCAAATGGTCCAATAATATTCAACATCACCTCCCAAGACATCACCCCAATAATACCATCTTCATCTAATAATAACAACAACACCAAAAGAGCAGACTCTCCTACCATCAACGGAGATGTTTCCACTGTTTTCGTGGATGGCCATCTCATTTACCTCGGTGGCGACTTCGAATTCAATAACACCTACGGTGTAGCCATCTACAACACCAACACTAAAAGCATAGCATCGACACCCTTTTTAGGTTTCGGCAAAAACTCCTCCATCAATGCCATCTCCCGCATCTTTACAGGTAACGATGACAACGACCAAGGTTCTATCGTGTTTGGAGGTCAATTCAATACCTTGGGTCTCAAGAATTTGCTTGTGCACAACACAACTACCAATTCGTCAAGACTAAATTCCACCAACTCCACCAATACGTCCCTCATTAGCGCAGAACAAATCATTTCCTTGAAACATGGAACCTTCAGTAATGTCAATAGTGCCAACCTGGCCCCAGACTCAGCTTTGATTTGTCCTGCAAAACAAGTTGATTGGAGTCTTAATGCTGGCCAAGGTGGACAATGGCTTGTAGAATTGCCTACTGAAGCAAAGGGATTGACCCCAACAAAGGCTCGTATATTTGCTCCCGAGGGAGATGATGCAACGAAGACATTCAGAATATACTCTTACCCAAAT
The DNA here is from genome assembly GCA_030582675.1 of Suhomyces sp. yHQL142. Taxonomy (NCBI): domain Eukaryota; kingdom Fungi; phylum Ascomycota; class Pichiomycetes; order Serinales; family Debaryomycetaceae; genus Suhomyces; species Suhomyces sp. yHQL142. The sequence continues at coordinate 53,743 of JAJMGU010000011.1, forward strand.
AATGGTATAATGAATCTTTCTTACATCGACCCACAGACCAATGAAATTGCCTACTGTGATGCATGGTGTCCATTATTGAAATTATCAGACTTGCAAGATATCACCACCAAGAATGGAAAGAATGCAACCGACTTATCGGATGATGATACCATCTATGTGGATGAAAATGGAAGTTATTACGAATACTACGATCCATCTACTAAAACCAAGACATTAGGTTATGGTTCAAATTATCAGGAGTTTGCTTTTGAAAATCAAATCAGCATTGACAAGGTTGGTGTAACTATACTTGATTGGTATGGCTCCAAGGGTGCACTTGCAGGCTTTCAACTTTTCCTGAACCAAATCACAGTGTATGGAAATAACTCATTAAATGATCCTAACTGTGAGGAAGAAAATCCAGACGCTGAAGATAATTCAGCTCATATTGATAGTGGAAGCTTCCAGTCAGTTCAAAGCATTAATCTGGCTGTGAAATCAACAGACTATTTAGTATCCATTGGAACTGATGCAAAGATCACACTCTACCCAAATATTTCATACTCAGGAAACTATTCAATTATCATGAATACTCCCGGATGTATTGAAGATAATTCATGTGCATCAAGATCAATCGTGAATGTTACAGTTATAGACAACGAGGGCAATCAAGTAGCAACCAAGTCCATCTACCAAAACAATGATTACTATAAGTTCGACTACTTGTTTTATGGTCACTTAGAAGGATCCTCTGAAGGAAATGGACAAACCAGCATTGAGATTTCCTACCAAGATACCATTATACCAGGAACTCAGAATCCCTGGACTGTTATTGATAAAATTACTGCCAATATTGTCAGTTTAGACAAATACGAGGATAAAAATAAGTCTAATTCAACCACTAGAAGACGTTCCAATACACCAGAGCTAACTTATATCAACTTGAATGGATTGTTTGAATATTCTCTCGCAAACTTCACTAATTTTGATGAAAATTTAGTCTCATTCGAGCAAAATAATAAGACCATAATTAGTCCAAATAACACCTTTGTTAGTAACTCATCTATCAATTTATTGAGTTCTCAATTATCTGACGATACCGTCATTACTCAAATTCAATTGTTGAACTCGTCAGATTCTTCCCAATTACTTTTGTTAGGAAATTTTGAATCAAACTCCAAAAATTTGACTTTGTCAAGTAATAGCTTGATCACTCTCGACATAAACTCCTATAACACAACAAGCAATGAGACAGAGGCAAGCATTGTCGCCAGGGGGTTGAATAGTAAGCGTTCTCAAAATGTCGACTTAACCAAAAGAGCTGATGGTACTACAATTTATGGAGCCTCATTAAATTCTTCTGTTTCCAAAATCGTGGATTTTAATGGAGGCCTCATCTTTTTGGGTAGTTTTGGTTTGACCAACGATGGGAATAATTCAATCAAGTTAGAAGATATGTCCAACAAAAACCAATCGACTTCAACTATCAATAACTTTGCATACCATTCAAATAATAACTGGTTCGGATTCGGCAACGATTTCAAAGATGTCACGTACAACCAATTCACTAATGTCACAATTGATGGCTCGGAATTCTTAATTTTCTCGTCGAATGCCTCGGATTACAAAGTATGGAACACATCTAATACTTCTTGGGCGGATACATCTCGGATTCAATTGAATATCAGTCAAGCTGTAAACTTGAATTCGAAACAACAAATTATTGGTGGAAGTTCATTGAATATCATGGACTTTTACAGTAGAGACCAAGCATATTCAAGTTCGAATACAACATTCAGTGACTATAACATTGACATTACTGACGATTCATCTAAGGTTACTGACACATACTACGTTAATAATTCCTTGAGTATTATTAGTGGTCAATTTAAGTCTGGTTCTGTAACCAACATAGGATTGATCAGCAACAATGCAACCAATAACTCCATTGCCGCATTGAACGGTGATCTCAGCTGGAGCGACGGGGCGCAGATACAGACAATATTTGTGGATAGTAATGCACACTATTTGTTTGTTGGATTCAATGGAACTTTGGAAGTCAATAAGGAAAATAATATGACAGGAGTATTCATATACGATTTGTTGAACAACACTATCGCATCTTTCCAACCCCCCGAGCTTTCGAATGATAGCGGTGATCTCGTGATTAACAGTATTGTCCGGTACGATAAAGGCGAGAAATTGCTTGTTGGTGGTGATTTTGATAAGGCTGGTTCATTAGACTGTGTTAGCATGTGTATTTATGATATCGCAAACACAAGATGGATTAACCCACAAACGGTCAACAACAAGAACAATCAATCTGTTGCAGGTCAAATCAGTGACATTAAGTTTTATCAATCCAATGAAGTTTTAATTAGTGGTAACTTGACAGTTAACGATGAAGTTGCCAATTTTATTACCTATAATTTCGATAACGGGAATATTGGCACTAAGGCATCATTGAACAAACTAGGATCAGATCACTCCATTCAGCAATTTATAATCAATGATTCAGATGACAGTGGCTTGAATGGCAGGATGATAGCTTACGGTAAAGGTTTTGTTTCCGGATTCGATGGAAATAAATGGAACTCGATTGATAGTGAGATTTCCTACGACTCAAGCACTCGTTTTAATGATATCAAATTGTTACAATTATCTAAAGCCAACAACAACTACAATGGAACATTATTTGACAAGTCCAACATTTTAGCATTAGCGGGAAGATTCAACTTGACCGGCTATGGAATGGTAAATGTTGCCTTATTCAATGGTACTAACTGGAGTCCCTACGTTTACACAACCACTAGTTCCAACCAAATTGGGGAAGTACATTCACTTTTGATATTGGACTCATACAGATTTCAATCTTCCGAAGATATCAATAAAAATTCTAATAAACTTTCAAGAGGAAAGGTGGTTGGTATTTCCTTAGCCTGTGCATTAGGATCAACCACATTGTTAGGGTTGTTATATATCATTCCTTACTTTGCACTCTTTAGAAACCTGTTGGGAGAAAATGATGTGAATCATCAAAGAATTCAGGAGAATGAAATGATGGACGCCGTGAATCCCGAGGACTTGTTCCATGAAATTGATCTTCAAAGAAATCATTAACAAGGTTAGGTGTTTATAAGCACCAGGTGGAACAACTAAGTTTCAAGCATTTAAATCAGCCCACTATTCATGCATGTGTCATCAGCAAATCAGCATGGGATATTCCCAAACACGTTTATTTCGTCCGTTAACATCAATTTCGTACACTTAGATTAGAGACTCTAAGTTTAATAATATACATTTATAAAGTGAAAACAAATTTTATCGTAACAATATTACAAACTTTTTGCACCCAAGCATAAACAACCAATGTGGGTATATTTATTTTTCAAAAGCGGGTAGGCAAAGTCCTACAGCCATCCACTTTTATCTAAAATCATACCACTGTCCATTCTGTAACTAGACATATACATATTCGTGGATGGAATCATTACTTTATGATCTAGTTATTATATCCCTAATTCCTATACAGTACTACTTGTGCGAGAGTAGACTACGAATACCTAGATCGGTAAGATGTTTCTTCTAAGCCACAGCCGTTCAAGACACTGCAACATTACAATTGAACTCACCGTCGATTGCAGAGGCGGGTTGTTCTTTTTCTTTTAGATTTTCGTCCCAATTCATTCATTAATTTCTTTATCTCGACATTGTCGAATTGCACCTTCTTTTTCAAGTCTTAGAGTACCAAGACGTTCAATGACATCGATTGAAGTGCTTGCGGATAACTCCTCGATTGAGAAACCCATCACTGATGAAAGGTCATACAGGTTCGTCAAAATAGCCAAGAATGACCTCCATGTGTTGCTTATCAGTGATCCTACTGTTGATAAAGCTGGTGCTTCATTAGCGGTGAACGTAGGATCATTTGCTGACCGAAAGTATGGAGTCATTGGGTTGGCTCATTTTTGTGAACACCTTGTCCATTTAGGGACCAAGAAGTATCCCAAGGAAAACGAGTATAAGTCGTATCTATTTGAGCATTCTGGCCGGTCCAATGCCGGCACCTCGTTTGAAAACACGGTGTATACGTTTCAGGTTGGTTCTGAATACTTACATGGTGCATTAGACCGGTATTCCCAGTTGTTTATCTCGCCGTTGTTCAGTGAAAGTGCCCATTCTCGAGAAATCAATGCCGTGGACTCAGAGAACAAGAAAAACCTTCAACGAGATTTCCGGAGGTTGCATCAGCTTCAAAGACAATCAGGAAACCCCAAGCACCCATACAATGGGTTTTCAACGGGGAACTACGAGACTTTACACACAACGCCTGTCAGTCAAGGCATCGATGTACGAGAAGCATTGATCAGATTTCACGAAGAGAACTACTCGTCGAACCGTCTGAACTTGGTGATTTTGGGTAAAGAAAACCTCGATATATTGACTTCATGGGCATCTCAATTGTTTGCTGACATTCCCAACAAAAATTTGACGAAAGAACACTATGGAGGAGAACCAGCATTTTCGAAAAATGAGCTCAAGCTTGTCACCAAGGCCATACCTGTGAACGATCTCCATCTACTCAAGTTTACATTTCCTATTCCCAAAAGCTACGACGATTCTTGGAATCGGGGACATTCTGGTTATTTCTCTAACTTGGTTGGCCATGAAGCTGAAGGGTCTATTCTTCATCACTTAAAGCGCAAGGGCTGGGCCAGCTCATTACTGGCTAGTGGCCATAAGGTTTGTACCGACAACAGCGCTTTCGAGATCGAAGTTGGGTTAACCATTCAGGGGTATGAAAACTGGACCGAGGTGGCTGTTATTGTATTTGAGTATTTGAAACTTATTACTGAAACTGAACCAGTTCAGTGGATCTGGACAGAGACTGACAAAATTAGAAAGTTGAACTTCAAGTTTCGTCAGAAACAAAATACATTCAATACCGTCAAAGGTCTTAGCTCGTCCTTGTACAAGTTTGGGACTGACAATTATATTTGTCCAGAATTCTTGTTAAGTTCAGACACCCATGGCGAATTTGATTCTAAGACTATAAAAGATTATGGTTTGTATTTAAATGTCGACAATGCCAATATTTTCTTGCTGTCACAATTGCTTAACGAGAAAGAATTGACGAAAGTAGAACCTTGGTATGGAACCAAATACTTGACTGAGCCAATAAGTGATGAGTTATATGGAAAGTTGAGGGAGGTGCAAGTGAACAACGCGTTACATTTCCCTCTACCAAACAAGTTTATACCAGAAAATACTCAGGTTTTACAAAAGAAAACAGACAATCCATTACCTCATCCATTCCTCTTGGAAGAAACTCTGAACTTACAATTCTGGTTCAAGCAAGATGACAGGTTCGAAGTCCCAAAGGCAACAGTTCAGATTTTATTGAATATACCTTCTTCCAATACTGATGTGCGATCATCCGTTTATACAACACTTTTGGCCAGGCTTATCAACGAGGATCTTACTCAAATTAGCTATTACGCTTTGCTTGTGGGATTAGGGGTTGGCATCTCATCTTCAGCTTCTGGTCTCGAGATTAGTTTTTCAGGCTATAATGATAGGCTTCCCACGCTAGTTGACCAAGTTCTTGCTAGGGTTGTCAATTTTAGACCTGTCAAGGAAATGTATGAAATACTCAAATACAAGTTGGGTCAGGACTTCGCTAATTTTGGCTTCGTAAATCCTTCGGATCAGATAGCTTCTCATTTTTCAGCACTTGTGAATGATGGTGTCTATACCAATGATCAGAAGATTGAGGTGTTAGAGAAGGAAACTAACTTTGAGGAACTTTACAAGTTTTCATCCAAAACTTTATGGAAAGGTGGAGTTTGTGCTCAAGTTTTAGCTCATGGTAATTTCAGCATTGGTGAAATTAATGAATTGAAAACACAGGTGGCTAATACTATTAAAAAGTTGACTCCAAGTGCGTTCTCGAACACCAAATCTGTCTCCTCGAACAATCAATTGCAAAATTATGTTCTTCCAGCAGGTGCGAATGTGAGATATGAATTGTTGGTCAAAGACCCTGAAAATATCAATTCATGTGTTAATTTCTTGGTTCAAGTTACCTCTAACTTGAAAGACGATAGGTTGAGAGTTTTGACTGACTTGTTTGCAACCCTGATCAAACATACAGCCTTCAATCAATTAAGAACGAGAGAACTGTTGGGTTACATCGTGCGTTCGAATTCGAAAGTATTAAGAACAACGTTATATTTTGAAATTGTCGTTCAATCCGTATGGAGTACCGATTATCTCGAGTATAGAACTGATGAATTCATACAATCCTATGACAAATTTTTAAAAAACAAGTTGACAGACGAACGATTTGCCAATTTCAAAGATTCACTCAAGAATGAATATTTGGCCCAGTTGAAACTGCTCAATGAAGAATCTTCGCGGTTGTGGAGCGAAATACGGTTCAATAGGATCGACTTTGAAAGGAGGACAAGACATGTTGGAATTTTAGAAACAATAAGCAAAGATGATTTAATCGAATTTTCAAAAAACTATATTAGTGAAGTCTCACAAAAGAGCTCTAAGATTGCAGTACATTTGAAATCACACGTTCCTCCCGAACAGCCAACAAAGAAATTGTTCCGCAGCTCAGTAGTAAATTATATTTCTAGAAATGATCTTGAAATAAACACCTTGAAAATCGATGAGCTTGTTGAAAAAAACCTAGGTGATAAGACTGCCTTTGTTGATGATTTCCTTGAGGAATTGAAGGCTGTTGGTTCGAATGTTATTCCTGAAAATTTCAAGGAAGACCTATTGAGAACTATTGAAAGTGATTTGAAGAATCCAATACCTACCAAGTATCCGACTGGCGAGCTATACACAAGTGTAACTCAGTTCCGTAAGGACTTCAAGAAGAGTGGGCTTCCTATTCCATATAAATCTGCTGAAGACTATTTGTACAAGAAAGAAGAGTCTAAAATTTAATGTTGACGGGTTAAAAGTTTAAGTCCGACTTACACATTAGCTCACAAATTTTTGAATATATAGAACAGTTTACTCAACATGTTGATAGGTCTTTTGCACCTAACTCATGGAACATTCTTACAAAGTGCAAGACTCATTTGAAATGCAACAAGAACTTCATAAAGAAATTTGGCTATGTCTTCCTAATCTCTTTGATATACACAACTAAAATCCTGTTATTGGTCAGAACCTAGATTAAAACATTAGCTGGTTTGTTTGAGGTTCATTGAAAATCGTTCTATGGTTGTATATTAGTCAGCAATTAATAATTAAATAAATATTACGTAACAGTGCGTATCACAAAGCTAGCAAACAAAGTTACTCAAGGGTGATGCGGTGGCTCAATGGTAGAGCTTTCGATTCCAACTCGAAAGGTTGCAGGTTCAATTCCTGTCCGTGTCAATTCCTTTCTTTTTGCAATTTTTTTATCTATTCTTGTCCATCACCAACCGTAATGTTCTACAATGTTGTCGACTAACATAGCTCATGCATTGTGTCTATACAAAGTTGTGTTTTTTTTAAGGATACGAATCTAAGTGCTTGGTGCAAGCGGTTCAGACTCATCCTCAGATTGATCATCTATGTTGAAAAGTCTGGAGTCAACACTACTAGCATCATTGTCTGTTGCTTCCAATTCAGCGACTTCTGCTTCAGTTGCATCTGAGAATCCTTGAGTAAGGTTTGTAGGATCTTCATCGTCTTCATAATTGTCCTGGAAGTTTCCAAAAAGTTCTTCTTCTTCATCAATTTCAGGAACCTGAACGTAGTTTCTCCGACCAGGAGATCTTCGGAAAATCACTGACGAAAGCTTATCGAATAATACTCCGTCGAGTTTTCTTATTGTTTTGAATGTGGCAATTGTGCCTGCTGCTATGATTATTCCTCCTCTGACGATTGTATTAACCACCTTGTCGACATTATCATTTTCGATGGGTTGGAAATCATCTTCATCTAATCTGATCTGTCCGAATCTCTTGAATCCTCCATTTCTGCGGATACCCCTATCGTAAACAAACCAGGTAGCAAAGAAGAATACTGCCAAAGGAAACAAGATTAGCAATGCTAATTTACCTCCAGTAACATCCTTGCCATAATGCTTATTGAATTCCTTTTCTTTCCCTGGACACGGCCTAGAGTTCCAGCTATCAAACTTCTTACCACCCTCACAAGTAGATACAGGAATCTTTCTATAACCTGTAGGTTCGAAGTATTCAAATGCATTTTCTTTTTTGCAATAATCAGCAAGACGGTCACTAGGACTCAATCCCTTGACCAATTTACAAGTACTGTCATCATCCCTGTAATAGTTATAGTCACACTCATAGTCCCTTCTGGTACAAGTACAGTTTCTAATTACCTTGAAACCAGTGGCTAAAGGAGCACTTCCAATGAAACAGTCGTCACGACCCTGAGCTCTTCTCAAGTACTTAGCTTCATGTCCAAACAAGCAATTGTCTGGTAATTTTGGATGTGATGGTGTCCAATATTCAAAATCATCCTTGTCAGCATTATCAAGATCTAGTTGACATTGTCTGGTATAAATACCTCCAAAGTCCACGGAGAAAGATTTGACCTTACGGCCATTTGAACCCAGAGCAAAAATAACAAATTTCTTCGAAGTATCGGATGGCACAGTAGCCAAGTCTAATACCCTAATCGGTTCGTCAGCAAAAACATAATCAGTCCATGTTAAGCCTTCGTCCAATGAATAATGCAACGTATCAGTGGAGTCCTTGGCATTGACCAATACCAAAATGGTACCTCTGTCACCATATTCCCACATATATGTACCTTTCCTTACTTCTCTCCAAGTAATACCCCCATCTCTGGTAATAAAGGTGGCAGATTCTGATGAAGGAGCCAAATATTCACCAACACTACCAATACCAATCATAAGGCCAATGGCAGAAGCTGAAGAATATGTATCTCTGTAATCTGGCCTTTCTGTAAATCCATGAAGATTCAAAGAACATAACTCTAATGAAGAACCCTGACAATTGTATTTGTTTCCTTCGGAGTCTACTGCTGGTGGAGTCAAATACGACCATTCTGCACCATCATTATGGGAGATTTGAGACTTCAACATTTTAGCGGGATCTTCCTTGATCACAGTATTACTGACGATCACACCTTCCAACCCTTCAATACGGTCGTAATCAACATAACCACGTGAATCTCTGTTGACTTTTTCAAGTGCAGTCACATAAAATGTTCCGTTGGAATTGGATTTCAAGATTGTACCATACTCTCCTAATACTTTATTGTTCGTAGTAACATGCAAAAATATGGCATTCGACTCGGAACCCAAAACAGTATAGGCTTGTTGAATATTGACATTGAAATCGTGAGGGAAGTCTGCAGCGGCAAAAACTTTGCCATCTATTGAAACTTTGGCTACCAAAGAGTTTCTTTCAGTATCAATTGCTGCAACAACAAAGAACCTTCCGGTAATCGCATGACCCACAATGGAATTAAATTCAACCTTGGAGTCTCTAAAAAAGTTGTTAGATGATACCAACGTTAGCATTTTGGTTTTTTGGTCAACAACACTACAGAAGATCATATCTTGGTTGTCCACGTCTTGGTTTTCAAAGTATGGACCAGCATATTCACAGAATGTAACACCATCCTTCAAAACTTCGAAGGTCTTACCTCCATCTTTTGTTAAGTATGAAGTAAGCGTACAGCTTGGGTCGTAATGATTTTCACATCTATCACTGGCATACCAAATGAATTTTTCAGGGTCTGTTTTGTGGAACGAGATCGCTATAGAATCTTTAGGCGGCTTGCTTGGAGCATGATGTCTCGTAAAAGTATTTCCAGCATCGACAGATGCATAAATCGTGTCAGTATCTGTAATCAAGATCACTTGACCTGGAACAATCCCGGTATAAAAACTGACAATTCGATCCGTAATAGGAACCTTAGTGTAACCAACACCTCCGTCATTCGAAATGTATACCCTTTCATCGGCAGTTCTGACAACAATATTTTCAGGGCCATATCCTTCACCTTCTTCGATATAGGCATATTGAACAAGCTGTGACTCAAATTGATGGATTGAAGTGGTAATAGATTTTACTGCTGGCTTCCCATCTGCACCATTACCATCACCATTATATTCCGAACACTTGAAAGACTTTTCCACGATAAAATCCTTGTTAGAGTTCTTTCCTGTACAGACATTACCATCTATCAAAATTTTATCTGTCAACTTGACTTCAGAGGTCTGTCTCTCCTTACAAATATTAGCGATCAGTATTTCATCCGGTACACATATTCCTCCACCTTTATCGGAGGTCTTGAATCCAGGACCACATTCGAAATCATTTTCGGAACAGTCACATCGTTCTTCATACTTAATGATATCTTGGAACAATTGGTTAACAAAACATTTTGAATCTTGCTTTCTTCTTTGAAATTTTTCCTTATGACCATAGATACACAATGGTTCGTTATCGTCAGATACTCTGGCATAAACTTCCTCCAAATCTCCACTTCCGCACTTTTTTCCACCGAAGGCGGCACTAAAGTCCATGGCATAAAGTACCTCTGAATACTCAAAATCGAAGTTGTTCTCTGGAGTCTTGTCATAGAGTCCTCCAATAATAAATTTCCTCGAAGAGCCATCGATGTTTGTGATCACAGTGACAGGGAAAATAGGTATTTCCAACTTTTCTTCCTTCCAGGTTTCACCTTGGTCTAAAGAGAAGAAGTATCTTTTGGCACTTTCACCATCCTTACCGAAGTAAGGAATGGCAACAATGATATTGCCCAAGTCACCAAATGAAAACAAACATGGGACATCAAGTGCGAACTTCCATGTTAAACCACCGTCTCGGGAGATCCAAGTGGACATCTTGTTCAAATCTGTCAGTAATTTCTTTCCTTTGCTACCAACAGCCATCAATATACCTGGAGTTGGTCCAGTAACAAAGTTTCCATTTCCTTCATCTTCAGTTGGAGTCAATAAATGAAGCCCACAATCATCAGACACCTTACAGCTATCATCGCCTTCTACTCTCAACAAATTCCAATCTTTACCATCATTGAAAGAGATTCTGGATTTAACATCTTTACTGATGCCTCCGCCAATAAGGAAATCGAGAAGGGTCTTATCTTTATCGTCAGTTTCTCCCGAATCTTCAGCAATATTGGCCAACCAATCACCATCAATAGTTTGAACCTTTTGAGATGCACCTCCCTGAACGTTTTCAAGAAGTTTTTTGAACCTCAACCCTGAAGAGTCTGAAGAGTATAACGTCGACAAAGAGAATTCGTGCATTCTGCTTGAATAATCCATGACAGATATGAACAATGAGGAAGGAGAAGAGTCCAAGAATGTCATAATTCCGTAGGAGAAATCAATTCTGAGATCAGCCTCGGCGAATGTTTTACCATCTTTAGAGATCAAAAGAGATACCTTAGACTTCTTGTTGAATTTATCATTCTGGATCACCGCAATCAAAAATGTTTGCTCGACTCTTAAATCGATGATAGATCCAGATCCAGATTTGGATTTGCGACTTTCAACTAGAGTATACTCTTTTTTGAAGAAATCTTTCGAAGTAATCAAATTCGATTCGACAATGTGACCGAACGAGTTTAACTTATCTCTGGAACATATCACAGTTGCATCTGGTAAGTCTGTCTTGAAATTTGGGGAGGACTTGACAAACTTACAATGGTTTGCTTCAACATGGAGCTTCACAGGATTGCTATTGAACCCATCCTTGGTATAGTAGTGATGGGTGGTACATACCGAGAGAAATGCATCCCGGTCACAAGATGTGTATGAGAACAACAATAATTTGTTATCAGCATAGTTGAAACTCACCTGGGGAAGGGTTTCGAGATTAAGTTTTTTATCCACATCTGGTAATTCGAATTTTTTCCAAGTAAAACCAGAATCAGTGGAAACAAATTGAGTTTTCTCAGCAGTGATTGCAAAAGCTCTGTTGATATTGGTAGGGTCAAATGAGTAGGAGATAATTTCAACTCCCTCAGTTCCTGCGGCCCGGTCAAAAGTCTTACCGTAGTCTTTGGAGTGGTAAAGCTTACCTTCTCTCAAAGATAAAACTCCAGAGGAATCATCAAAGAACCCTATTTGACTCGAAACTTGTTCGTTTTTAATCACTGTTACCTCTGGTGAATAGTCTGCACCATGGACAAGCGGAAGTGCAAGCAGAAATACTGCAAAAAGCGAGTTGATTCTCATTGGACTTGAATTTCGTCAAGTATAATCAGAAAAGAGGCGGGGTTTATGAATGTTCTGTGGTAATAAAATGCCGAATATATCGTCTTTTGTACCAGTTGAAAGGATATTCTATGTTGAGGGTCGTACAAATTTCCAGCTGTGACGGTTTAGTTGAAAGAAGTGATTGGTTTCGTCTCAATTGGGTAACTTCTTTAACGAATATGCTTGAACAAAAGTGGTAGGTAGGGTAGCGCAATTAGCGAGGTTCTATCCCAAGGATTTTGCGTTCAAAGTACTCCTTTCAGCCTGAAGAATTTCGTCTGCAGATGGAAGCGGATTTTTTGATTTAGCAACACTCGATTGTGTTTGCAAACAATTGTAGATTGATCAATTGACGCAGTTAGCCACCCACTTTGACAGGTACATCTTTTCGATAAGTGCAACTCCAAATTGATCGATCGAAATTTCATATTGATCACGTGATCCAGAACTGACAAGTGGTAAAGTAGCGAAACTATGGGGGAGAAAAGGGGTAGGGACGAATATACAGTAGATAATAGAAAAAGAGATTGACGCCAAGTTAAGGTTTTTTTCTAGGAGTACTTTGCATGATTTTGGATGATTTTAGTAGAAGTTGGTAGAGATTGGTTTTAAGTTAATACTAGTTTATATTAGGACACAGAACGCGACTAAGTAAAGTTAAAGTGGAGAAGTGTAGGTTCTATTCAGGGACCATCTGGGGTGTCAGTTGGTGGTTGGAAGTACTGATCTGGGGTTGAAATGAATTCTGATTCAAGGATTTGGGTTTCCGACTTTTTGGGATTTTATACTGGTGAAATAACGATTAGGTTGGATTGAAGGGGTTCTTCAAAGGCTGAATACGGGGATCTTACGTTATTCCAAGCATCTTTGATGGTTCTGTTTTGAGTTCTGAGTGAAAATTAATATGGTTTTTTTTAGTGTTAAAACAGTTAAATTCAACCATTTTAATCAAGTTTGAATACTAATATAGTATCAAAGGTGGATCTCAAATGTTTATAAATGCGGCCAGAATACTTGGGACCACCTTCTTGACTAATTTATAATGATAGTAGCAACTTGTAGATACTTTGTTACTTCAAGCTCCCTCAATCAAATCATTATCTGCAACCACACCAAGATACCTCGATCCCAGAATCACTCTCACATAACACTCCAAATCGCTGCATCTCGAGCTGCTTCCGAGGAAAGATTCCAAAAGTAAGACATACGAAAACAAGCTGTTCTTAAACTTCATTTCGTCTTGTGGTTGGATTCGTATTATCACCTTTCTTCCTTTGTGATGAAGTACATCGAAATGTGATGCTTCACCCACCACTCCGTACATTTTTTTCATGCTGGACAGCACCACTTGCTTCCACGTAAGATTATCCACATCTATAGCTTCGAATTCCTTTTTAAACACATCAGCTTGAAGTACCAAAGGGTCTGGTGTTCTGGTTAAGTTAGTACAAGAATCCTTCAAGTTGCATTAGTTGGCCAGAAAATGGACCAATGGATCCAAGAGTTCACACACGTACATTTCTAGCTTTAGGTAATGCCATTCTTCACTATTGAGCTGGTACAGCTTGTCTGTGGCCATTATTGATCAGGTAATGGTGATATGATGAATTATATATTGTAAATTTCAATGCGCATCGAGATTTATTTACTATAGCGCGCTACCATATCATAGATAAGGGCGAACTAGTGAGGATACTTTAATTTTAATACAGTAGTTGAGTTGTTATTTGATGTATTACACTTATGATCAGATGGTTCTGTACTCAATATACCGTTATCAAAGCTTTCGTTATTTTTTTTGTTTTTCTTCTAAATTTTGCAGCATATTCCAGCCTTTTTGCACCTATTCTAAGACTATACGGGAGGAAGTATGATCACGATATCGCCGGTAGACCAGGTCGACAAGCTATCTGGATCAGACGCGTTTGACCTGATGGAGAGATATTCATTACCCAGCTTTGGTGCTTCTGGCTGAGCTTTTGGTTCTGCCTTTTGTGTTTCTTTGGCCTTTGCTGAACGAGCCAAGATTGCTTCATTAAAGCTGGTACGAATGGCATTGGAATCAATACTGCTATTGGATTGGGAACTCTTGTTGGACCAATGGGATGTTGCGATAGGATTTGGTTCTTTTTGACTTGAAACTGACTTTCGAACTCGTGTAAAAGCGGACCTTGGTTGATATGGGTTTGACTTCTGACTTGGGTGTTCCGTTGCTTGACTGTAAACTTGAACAACTGGCTGAGTAGGAATCTGTTCATCCCAGATCATATCCCCAAATAAAGTGGAAGCCATGCCAGGCCTGGATCTGATTTTAGGCACTTCTTGATAGAGTACGTTGTTGTTTGCAGAGCAAGGTGACTTCTTAGACCAATCGGTGTGAGGACTTTCGGTGTCCACGTAGTTAGCAGCAGTTTGATGTTTTTGATTCAGGCTGTTGTTTCTCTTAGTAGGTTCTGCAGCAGGTGGATTATTTTCCTTCTCTTCGGCTTGTTGTTCTGTTGACTTTGACTCATCAAAATTAGTGTTAAGTGTATTAGTTAGCTTGGGACGAGGAAACTCAGGTGTAACAACTCGGGGGGCTGATGATTGCTTGGAGCACAAAACTCTTTGCTTGAACTTATTTGGAGTATCTGAAACTGTTTTATAAAAGGTTTTGGGACCGTATTCTTTCTCTCTGAACATTACTTTATCTAAGCGCCTGGGTTGTTCCATACCAATTGGAAACTGGATGGGGATGGCACCATAAGGCAAAAGCCGATCCAGCTCATAACGAAACACCTTTGATCCAGGAACCATAGGGATCTTGATCACTTCTTCGCTTTCACCTGGGGTTTGAGGATCAGTGGTACAAGTCAAGGTTGGATAGTCATGAGTATTAAAGTCTTTCTCGATTTCACCCTTTAATCTGTCGATAAGCCATTTCCGCTTGACGTAAAGCTCAGGACATTCAATGGTGATTCTCCGCTCGTGACGAAGACAAAGAAGCTCATTCCGTTGGTAAACAATCTTGGGAGGCATGGTTGTGGGAGAATAAAAGTGGTGGGAGGAATTTGGGAAGTTGCAAAATAATGCATGGTTTATATACTGCGACAATACCTAGGAAGGATCAAGGAAGACAAAATAATGAAAGAAGCGATTGATAAAAAAAGAATAGCCAGGAAATTTGAATCACAATTGGGTACCAGAAAGTGGATCGGTTATGGGGATAGAGTTGGCACGATGTTTTTACAGGAAGTAGGTGTATCACCAACTTCTGCACATTTTGTATGATCAGATGTAACCAGTACAGAACTATTGAGCTTTGATTAGCAGATTTTTGCATAAAATTTACCAAACCCTCTATGAAGTACTGTGACTTATATTTGAAGACTTTCAATGCTTTTGAACTCTCCATAGACTTCAATCTTTCGCTTGATGTCTGTTATTCCGCCTCCTTCATCGTCCTACTTCATCCCAGCCCTCGCACGTGACCATATTTTTGTATACTTAACAACTTATCCTACTATATCACTCCAGTACGTCTGTCCTCACCAACATGTCGACGTGGGAACAACTAACAGATGACACCGGTCGGGCATATTACTTCAACCCGGCCACCAATGAAACTAGCTGGGAAAAACCTGCGGAATCAGCGATTAAAACAGCCCAATGGCAGGTATATACTGCCGATGATGGAAGAGAATACTATTACAACGAAAGTACGGGAGTAACCACCTGGGACAAGCCGGAGGATCTTGTTAGAGGGTCAAATCTGGATGAAAATACGGGCACCACCGAAACTGCTGCTTCAGAAGAAAGAACAGACAATATTGAAGAAGAATCACCACTCGATATTGAATTACAAGGAAAACCTGTCATTGAAGAAAAGTCGATCAAACCACCGCATTTTGATAGTAAGACCGAGGCTGAAGATGCTTTCTACACAATGCTAAAGGATAACAAGGTCGACCTGACATGGTCTTTCCAATCGGTGATGGCAAAATTTATCGAAAATCCTATCTATTGGGCCATTGAAGATTCATTTAAAAGAAAAAAGTTGTATGACGAATACCTTGTGTCAAGGCTCAAGGAAGAGCTTTCCGATAGGACCACTGTTGTGGAAAAGTTTGAAAAGAATTTCGTACAGGTGTTAGAAACATACCAAAAGAAAGGACTTATCAAGTATAATACCAGATGGCTGACCATCAAAAGTCAATTGATATTGGAAGACAACCCCATTTTCAAGCATTCTATTCTTTCCGACGCTGAAATTGCAGAAATATTCAATAAGTTTGTTGGTGAGATCAAAAAAGTACGAAATGAAGAGTTCAATGTTCAAAAACAACAAGCATTGTCTGAACTCGAAGCATACTTGACGCAAGTGAACCCTTCCATGGTCGACACCTCAAAGAATTGGGAAGAATTAAATAACAAGTTGAAAGCAGACACTCGTTTCCAAGCAAACAAGCACTTCAATGTGCTCAAAGATACAGATATCCTTGAATTGTATAAGACCAAAATCTTCCCAACATTAATGACTTCTCTCAAAGATAATGCTAAACAAATTGAAAAGAAAAATCGAAGAATGGATAGAAAAGCAAGACAAAATTTCAAAGAATTACTCAATGGACTCAAAATCAGTGCCAATACCGAGTTTAAGGACATATTTTCGCAGATAGAAAACGAAGATGCATTAATTGAGTTATGCGGAAGAAACGGCTCTACACCGTTGGAATTATTTTGGGATATAGTGGACGAAAGGTACCAACTTTTGAGGTTGAAAAAAGAATGGATCCAAGGAGTTATGGTTGAATTGAGAAAGATAGATGAGAGCAATACCTTCGAAAAAATCCTTGCTTCAAAGGAAAAATTTGTGGAGGTGTTATCTAAAGTAAATGACGATAGATTAAAGAGTATTGACATACGATTGGCCTCAGAAGACGAAGAAGAGAATGAAATTGAGATTTTGTTTGGTACCATCAAAAGAGATTACGAAGATCTGAAGGTGCGTGCATTCGCACAGCTTGAGAGGGATCTTAAGAGAGAAGTAGAGATTTTCTCGGATTGGTTGTACTACAATAATCACACAATATCATTGATAAATATGGTTGACGAAAATGGGGTAAACGAAGACAAGGGAGAGGCTGCTATACCAGAAGTGAAAAAAACCAGCGATGAAACTCTGCCATTCGTTCTTAGCGGTGACTTCGATGTTCAAGAGTTTGTTGCTAAGCTCGAAACCCTGCAGCAGTTCAATAAAATTGAAAATTTGATAAGAAAGTATGCAGAGGACTTTGCAGCTAATAAGAATACTCTTTTAGAGAATACTGCCACTCAAATATTGACAGAATTTGTGAAAATCAACAATTCCAAATTTGCCAAAAAGAGAAGAATACGGGAAAATGATGACGATGAAAGGCCTGATGTGAAGAAATCGAGAGTAGACTCTGAACCTGCAAAAAAGATCCCAGCTATATCTATGAATTATTAGGTCTATGAAGTCACATGACCAAGAACTAAGATTGATAAGGCCAATATGCCTAGGGTTTTTGGCCTCAAAAGAGAACTTATAGAATTCAAATTCGGAACCATTCTCCTATGACGTATATAGTGTAACAATATCTAGTAATAACGACAAATAATCAGACTACGTACTATTTCCCCATAAATCAAATAAGTCGTGTCTCGGTCACAAAATTACCCTCTCACTCAGCCAAAATTCAAGTGACAAGATAGTGTTCACAGCTATCAGAGAACAGTTACACCCCCATCACCGCACAAATGGTATGTATCACTCAATTGAAGGCGATTCAAGTAACCTGCTATGGAAATTAATGTGGTTTGCCGATTTTTTCCAATAAAATACTGCAATTTTCAGCCATTCAAGGCGACTCTTTAATTATACACTTGAACATCATATTAACTCCTTACAGTCCCAATCATTAAAACCCTACCTAGCTGCTGTGAGAACCTCACTAACCGCCGCCATATGTTTAGAAGACTTTTCGTCGCAATTGGTTGAAAGACACAACAGACCGGAAATAGAGGTGGACAATACTCACGACCCGGAGTTGGTCTTAAACCCCATGATAATAGCCAGAAACGAGAATGAAAAGATCTTGATCGAGCCCTCGGTCAACTCGGTTAGAGTCTCCATCAAGATTAAACAAGCAGATGAAATCGAACAGATCTTGGTCCATCAATTTACTAGATTCTTAACCTCGCGTGCCGAGAACTTCTTCATATTGAGAAGAGTTCCAATTAAAGGATATGACATCTCATTCTTGATCACAAATTTCCACACGGAACAGATGTTGAAGGATAAGTTGGTGGACTTTATAATTGAATTTATGGAGGATGTTGACAAGGAGATCAGTGAAATGAAATTGTTCTTAAACGCAAGAGCTAGAGTGATTGCCGAAGCTTATTTAACTCCATTTGATTAAAGTATTGGCTCGTCAAGAGAAGTATCCAAAAGCCAAATCTCTCAATATTTTCACTTCATGAGCACTGGAACCTGATTGGCTATCATCTTCTATATTTAAAATAAGATACAAAATTACAAGCCTTACGGTCAGGCATCATCTCCAATCTCTCCGAACTCAAATTCACGTTTTATGTAAGTTCATAAATCAGAATAAAAGATATTATGTTATGTACAAAATTTCCAGAAGGAACCACCACAGACTTGAATATTCTTCAGGATTGTAATTGGTACAAGTTCTACTTCTTTCTACTTAGTCTAATTGACAATTGCAACTGTCATTTGTCTCATGAAAGTGCCATATAGATTTCAGCTATGTGTCGAATTTGTCATTAGTTGATAAATTATCAGCATTTCTTTGAAAAACGTTTTATTTGTTTAATCATCATCAGTATTACTCTCTTGTCTTGATAGTAACGAACCATTCTGTAAAGAATTGGGTGAGCGCTTCGCATTCTTATTATTGATGTTATTATGAGTGTTGTTATTATTTTGATTCGAATAGTTATCGAAATCGCTTCTAACCAGTCTTTGTTGCTTGATAATTTCTTTTGGTGATAATCCTTGCGATGATTGAGGAGAGTTTACAATAAATTGTCCTCCTCTTGACATAGTTTGTTGGTGTTGGTGATTTTGTGGAGACGTATTTGCTGTATTTCCACTGATTTGGTTAAAATTTTGAGGTGAAGTATAAGGAGAGACATCACTTGTTCCACCTCCTGTATGACTATTTGTTCTTCCATGCAATGCTCTAATTCTCTGGTTTTGGGGTTGTCCTTGTCCATTTATATAGCTCTGGCTAGGCAATTGCTGCGAACTTATGGATGGTCTGCTGCTGTGTGATGGACTTGATATAGGCTTTCCTTGTAGTTCATTCTTAGGTAAGTTTTGGTAATCTACGGTTGGAACATTTGGGACAACCATTGGGAGTTCGGCATTGTCATTCAACAACCCTGGGATATGATTCAATACCAAGTCTAACTGGCTTAGTGCTTCAGCCACTTGATCAAATCCTTTTGATGATATCTTCAAGATCCACCTATAATTGAAGATTTGATCACGGTAAAAGTCACCTTCTTCCTTAGTAGGTGCAGACATAAACAAAATTGCGGCAAATGTACCTATGAGTGTGAAGTTTGATGCAGCTGAAGAATGCCAGAATGAATGAATATGCTCCGGTTTAAGATCTCTCACGAACTCAATTGATCCCAACAACCTCGTCTTTGCAGCTGTACGGCATACATTGACCAATTCAGCTGGTGGGGGATTTCCAGCCAATGTCTGTTGATATATTACCGTACTGATTTTACGATGTAAACTGAGTTCGGTGGCGAAGTATGCCAATTGCAAGTACCCATTTGAGCATAATTTTCTTGGTTGAACTGAACTCATCTGTAATTCAACAGGAAGTGAATGATACCAATTTCTAAGTTTCAACTGAAGTGGCTTTGCTAACTTCAAAACTTGGTTTACTTCGGTAATTTCTATCATGGACTTCATGGAATAAAACTGGTTGATGATGTCTGAAAGTATCATGGAAAGCTCGATGAAATTGCGGAAAATCTTTTTGCCATTATCGATATCAGATGACCCTTCTTTTAAATCTCCATCTCCATGCTTTTCTGGAAAATCTTCTTCAACAAGAGAAAGTACAACCCAGTTGTTTTCATTGATATGAGAAGGACGAGAATTTTTGAGGGAGAGCCATTTGTCTTCCATATATACGGCCCAAGCCAATCTTTTTCTTAATCCTCTTTCCCATTTAGGAAGTTTCCAGTTGTTACAATCAAGTCCCAATCCAAGTTCCTCTGCTAAGGATACCACTTGAGAACACAAAACCCAGTCGCTGTAGTCGGAATCACCAACATTGTGATTACCGGAATTAGGTTTACCATTTGGACCAGTACCTGTACTAGGGCCACTAACACCAAAATTATTGGGTGAGTTTTTATCGTTGGATCCCTTTTTATTGCTGACTGTATTTTGAATCACATTTTTACATTGAAGTAATAACAAACCAGCCTGAACAGCACTTAGCTTGGGTCTCTTTAAAATTTCCAAAAGATAGTTGTTTAATCCGATTTTCAAGATCAACTCCACATTTGGCTTGGGGAATCGGTTAAGTTGTGGATCATAATCCCACCATTGAATGGCTAACACGTAAACTGCGGCCAATAAAGGAGCGCTGAATTCACGATGAGTTCGGGAATATTTTTCAAGGAATACTTTCTTGTGGAGGATGGGGTATGATGGGTGAATGATTCTAAAATAAAGATCAATCAATATTTGTCCATGCGGAGCAATAAATTTTTCGATGGTATCGACATCATTGGACATAGTTTGATATGAATGTGGGGATTGATCGTCTTTGAGAACGAACTGAACCTTCTCGCCCACCTTCCGTAATGATATGCTTTCGTTTAAGTTCACTTGTTCAATTTTACCCAATCCATTACTATTATTGGGGTTGAGTTTGGTGGTGGACAGTCCCTTCGGTCCCTGGGTTTGGGCATTATTCTGGGAATCGAGGATCATGTTTAAAAGATTGATATCATACAAATAAGATGTAGGGCCAACGTAGAATGAGGAGCGGGGAAATTGCAAGGACAAAGTCTTTTTCAAGAGGGAATTGGATATTGAAGAATAGTCCTGGACGGGCTGGACTTCTCGTATTGGTACATTTGGCGGTATTATGCCGGAAGCGCTGTTATTAGGGATGGAGTCATTATGATGCAGGGATACAGAGGAGGTATTATTGTACAGTTGTTCCAAAGACTTGGGGTCCTTGTCGTTGGGAACCTTTTTCTTGGAAGCCAGGTCGATATCGGAGTCTGTGGTCTTGCGCTTGATTGCTTGGCTGGTATAGGTACAAGAGAGGGATTTGGACTCACATTGGACGCAGTTGTTGGTGTTGGGGATGATGACACACCGAGTCTTTCTGCGTCTACAGTGGTCACACGGACGTCGTTGTTTCAGGGCTTTGGAATTGGTGGTGGAAGTGGGGGAAATCGCACCCTCGACCTGGGTTGTAGATGGCTGGAAAGAGCTGGGGCCGGAGGCTGAGGAGTTGTGGACTCGCGAGGTTTCATCATTGACATCGATTTGGTTGGTGGGTGGACCTTTCGCTGAAGAGTCGGGATTGATATTGTTCTGGTATTGGATGTTTTGCATGATGTTGGATGCATGGTTGCCTTGGTTACTATTAGTATTACTACTATTGGTGGTGTTCCCCGGCAACTCCATATTATACAACATATCACTATTGGGGTCCATCAACAACGACGAGGCCCAGTTGGAATCGAGGTAAGGGTTGGGCGAGTGATGGTCGAACCCGTTGATGGCGGAGCCGTGTGTCGGGGCGAAGTTTGGATGGGCCCCCGTGGTGGACCCTCCTAGTGACGATGTGTGGTAGAAGTGGTCTTTATGATCGAGTTTGGAGGAATCTTCATGGTTTTGTTTGGTGGGGTTTTGTCGTTCTGGGTCCGAAGGCTGCGGCGGGTTGGATGCTGGGGCTGACGAGAAGTCGGAGTTGGGCGGATGCGGCTGGGGCTGTTGGTTCATCCTCATTGGGTGGGTGGGTGGTGGTGGAGTGGTTGTTGGTGTAGATATTGTAATTAGGGAGGTTATTAAAAAATGAGATGTTGGAAGTGAGGGTGCAGAGCAGAGTAACGAGCGTAGCGAGAGATTCGAATTTGGTGGAGAAATGGTGAGGCAGGGTCACAAAGGATATGGCTCTAACTTGAGAAGGGGGCGTGCTGAGACAGTAAGATTTGTAGAGATTGGTGAGATAGTGGGTATGACGCTACAGTTGAAATTTGGGCTTGATTAGACCCCTTGGAACCGAAAATTGATGGACCTTGTTCCCACTAGTTAACTATGAAAAGTGAACACTATATAGGTCTACCACACTATTGTAGGTGCAGGATGGGGAAATAGGGAGAGAGATGGTCCCAGTAGAAGAGAGATGAAGGCAGAGACGGTGTAGAGTCAGGTATTGGGCTCAGTGGACAGAGTCAATTGAAGCGTATTTAAATAGACAGATCTAGTATAGATCTGGGTCTATTGTTACGGTTAGTAGGCTTGAGTAGTAAATAGTCAGGAAGAGGACAGGAAGAGGAGAGGGGCAGGTAGAGGCGAGATAATTACTTGATTCTTGGACAGAAAGTATAAGAACATTTCGTTAGTATCAAGCTCACAGTGCCAGCACTTTCCAGTATACGTCTCCACCTTATTTCCTTAGTATAGTTGATTTCTACTGGTGCGATGGAGGTTGTTTTCACGGCCGTGCGACCCATGGCTCCACTATTGGCACACGATTAAGAAGTGTAGAGTGTCAAGAGGACCAGTCAATCTCTTAGCCATTGGTATCTGCTCAGTGACTTACTACTACATCCTCTATAATTCTCCTCGCTCTTCCCGTCTCTTGTCTATTTTGTTTCCTCCCTCTATTCTTTGCTTATATTCTCTCTGCCGTTGCAGTCACACAAACCCATTGCTGCAAAATCTCAACTGACTAATATTTATAATGGCACCAAGCGGTCCTTTCTTTCCTCTAGACCAACCTCTTCAATCTATCTACTGTGACTAATTCTTCTAATTATAATGCTTCCCATATAACGTCCGCAAAAACCTGGAAAAGTATCATCTCCGCCAAACGCCTCAAATCTACTTTTGTTAAGACTTACTTCTTTACGCCAATCCATTAGAGAGCCTAGTCGTATAGCATTGTAATTTGTACCATGGTTCTGTGGTACTGACATTTCAGAGAGCTCAAGAATTAGATTGTGAAGATAAGAGAGTTTGGCTTTGATTGAACGCTCTTGATTGGTCTTGTCAACCAACCTCAAGATCGTAGTCAGTTGCCTTCTTTATAGCGTCATATTCCTTGCCTCCTTGACATCATTTGAGTCTCTATGATACAGTTCTCCTTGCTATCAAGTAAGGGATATATCATCAATACGTGTGGGGTCCTAAAAGTATGGTCCATGCAGATGATGGTATAGTCGTAAGAATTCCAGTTTTCAAGAAAAAACCAACAACACTCTAACAAGATGTACTGACTGAACAAGGTAGTCACCAAAAATTGATTGCGGTCAACCAAGCAGAATAAATGAGTCTAACCGTGACACAGCGCCCAAAAGCTTGTCAAAATCAAGTCCTTTGGTTGTGAATTGATTTGTCAAAGCTTCTCTGTTTAACTAAGACTGGATCAATAAATGCACTGCGATTTTTTAAAAGTGAGAGAACAAAAATGAGACTGATCAATGAAATCCATAAAATGTAGACGACTTTTCTTTTTGACAGTAGCTAAATATCAAACATTGAAACTAAAACAACTTGGATATACAATTCAAGTATTGCTAAGAATTCAATTGTTCATACCAAGCTGACTGAGAGAAGAGATCGTGAGGATGGAAGCGGTCGTGGTCATAGCTGTGGTCCTGTTGGTATAAATTTTGACTCTCATCGGATCCAAGATATCATTAAGAAAGGACCGAGGATATATATGACTGGTGCTAGCTCAAGAAATGACAATGGAGTCTCTACTTCGACATCACCGGCAAGTGGGATAACTCCATCGAGAAGGAGCAACGGTGGAAGAAGTGGGCTTCTAAGTGTTCCCAGTGACCCAAGTTTTGCAGGCATGTCTAACAGAGCTGTCAGAAGAATAATCAAGGACTTTCAGCTCCTTCTTGATAAAAAAGGTTACAAGAACTTTTCGTGTCAAGTTGGAGGAAATGCTGAATTGTCAGACGAATTGGAGAGTGATGTCGTTTCCGAATATGTTGAAGGTGAAGTGAAGAAGAATCATTCTCCTAAATCAACTAGAGGGGTGCAAAACGACTCTGAGATGACTCCCGTCGACACGGCTGTAGTTAAAGACTTGCTGGTTATGTCAAAAAATTGTACCGAGAATAGTTGTCATAGAGTGTCACTGGAAAACAAAAATAGAGAAATATCTTGCCATTCAACACCAGGAATACTGATACCACATAGAGCCCGAAGAACTCAGTCTGATCCTCGTAGACAAAAAATACCTATTCCCAAAACTATTGATAAAAACGGAACCTGCGAGTTCGATCTTATCCATGCATTTGTTTTCTTCAATACTCAACAAATGCTGTATCTTGTGGCTGATCAAAGATTTTTGAGCAATTATTATCATCTTTGCAAACTTCCATCAAAGGTGGAAGAGTACCTCGCTTCTACAGAAAATTCTCAACTTGAGTCTTGGTTCAAAGGAGCGAAAATACTAATGAACTTATTCGAAGCATACCACAACTCCACTAAATTTTGGAATGGACAATATTTTAATTACATTTTAGAGCTCAAAAACGAATTTGGTGAGGCCCCTAATGTCTCAACATTTAGAGACAATGATAGCAAGGCCGTGAACTTTTCATTTCATTTCTTTATCATGTGCTTGCAAACTTATGGCGAGCTTTCAAATTCTATTCCTGGAAGTTTACGCATTCAATTCCAATTGATTGTTGCCATAAATAACCAATTCTGGTGCCGTTCAGAGAACAAGTATGATGAGTTCTTCAATCATAATTCAAATGCGATATTATCAGAAGGCAAAAGTTTATTTAATTTTCTTCAAATAACCCATCAAGTGGCCAAGTGCATAGGCATTGACATTACCGAAGATGCTGCATCAGTTATCAATTTTTTCTCGATGTCACTACATACAGATGTCTTCGATAGTCAATTAGATGGTGAACATCATAAAGCCGGGCCTATGTCACTCATTGAAGTATATGGGGGGTCATTGTCTCCATCTATTCTGCAACCACCACAAAAACTTTATAATTTGATATCTGATGATAAGCTGAAATCTATAATTGAATTGAGTGACTCAGTGGACGCCAAGCAAGATGTTGTATCTACCATGCAATTTCCAGAACCGAGTCGTGTTGCAATACAAGCATATCGCTTAGCTGGCTCTAAAGAAGAACCGAGTTCAGTCTTCGCTAAGAAGCCTGAAGTAAGTTTGAAAATAAACTTTCAGAAAGAAATATCGACTAAGTTAGACAATGCAAAGTCTGCTCCTAGCTGGCAAGATGTGTCCTTGCACGCGGTTGATACTATCAGTCAAGAACAGCCCTCAAAAGTGAAAAATACGTTGAAAAGCAACTGCAGTGCTTTCGGCTATAGCCTGGACCAATCATCTAGTGTTTCGGTCGATCCACCGACACCCGAAATTAAGTCTCGGTCTGACGAACAGCTTGGAAGCAGGTTATATCCAGAAAAAGATTCCTCTTATAACGAAGAAAAACAATGCAACCCCAAGAACTCAAGACTGCTTGATGGTGAGGACTCATCAAATGAAGGAGTTCTAACACCTAGATACATACAAAGAAAACGCAGAAAAGTCAAGGATCGCGTACTTCATACATGGAGTGCTCCTGATGAACTAGAGGAAGATGCCCCTGAGGTGGATATTTGCAGTGCCAATGTAAGAACAAAAATCGGCGCGGCTGACGAACTCATGCCTAAATACATCAAGAAACGAAAAGTTAAGAAGCAACATGCCATACCTTTATACGGAGAAGACGACGATGAGGTATTTCCTACTTCTCAAATTAATCTCCTTAGTGAAAAGGTCATTAAGATGAACGAGATGATAGCAAATATGAAACAAAGCATTCCAGTCACCCCACCACAAGAAACATTATCGATAGAGAATATTTCGGATAAAATTGTCAACCTCAGCGACTATACACAGCTTTGTAAAAACTTGATAAAGTCTAACTATCTCAACTACAGACCAATCTTTGAACAGTATGATAAAAAACTTGAACTACTTGAATTAAGTAACTTCAAACTCTTCCTTTATTGTATCATTCACAGAAATGAGCAACATTTTGATAGCATCCTTCTCCCAAAATTTATCAACATTCTAAATAAGATTCAAAAACTTCAAGACATGGTTGATGACGATTTCAAGCAGAAGTTCGTTCATACCCAAGAATTTATTGAGATTCCAGAAAAGGAATACACTATGCAATCTACCAGTGAGCAACCTATACGAACTATGGAAACTATTGAGATCAATCCCTTGCTTTACAAAAGGTTGGGATTGCGTTGAGGACCTACTTTAATTTCCGAAAGCAACAAATGCTTCAAACTGAAGACCAAGACTTTATAAAAAGGTTGCGGTATTACTTATAATTGGAAGAGCATCTTTCAATACGAGCAAATGATCAGACATCACCATATCTATATGCGCTACGACATGCAAGGTGTCATTTCCAAAGGTCCTCAAGTTTTAGCAATCGTGCAAATGTTATTTACCGGATATCTGTTTTTGCAGGTTGCGATATGGTGTGTTTCAGGATAAAACCTAGATATAAAACCTTTCTTTGAGATTAGTCCAAAAACCATTGTCATAGATATTGGTCAAGTCGGCTTCTACCGACTTAATTTGTCGCAATTCAAAATGGTAGATATTCGAGGAATCAATAAGTATATCTTCATTTAGAAGACTGATGTATACTACTTGATTATCTCTTGTACGTGCTTGTTCAACGAAGGATTCCTTCTTAATGGTATTACCGATTATCTGGTATAATGCCCCTATATGCACCAAATGCTCGATTTCTGACCACTTTTCTAACTCGTTTGTGGTGACACCAAGGTATACGTATCGTAATTGGAGGGCTGTGAACATGACTGTAATAATCACGAATAGGAAGCATAGAATAACAAATATCCCGGTGACTTTGTTGGCGTCTGTAGTAGCATTTATAAGCTGCCAATAAGAACCGCTAAAACTCGATTTTTCGAACTGCAATGCCCTGAAACAAATGAAGCCTCCGTAACCCAAGAAGTTTATATTTGCCGCAAGATACAAGATAAACCACCTGTAATTATAATAGCCAACACAGTTATTGATCCAGATACAATGATGGTCAAAGAGAAGGAAGCATTTGTTACACACCGAGCAATGTTTTGATCTGGCGGGTTTGATAATTTTGCAAGTTGAACAGGCTTTATTTTCGAAGAAGATTACTTGGTTATTAGCAAACCTTGAACGAGCGGCTTGTGGGGCAGTGATTACATTTCCAGGATCCGAAAATACTGCCAAAAACGTGGAGATGTACACCAAAAGGATGGAAAAGCCAATATAGATGTTGTTTGGGCCTTGGGGAATTCTTGAGAGAATTGGATACGTCTTTCTGAAAAATTGATCGAATGAGAATGTAATTATACCTGTATAACCAATGGGAACAAGGCAATTCAAATAAAGGGCCAATTTGCCATTGCAGTAATGTGAATCAATATGATTGTAAGAGTCTCCTAGTCCATGGAATCCTAGCACGAGGGCTTTGCGTAGTTTTTGAACAGGTGTGTTCCGTAAACTTGGCAGGTCTCCAAAGATGAAGATGGCTGATAGGGAACTGAATAGAAACGCTATGATAAGAAGCACGGAGAAGAGTGTGATCATATCATAATATCTGGTGTAGCGTGTGTGGATGTTGAGTTGAAGAGAGGTACCTTGGGATATTCCTATGCTAGAGTGTGGGGAATCTGGGATGGAATGGCGTCTTAATGTGATTTAAGCTTTGATGATTTGAAAATCGCGGTTGATTTAGAGTGTGCAGAAAGTTTGTATAGAGAGAACATAAAAGATGGGGAGTTAGACGAATATGACTTCATTGTAGAAGCTTTGTAGCATAGAATTGGCACTATAACAAAAATCCAATAGCTTTAATGGGGAGATACCCTGACGACTTGGTGGTATCATTCTTAGAGTCATCCTCAGTATTAGATGCACCTAATGTTAGAGTGATTCAATGCCAGTAGAGTCTAGCAATTCAAGGATACCGCCGTTGTTGCGTTTCACGCTGGAGGTATATTCAACCTGTTCTCTTTGAGTTACGTCTTGATAATACTTTCATTCGTAAAAGCACTGGCGATTTGTCTGAAATCAAACTGGATGACAGAGCCTTATCTATGCCAACAATTATACAGAAAATTGCAGCCACCAACTATTAATTCCAACGCCATAATGTAAGATGAATTTATATTGCAGCAAGACCTTTTACGTCTGTGATTTGACATGCACAATTCCTCCTGAAGTATGGATGCACATGGTCTAGGTTTGTTTCCAGCACACTTGCTCCAGTTTCAGATTATTTTGTCGCCTACTCTTCTACTTTCCTGGACTCATTTGTTACCATCTGGTTTGGTACCAATAAGGCAATAAAGGTTTGGAAATCCCCAACCAATTCGTCCCGTGATACCCGGACGAGACATACAAGTTGGTTTTGGAGTTTTGAAGATTCCCAAGAGTATGTTGGCGGAAATCCGCCTCTTGGGTAGAAAGTACTGGAAGTGTCGGATAACTTGAAATTCGCTGATTCCGATGGTTCCAGAGATGGTGGTTATTTTGAACAAAGACTTCGAACCTTCGACTATTGAATAGGAGCCATTGAACGTGGCTTACAAGAAGAGTTTCTTATACTTTAAAGAGTCTTGTGGCAATAATTATTTCTTTACTCAACTGATCCAGGCATAGGAACCTCGATCACATTTTTATGTTGCAAATGAAGTCTAAATTCGAACAGAATTTGTAGAATTTTCTCGTGGAACAACAAGGTAGGTAAGTGAATCATAGTAGCTAGAGAAATGCAAAACAGAGGTAATACAGCCAATCCTTTCGTAACACTATTTGCTTCTGTGCTTATCTAAAATTGTTCCAAGCATGGAACAAAAGATCGGCATCAATTTTAGTGAACTAAATACGACTGGACCCTTTATGTATACGTTTGTGATTAATGATCGTGTGCTGCTGGCTATCATTGGAAGCATTGGTTCCTTTCAATGACATGAAATTTGAAAGCGTTAGTCCAAGACTTGAGCCACGAGGATCTTAAAAATTCAAGAATTTCACGTGATCACACATGTGACCAAATCCTAAAATCAAGACACGGTTGAATCGTCAAGTAAACCATAGGTCTACTGATGAAACACCATACAGAACCAGTCAATTGCCCGCTTTTTTGCCCCATAATACCTCATAAATACCGCCAACACCACACAAATGGCCAACTACATATCGATTTTGGGGGACGAGATTGACACTATCAAGCACTTATTGAACTCAGTTCCCTTTTCAGCCAAAACAGAATATGGAGAAGAGTATTTCTTGAACGTGTACCGATTGAGTAGACGATCCTTAGTGCAACTAAATGAACAACCCGAAAAATTTCCTATAGATTCAAATCGTCTATTGAAATTGGGAATATCATTGGGAAACTTGATCAAAAGCTTACAGTTAGACGAAGAAATATATCAGCAACAACATGAACAACAGAAGACGTTTTTGAACAATTTAAATGGAGCCAAAGCAGCTGGGGGGAGCCCTTTGATTGGTTCCGGACCCACTAGTATTGGTGGTGCAATGGAAAACAACCCCTTTCAAGACTCAACCCCACAATATCCCAAACATATCATTTCCACTTCAAACCAAACTCAGCCCATCTATCAGGTAAAGTTCATCAAGAACCTTTTGGTTTTGCTAAAGAATTTTGACATAGGAGGAAATACGAACGGAAGCCAATTGAACTCATTCAACCTACGTTTACAGCAGCTTTCAAATAGTCAATCGAGCTCCACATTAAACCAACTTAATGGTAATGGAAATAGATATGATAACAATCCCAATACATCCAATGGAGGTGACAACGCGTCGAAAAGTGTATCGCTTGAAAGCAGCAACAACTCGTCGCCTATAAAGATCAACTCCAAGCAACTTTTGATCGAGAAGTTGGAAATTAATATCAAGCTCGACAATTTATTTATATACAAAGTTCTTCTCAAGATGGTTTTAAAAATCTTTCAAATCTTACAACAAAACTTAATTTCGAACAATATCAATGATTCCGTGGCTGGAACACCGTCCACAACCGAATTCGAAGAAAACTCGTCAATTTTTTCGTCCACTTCCAATAACTCCAGTGATTCTGCGTCCTTGATTCCTGTGGACGAATACCTCAAGATATTGAAACAGATTATCAACCGTATATTGTACGGGTTGGTAGAGCCATTCATAAAATTGATATTGAATGGACTAATGGAAAATAGTTTACTGAATGATTTCAGTAAATTGATAAATAGCTTATGAATGCGAGATTCACACCCTAAAGTTTTGAGAGAATGACATTGCATCTACGTAATAGAATCTGGTTAGTATAAGTAATGATAGAATTAATATGGGGATTTAATCAGGTTGTTTTGTAGAGCTATCAAGGATTCATGGTTCACATTAATTAATCTTCTTTTATGTACTTTTTGATATACACTTTTTTCTATATAAACCACCATGCAGCCACTCGTCTCCAAATCAAATGACTGACTCTTCTTCCCAACACCTTTCCAATCAATGGAAACACCACAAAACTTATCAATCCCTCGATCTGTTTCATACTCTCCTCCCATTGCTCCTGCGCGGATAGCAGGTACGAATCTTCACTTTCATCACTTTCGTAGTCATCGTCCTGATCATCGAATTCGTCGTAATCATAATCGTTTTCGTCCTCAGTGGTGACGTATCCTCTTTCTCGTTCTCCAGATATGATATTCCGCAAACTTTGAAGTTGCGACATTGTTTTTGTCGAGATTCAGTAACTTACTAAATGTTTGTGGTTAGATCTTATAGTGATAATTCCTATAGCAACTGTAGTCCCTTGTGTAGTAGCCGTCGTGGTTATCGATGTAATAAGGTGATTCTCAATGTTGGAAACCGTTACCTTGAGTGTTGGTTATGGCCTTTCTTTAAACTCAATGGTCAATCAACTAAAGTCAAAGGATCAGTGGCAAGATTAACTTGATATTGACTTTAGGTTCAATCTGTACTTTTATGTGGTTGTAGTGCAGCGATTTACAAAAGTCCCTGCTTCACTAATACTTGGTCGTATTATGTAATGATGTTTGTTTGCGATCCCAATCTTGGCAATTGCAGTTTTCGATTGAAGAGTGATCGGTGATTGTCTTCTATATTATTGTACCACTCATGAATCTACAGTAGTACTGTATTTAAAAAAGAATCATTTTATCAATTATGTAATCTTGATCTTAATTCCTCACGTGATACTAATAACATATATAAAGCTAATGATAGTGTGTAACGTTTGAACAATTTCCAAGCATAATTGCATTTCGTAGACTACATTGACTAGATTTCCCATCAATTCTCGTCATTTTCGTGTTGTTCTCATATTTTTCCCATGAAAATTACGTATTCTTATTCTCCCACCATATCGAACTCATCGCGAATTTTTCACCCAAATGAACCTCTTCAAAACATCTCCATGGAGT
This sequence comes from Suhomyces sp. yHQL142, assembly GCA_030582675.1. NCBI lineage: Eukaryota > Fungi > Ascomycota > Pichiomycetes > Serinales > Debaryomycetaceae > Suhomyces > Suhomyces sp. yHQL142. Next base: position 85,752 of record JAJMGU010000011.1, read on the forward strand.
TTAACGAAATCTCTGGTATTCCGACTACTCCCTACTACGTCATAACCAGATAGCATTAGTAATATATCCGCTACGTTGTTCGAAACATCAACTTTTAGTGCCTTCATACTAGTGAAAAGGGTTATAATTGGGCATTCACAAAGGCAACGAATCATCGATCAGACCAACGTCAAGACTATAGTTAGAAGATTCACCACAGGAAAAACAACCATGACGTACAATACTGATGACTTCCAGGTAATCCGTGAAGGAAAAGCTGAAATTCTTGCGCCCAAGGAGGACAAGGTGTTCTATAACCCCATCCAACAATTTAATAGAGACTTATCAGTCATGGGGATTAATGCCTGGGCTCAACTTAGAGAAGAGGCCCTCGAAAAGAAGAAGAAGCTGAAGGCTGCAAAAGAGGCGGATTCAGAAGGTAATGGATCAAAAGACTCTACAGCAACCGAATTGGAAAAGAATGAAGCCCCAAAAACTGATTCAGAAACTTCCACAGAGGAGCCCGAAGAAAGTGCATCAAAAAGATTAAAGTCTGCTGATGGATCAGTGATAACAAAGGGACCCAAGGGAAATTTTCAATTCGATATACTTGAGGCCCTTAGTGCCACTGGCTTGAGAGCCATTCGTTATGGCCACGAAATACCAGGAGCACGTAAAGTGGTTGCAAACGACTTGTTACCGGAAGCAGTTAAGTCAATCGCTAGAAGCATTGAACATAACAAATTGGACTCGAAAGTTGTACCTAATTTGGGTGATGCCATCAAATACATGGGAAGCAGCACCGATAAATTTCATGTAATTGACTTGGACCCTTATGGAACTGCTGCGCCTTTTATTGATGGTGCCATACAAAGCATTGAAAACGATGGATTACTCTTGGTAACATGCACTGATGCCGGTGTTCTTGCTGGTCTGGGCTACCCAGAAAAATGTTTCTCATTATACGGAGGAAACAATTTTGGAAATGGAGGATTTATGAATTCTGAAAGTAACCATGAAGCTGGACTCCGCTTAATTCTTCATATGATTGCCACTACTGCTGCCAAATACAAGAAGTCAATCAAACCATTGTTATCTCTTAGTATTGATTTCTATATGAGATGTTTCATCCAGGTTCGTACATCCCCTCTTGAAGTCAAGAAGTTGAGTTCCAATACTATGATCGCATACGGTTGCAATGGTTGTGGACACAAAGAAATACAGCCGTTGGGAAGAATTAACAACAAAAAACACCAATACCCCAGACTTGACAGAAACATGCAAGGAGGATGTGTCTATTGTGACTCATACTATACTGTCGCTGGACCTATGTGGCTTGGTCCTTTGCATAACACTGAATTTATTGACAGAGTTTTGAGCATCAATACCCACGCCGATAAATCAGTATATGGAACCACTGAAAGAATTAAAGGGATGTTGACATTAGCGCGTTCCGAATTACCTGACCAGCCGTTCTATTTCAATTTGAACCAACTTTCATCTATTTTCAAAACTGCACCTATCTCAATCAATGAATTTGTCAGAGCAGTGGGAGAGAAAGGATATGTTGTATCATTGACTCATGCAAAGACCAATTGTATCAAAACAGATGCGCCATGGAAGGTGGTGTTGCAAATCAAGAGAGAGTGGTTAAAGAAAGGAAACACCGAACAGCTTGCAAAAGTAGATCTGGGAAAGATAAGTTTATCGGAACGTACTGAGCCCAAGGTTGCAAAATTGAGAGAAGACATCTACAGTAGCCCTAATTTGAGTGAGGGAACTGTGGGCTACAAATTACTTCAAAGAGTTACAGAGCCTTTAGAGGTGGACTTTGTTACAGACAATGAGATGAGTCGGGAAATCAACCGTTTGAGAAAGGTGAAGATGGTCAGATACCAGGAGAATCCCACTAAAAACTGGGGACCCAAATCGAGACCAGGAAAATAGAATTAGTGAATACTCAATGAATAGAAAAAATAAACAGAGTAGAAATAGTAATCGGTGTAATAATGTACTGATAAGGCTGTTGCTGGTGTATACTCCAAAACAATAGCGTTGGATAAGCGAATCCTTAATAAAGCGCATTTCACAATTTCGCAACTGGATTAGATCTCTACCGAATTAGGAAAAGAGTTCAATAAAACTCCCTTCCCAGCTCTTTAGGGGGCTTCCATCGGGGGTGACAAAGGGGGCAAGTATATACTTGTTGATAACTAACGAAGATGTCTCTAAAGGTACATCAGTCGAAGCACAGCCCTGATTTGTTGCACGAACTAGCTGGGGTGGAAAAGCTCCTTATTGCTTAAATGGGAAACAGTGGAAAAAGGTACCAGGGAGGGGCAGTAGAAACCCAGTAATTATTTTGCAACATGGAACAGCGGTAGTATTATAATTTCAGTATGCGGTACAATTCTGATTCGTGCTTGGCAACGGACTCAGCCCTTAACAATAACGCAGTTAATTGGTTATTGGTTTTAGTATGCGCCAATTCAAACTGATCATGGTTATCATCAAGAGCTCAGGAACAGATGGAAGACCAGGGGTGGTAACCTATGACGATTGTTCTTTTGGAAAGAGGAAAGGTAAATCTAAAGATGATACAGATAATAAGCACACTTAATGTGGTAGAACACGTAAGCGGAGGGCAAACGAAACTAAAAAAACCCTGTAGTCACATTTAAAGCCTTGGTGCACTGATAAGCCTTGCATAGATTCATAGATAGACCAACAATACTGAGGTAGCTGGTTCTTGTTTGTTAGCAATTGCGTAATCTGGAATCGTTACTGAATAAGGTATCTAGTTGTAACTTCCTATAGCTTAGTTTGTATTCATAGCAATCGTGAAATAGATGACTTGTAGCTTATCATTTTTGCTATCGAAGCGCAGGTGGAGTTATTCCGAATGTCGATAAGAATGCAAGGCTCGAGACGCTAACACCTTGGGTCAATTACGTTTCGGGAAACCAAATGAGGTACAGTATTAGGTTTGTGGCATTCCACAACGAAAGAACAGAAAGAAATTTGGTGCAATAGATTTTCTTGGAGTTTGCTAGTCTTAAAATGTGACTAAGTGAAATTGAGACGTTTTAGGCAAAATTTGTGTGTGCAAAATGAGGGTCGAAGGGAAAGGTTAAGGGGTAGAGGGGGAAGAAGCTGGGCAAGAGAAACGGGAGCAATTATGATGGGTAGGAGAACGTGCAGAGAGGAGAATGGACCAGAAAGATCAGTTGAAATTTTTTTTGAAAAATTAAGAGGGGAAGACTAAGGAGATGAGATGAAGTAAAGAATAATTATTTGGCGCAGTAAATGTATGAATATTTTTGAATAGTTAGGGTATACAGAAGAAGTTCAGAGCCAAATCAATTGGAAACGGTGAAGCAATAGGATGGAAATGAAGTTGAAAGAGTTCAAATTGACAGCTATGAATATGAAGTTTAACCATCACTATCACTATAAGTAAGCTTTAAGCAGAGAATTTAAACTCGAAGTGTTTTTATTTTCGTGTTAATCTTATGAATGTATGCATTCAACTACATCAGAATGTCCTTAATAACAAATGTATTAGTAGAAATAGAATAAATTAACAACTAGTGCAAGCTCCATCTAGCAATTATTAAGGAAGCCTTAAATTATATTACAAAAAACCAACCGTAGATTTTATGAGGTGCAAGCACCCTCAAATGACCGATATACAATTATATTCATTTAGAATAATAAAGCAATACCGGCAGCGGCGGCGACACCGACAACACCAGCAGCTCCTAATTGAGCAGCGGCGGCGGAGGATGAGGAGGTCTTGTTGGAACCGTTACTCTTGTTGGAAGCGTTAGCAGCAGAGACGGCGGTGACAGCAGTTAAAGCGATGGTGATTTGTTTGAATTGCATTGTGAATGTATATGTGTGATTTTATTAAGATGAAGATTAAGAAAAGCTCTGAAGGTGAAAGCAGGAAATCATCCCATATTTATACCTGCCACCGTTGAGTCACTATTGCTAGAAAAAGTATCGTTATCGTAACATTTGCCCGCCTGAATTAGGGAGGATTGTCACCTCATTTAGGAAAGTTTATTGGGCGCGCCGCATGCAGGCTTTTCTGCGGCTTCGCGCATGGGATTTGGTGGACAATCCCACACCTGAAAATGTGGATAGCGTCGTTTCTTTTTTTTGTGTTTGGTTAGGATGCTCTTGGAGGGTTTTGTGCCATACACGGTTTAAAAATAGGATAGTATAGGGTACAGGAGGTAACTATTGCCTTTGATCAAATTGTTTGATTTAGTCCATCAAAGGGTAGCATAATATTTACAATCAGTAAATACTTTTGATCGTTTAAGTCCATAGCTAATGGTTCACCCAGGTTGCTGACGATTTTCACCCACTGTTGCGATGTGACTCCGGCATCATGTGATACTTCATTGCTCCCACCTTATGACTCGAGGTTTGCACCTAAAAAGCGCAGGCTCCTTTCCCCTTTCTCGATGACGGTGGCTGTGTCTGGGGTCGTGCCGGGCTCGCAATTAGCCATCAACCGTGCCTCGTTACCCGGCGTAGTTCCGGCATAGGGGCCCCTACATAGAAACTTTGACTGGGACTTCACCAATGTTTAGTAACTACCCTTCAAGCATTTCCTACACGCCTTAGTTACCTATTTTTAGTCCACAGCCGTATTAGCGTAATCAAGACCTAGTCAAACGTAACCATTAGGATTCCTTTATCCAACGACGCGTCAATATATAGAGGCCAACTACAGCCAATTATTCCCAGTTAGGATCAACCAACTACGCGATAGTGGTCCCTTAAAATTTCATCTGCTTAGACGCGTAGTTCTTGGGTGTTTGCTCGCCCATTCACGTTTTATTGCATTTTACTTACTTGGGGTGTAAATTTGCACCTTAATTCCCTACATTAGTGTAAATCTCTGCGTCTGCTCCATACTGAATAACTCCTATACCTGATTATTTTTTTTTCCTGGTGCGACTTCCTTCCCTTACTCCTTGGGCACCGACAGTTACATTTGACCGCGACTGGGTCCTGCTTCCCAATCAAGCTAAATTGGGTTCTTCCAACGCGTGTGACGTGAATTATTCTCAGAAATAATTTAACCTTAAACTTATTACATCTAGATGTCTACCACCAATTACTTTGGTGCCGTTCCATCCATCTACTCCAATCCACACCTCCTTGAATTAGTTTTCATCGTGTTCTTCTTGCGTTCTTGTGTATCTTTCTTCCCCACCTGGCTCGTATTGACAATATAACTGCCCCTTACGTGAGTATTGTTATTGAAAACGTTCTATTTACTGTACGATAATAAGAACAAAGTTATTGTTGAGATTGGTACATCTCCGGTACATTCACAATTCTCATCCTTTGCAATCCCCGTCGATTCTCTTCCATTCCATATCCTATAGTACCCCCTATTTCCCGCCAAGTCCTCCTATTTTTGCATTCTCTTTTCGCATCCATTCCATGATTTCGCAGCTATCGAAACTAAAAATTTCACTGCTCAACCAAATAGCCCTTCTATGTGGTCTTCCTATCCCCACCCCAGGTAACAAGGCTTCCAGAGTGTCATCGATAGTCTCGGGACTCAAGATCGCTTCCTTGATTCCAAAATCAGCCACCAATGTCCTCGCCATCGATATAGGTATCAAGAACTTCTCTTACTGCTCAGCCAAGTATAATTCACTATTGAACCCAACCCCAACTGCTTCCATCAACCAATGGTCAAAAATCGATCTTCATACCAAGTACGGTGGCTCTTTTATCCCACTAATTGCTCCCGAATCGCCGGTGGATACTCGTCGATATTTAAACCATTTGTGTGTCCTGGTCGCCGACGATCTAGTTGAACAATCTAAACCAGACGTGGTTGTCCTAGAAGTCCAACGAACTCGTTCAAATAACAACTCGATCACCCTCCCCAACGTCCTTTTAAACTATACATTTGAATCAATCCTCTACTCCAATTTGGTCGGTAGAAATCTTCTCGTGGTCCCAGTTCATTCAACATCCATGGCTTCATTCTGGATTAATCGGTTTTTCAAAAAGGCATCGCTTGCCCTTAACAAGTCCTCCACCTCCTCCAAATCATTCCGGTCCGTTCTATTTTTCGATTCCTTACTTCCCCAGCCCAATTTGATATCCATTCCAGGGTTTTCTCTTGACCCTACTCTTTCATCCGCTAAAAAATCCGCTGCATTACTTCAACACCTCGATATCGATCCTTCCTCGCCAAAAAAAACCGATGACTTGGTCGATTCTCTCCTCTACAATCTCACCATATCATCACACCTACATAACCAACATCTACTTATTGATTACTTGGAAAATAATAAGGATTTGGCAGAGTATGTTTGGGAAAGGAATCTTCGCCAGTTGAAACTCTTAAAACCATTGATAGACAGATTCGGCCTTATAATGGCTGATGATTTCACTCCCTATGAACCCTATTTGTAGGGTTATTCTACTTTAATGTCTGAAACGTATTATTATATATAACCCCCTCCAACATTCCATCGTCTAACATCTAATTCTCAATGCATAACAACATCTCACCGCCTCGTCAAGAGTTTGATACAGATCCGAACTATATTCTTGCATATACTATGCACTACTTAAACTGTGAATTTAATATCTAGATCTAATATTAAACGAGAAATAGTGAAGAAGTTTAACGATTTGGAAGCTGACTTCGGATATTAAAAGACTCTTGACGAGAGTGATCAATAAAAATAGCATATAAGAACTATTGGGGTTTCATCTTAAAATGAACAAGATCCAATTGGAAGGTTTCACAAGATGTTTTGTGCTTCCTTAGGAATTGTGATTCTCTGTGATCTAGATTGCTCGCCTTCACTATTAGAATCGTTATCAGCACCTTGTTGATATTGGCTTTGTTCTCGTACATCTTCACCCTCCTGGTCGGTTATATCGAAAATTAAATCATCATTGTCATTATCATTATTGTCAACGTCAACATTGGAGTTTCCATCAACATCCTCTTCATCTTCGTCGCGCTCATCGATGACATTGTGTTCTCTTTTAGATGTTACTATTTGGTTTTCATCTTCATCATCATCGTCATCGTCGTCATCATCGTCATCATCGTCATCGTCATCATCGTCGTCGTCGTCGTCATCATCTTCATCGTCATCATCGCCTTCTTCATCTTCATCTTCATCAGCTTCCTGTTCATCCCTTTTCTTTCTCTCGGCTTTCAAAGCGGCTACTCTTCTTCTCACGATATCAACTATATCACTCCATTCTCTCATTCCTCCCATACCTATATCACCACAAACCAAAACCTTCTCTACTGGTTTCAACACCTCAATACCAAATCCATATTCTGGCAGTGATAACATTGTTAATTGCTTCGCTGTGATAGGATGCGTGTACATAAAGGTGTTCATAGCTGGTGCCACTAAAATAGGTTTCTTAACATTTTGATTGGAGGTGGTTATATTTGGACCCCATGAACGAACAATTGAAGTCAACAAATTGTCAGCAATTCCGTTAGAAATTTTGGCAAGAGTATTCGCCGAGAGGGGAGCAATCAACATAAGGTCGGCCCATCTTCTTAACTCATTGTGAAGGATCATTTTGTCGTAAGGATTCTTTGGCTTTTTTTGTGCTTGAGGATTCGATGCGGGATTCAAGTTGGATAAAACGTTGGTGCTAGATCCAAGAGGCGGTGTGGTAGTACTGGATGTAGTTGCAGTCGTAGTAGTATTCCATGCTTGTTCATTATAGTTTGCCCATTCATCATCATCTCTCCAAATTTTGACGTCATTATGTATTTTTAAACCTTTCAAGAAATGACCCGCAGACTTGGTGACAACCAACTGGATAGAAACTTTTGATTTGCCATAGACTTGAAATAATTTATCGATAATCATTGGTATTTTGATAGTGGCAACCGATCCAGTACAACACAAAAGAATATGGAACTTACCATCATCCTCTTTGGTCAAGTATTGTTGGAAAGGTACTGGTGGTCCAACTGGGGATGCAACTATGGTCTTGTTCGACTTTTTAGTAGAGTTTCTTCTTGATAAGCTTCCACTGCTGGCAGGTAAGTTAATTTTTATTGGTTGAGAAGAATTGAGTTGGCTTGAACTACCGGTAGTCGACGAAGATCTTTCCAATTTTGGAGCGTACCCTGAGGTTGAGATCGTTGAACTCAGATTATGAGATGTTAATGGAATTTGCAGACTTGCTGGAGGTGGAGACGGAGATTTATGGGTTTTGCGACTTGATTTCTTGGTTTCAAAGGAGTAAGTTGTAGGTAAGTGTGGAGATTGTTCCAAATTTGGGGAGTTAACCCGAGATGAACCACTGCTTGATATGTAGCCATGATGGACATTACTGTTTTGGACTTGTTTGGTTGACATATTACTCGAGGTGACCAAAAAGGATAGCACATCAGAATTGGAGTTCTTTCGACTAGTCAACGAGGTCTTTCTGGACGGAGGGACCGAAGTTGTGCTCGACAATTGAGGAGAGGGTTGAGTAGTGTCCTGGTTGGTAACATTGACTGACGAAGGCTGGGCAGAAATGGTGAATCTTCTCGATCTTTCTTGTGAGTCCAAGTCTACAAATGAAACTGATTGAGTTGGTTTCAACGGAGTCACTGAGTGCACATGGTTGAGCTGTTGAAGCGGGTTGGGCAACGGAGCACGAAGACGAGCTGGAGATGCGGGAGTATTGGTTGGACCTGGAGCCTGTTGGGCCTGGTTGGACTGTTGACTTGCATTTTTGGTTTGATTTTGACTCTCAAGTGTAGTTTGATTCGAAGTATTATGGGTTGGAGTGTGCAGCTGGTGGCCCAGGACAATCGAGGAAACAGGATGGATCAAGGAATGTGGAGAGGTAGCGGAACCCTCGGGTTCTTGGCTGGTCGGCAGGGGATCCTGGGGTTCGGGGGTACTCATTGCTGGATAATTCCTCTAATTCAAGATAAAGTAAGAGGTTTTTTTTTTGTTCAAGTAGTAGCAAAATAATGCCTAATGGTAGGAAAAATTTACTAATGCTGAGCCTGGAAATGACACACAAGTAGAGGCAGAAGAAAAGATATTACAATACATAAAATTTGAAGGGGGTGGGGACACTACTGGGTGCTGATCTTGGTCTGTACTGGACACTTGAGTGTAGGGTTCGGGTTCTAAATCAAGGTTGTGTTTTTCTGCATTATTAATCTTCCATCATTATGGTAGCTTCAGTCACTCAACTTTGGGTCAGGTCTCTCTTTCTTTTTGTAGTGTATAGAGAGTCTACCCAGTACTAATACCTAATTGAAACTTCCTTAAACCCAGTACTAATACGCCTAGAACATTCCATCGCAGTTTTGATGATGATATCTTTTGGAATACTCCTACTCGTAAATCGCCCAAGTATTCTTTACCTTATGACCCCCTTCCCCAACAATCCAAAGCGTCCGTGATCCTTGTCCAGACAGTTGCGAATAAAGATCTATGAGTTACACCAAGGTTGGGAACGCAACCACCATAACCAGAAAGGGAGGTTTACAATATAGATCTGGAAGGCGATGAGCTGGAAAGTCTTTTAATAGACTTCTAATTTTGAGCACCACAACCAAGACGATCCCTCCAACAAGAAAAGGAATTGTTTGCGTGATTTAATTTGTAAATATTAATTAATTAATTGGCTGGTGCAAAATTTTCGCAGCTTGAGTGTGAGTGTACTATAGCTGGATTAGTCTTGGGCAATACGGTTGCTGGATTGGTACAGTAACCTGGAGACTCTGGGAATACCAGGAGACCAGTGATATCTAATTCTGTATTTGTATATTATTGCTGTTCCTCGTCCATCCAATATTGGTGATTGCTTCTCTTCTTGTACGTTTTCAACACTCACGTTTCCAAATTTAGGTACCGGATTACCCAATGCATCGCCTATTCTTAATTTGCACGTTAGGCTATGGTCTGGTTTAGCAACCAATCCCTTTTGAATCCTTCGGGTTCCGGTTGGGGTCAAGTTGGGGTCTGTTTTGGGGGAATAAACGGAAGATCTACATTCTGCACTATTCCCCTACTCTCTGGTCCCGCTCTTATCCGACATATATATGCTTAAAGATGCTGCCTTCTCAGGAATTTAAGGTTTGGAATCTGTTATAAGTAGCGCCAACACAATCAATTACAGTGACAATCTTGTCAATGTGACTAGATCTGAGATCGGTAATTTCATAGATACGTGAACAATAAATACATAGAATCACGCTACTTGATTCCACATTTCTTTCCTTCTGAGACTCAGAATCACTCTCTTATCTCTGTACCCAAAAACATCATTCAAAGCGGTATAGTTACTTATTTATCTCTCTTTTTGAAACCCTACTGAGTCTATTGTTTATTATCATTTTCCATGTAGTCACTTCTTGGAAGGCACTTTTTTTATTGATGAGAAATCTCTCTTTTTGCAGTCGTTTCAGTTGGTCTAAGCCATGCCCAATCTACTAAACATCAAGCGTGGACAACGTATATTCGCAAACTTACTTCAACTCGGGCAGACTTATCTAGCATGTATCCAGGGTGTTGGGGACGTAACATTATCAACCACAAGAGAGCAATAAGAGCCCTGTAAAACTTTAGCTCTTATCATACGATTTTTTTTACCCAACGACACTCGAATAAAGCGGGTAAGCGATTTTCATTAGACTACTGGCTTCTCTGATCTTCTATGCTAAAACGGGTCTCGTTACTTTTGGTACTAAACCTCGAAGTTGCAAAAAGTGATTTTCAACCAATCTCTCAAGATTTCACCTCAAACCACACTGAGTGTAAGAGCTCAGCATAGCACTCTCGTAAGTCAGTACTTCATTACTTAGCGCCTTCTTTCACAGACTTTTACTCTACTCCTTCACTTCTCTCATAGCTTTGTTTGCAGCTATGCGACCTTCGAGCTGCTAGAATTTTCATAAGACGGAAGGAACACAACATTTTCAACGCAACTCATTGGCAATTGGATACCTACAAGACTTCAAAATACTTTTGTAAAATGGACATGAGGTAGCGAAATTTTCCCTGCGATCTTGTAGAACTTGTATCCCATTATTTTCAATATCATCCCAATAATAAGCCCAGCTCCTAGAGTTCAATAATTTCACGTGATCTAGTTTTCTGCGATTAAACACGCTGGTCAAGTTAATCAACCCCAACATACCAACATCATCCTCCATCATCACCACTATTAATCATGAACATTAGGCAACAATTGACCCAGTTCTTGACGCTCGCTTATGTGTTCTCGTCTGCGTTCATCCTCTGGAAAACACTCTCGGTGGTAGCCAACTCTCATTCACCAATTGTGGTGGTATTGTCAGGATCAATGGAACCAGCTTTCCAAAGAGGAGATATTTTATTCTTATGGAACCGTGACAAACAGGCACACGTCGGTGACATAGTGGTGTACGAGATACAAGGAAAATCCATCCCAATTGTGCACAGAGTGTTGAGAGAACACCACAATTCTGAAAAACAGTTCTTGCTTACCAAAGGAGACAACAATCCCGTGGATGATTTGGGATTATACGCCAAAAAGCAAAGTTATTTGAACCAGAAGACCGACTTGGTTGGTACGGTGAAGGGCTACTTGCCAAAACTTGGGTACGTGACCATTTTGATCAGTGAAAATGTGTACTTCAAGTATGGATTGTTGGGTCTCATGGGTATATCCTCACTCTTGTCGAGCGAGTAATGTATATTACGAATAAATGAATAGAACATAAAGACAATTGATACAATGTAAGCTTTAAATCAACAGGAAATTGAGTACTTGTTTATATCTGCTAATTTTCTTCATTCTGTCAAAAAATGATTTCGCAATGCTTGAAAATGGAAGCTACACTTCCAACTTTATGGAAGACATTGCTTCAACCAAAGAGAACTAGAAATACTACGATATAGTTGATTAGATTCAAAAAAAGAATGCCTTCAGCCAGATTCGAACTGACGATCTCCTCATTACTAGTGAGGTGCCTTACCAACTTGGCCATAAAGGCTGCGAAATTTGGGAAACAGACGACCTCGGTGAGGGTCGAACTCACGATCTTAAGATTAACAGTCTTACGCCTTAGCCAACTTGGCCACGAAGTCTTGTTCTTGCAGAGAAAATCGTTTTTATAGATTCAGAGAATACGTTTTGCGCAAAATATTTCCTATTTAGGGAATTAATTGCGCTTTGAAAGGTATCAAAATGCTGGATGTAAAGAAAGGAGGTTGGCAAGAAACATTCAAGGCACAACGATACTGGTGGTAAAGAAGTTCATTGTGTAGAACTGGCATTGAAAGCCTGTTTTTACATTCTTTTCCTGTTTTCCTTCATATTTTACTCAAACACTGACGCGATTAGCTTCATCGGATGGATGCAAAAGTATGTCTCGAAGAGGGACATCGCACTGAAGCCAATGGCAGATTCAAATTCAACTTGAATCAGTGTCCGGCTCTCCTTACCCACATTGCCATTCTATTTGGAGTCAGAATCGATGAGTCTGCCAACGGATACGTGTTTTCGTCAGTACATTCCCGCCTCAGTTGCAGTGTCAACAAGACAAAAGTCAATACAAACATAAACAGCCGGGAATTGATATACGCTGTGAGGCATGCTAAATAAGTATCATGCAGTTGCAGTACGGATATGTCACGTTATGTATCTAGAACATTGCCCAGAAATTACTATTGTTTATTTGTTTCTGACATACTTTTGCTATCGATAGAACCGTGTAGGCGACCTGAACTTTACAGTCTTTTGCAAAGACAATATCACGCCAACTAGCTACATTTCCAAGGAGAATTGTTAAGTCTTTGCTTGCAACAGCGTCATGTGAAAAGCTAGTAGTCTGTTTATGGTTATTGGTAACTATCATTGCGCGTTCAAAGCTGGACTCTACAACGTATCTGTTGAGAGAAATACGTATGCAATTGAATGGTAGTAAAAGTTGGCAAGTCTACCAATCAAGAGTACTCGACAACTGGCTATTTCAGGGACGGCTCAAAAAATAAACACGAAAACAAAGACTATAATATACATGTATATCGGGTCTAGGACATTGACGAGGCTTTGCAATGTTTTCGCATCATTGTAAAATAGCCATGGCTAAGTGTGGATGATCCGGATGTGTCGTCTAAAGATCTGGGTTTCGAACTTGGGCTCTAGGCTACAAGAAATAAATTGTGGGTGTGTAATAGTACCGACACATTCAACAGGAGTAATCAGATCGAAGAGTAGGATATTTAGAACTAGATATTAGGAGTAGACATATTCAAAAGGTCGATTGGTTAGAGATCCAGTCTGAATTGCCCTAAGAAACCATTGGCAGTTGTGTCTCATCTTTGTCAATTTCTGGTGATTGTTGTTCATCATTATCTCTCCTTTGAAATACAACAAACTTTTTGAATCTTTGATTTTTGCTTATTTGTGAATAAATTTAATTTTTACTTAAACTCAATTGAGATCAAGCGAGGACACATTTTTTTGCAATCGCGATTTCTACTCCTCTATAAGATATCATTATAAATTATAACCTTAAGTGTTGAAGAATCAAAGAGAGTTGAACAGAGACCACCGGAGTAATATTCCACTTCAGAATAAACAAAATGTTTTAGTTCAACTTCAATATATTTTCAACCATGTCAATCCATTTTATTTGCACCTTTCCTTTCAAGCGCATGTCTACAAAACACTGCGAAACTTTAAACAAAATCGATTCTATCTAATACCAGTGTCATGAGCTACAAGGGACATAAGGCATTAGTAACAGGAGCTTCCCGAGGTCTAGGAAAGGCAATCTCATACGCTCTAGCATCACGAGGATGTTCTGTCTCATTACTTGCCCGAAACTCTGAATTGCTAGCGCAAAATACATCTCAGTTACCAATTGTCGAACCTGACCAAGAGCATCAGTACTTGGATTATGATCTTTCAACCATTGCCACTGCACCCATAGATAAAAGAATCACAGATGCATTGAAAGAAACTTCCATTCTCATCAATTGTGCGGGGATAAGCAACCATGTTTTATTGCCCAGACTCATGAACAAATACATTGAACAAACCATAGGCTTGAACTTGATAGCACCAATTGTCCTTTCTAAATTGGCGTATTTACCCATGCTAAAAACAGCACTGAAACTAAGGAAAGAACCACAGGGAGTCATCAAAACGCCTATTATTTTAAATATTTCTTCGGTGCTTTCCTTGACAAATCAGACAGTAGCAGGAACATCAGTATACGCCGCAAGTAAGGCAGGAGTGTTAGGGTTCACCACCTCTTTGGCAACAGAACTAGCAGGAAAAGTCCGGGTCAATGCATTGTTGCCAGGCCTCATCAAGGAAACAGATATGGGAGCTACAGCAACGATAGGGGATCATTTTGGTAACATTCCATTGGAAGAAGTTGTAGAAGAGGTTACAAGAATTATTGAAGACAACGACATGACCGGACAATGTGTTGTGGCAGACCAAAAAAACTCAAGGGTACTTAGTTGACTCTTTATCAAATTTATGCTACAATTTTACGATGTACAACTCGGGCGTATTCATTTCAATTCAAAGTTGAGTGTTATTCAGAATAGTAATTTCTGGAAATTCCGAAGGACAGAGCTTTTGTCGATATTATGCGATCCATAGTACTTTGAAAAACACAATTTTGCAAGTTCCTGCAATGCAGGATCCGGTTTTTCAAATAACCACAGCACAAAACCGTTGAATTCAATATTCTCGCTACCATATCCAAGGATTGTTTCCTCAATGCTTTTGAGTTCAATTCGGCCACATTGAATACAGATGATAGTTTCAGCGATTTCATTGCTCGTGAAAGGCTCCAAACTCAAGTCATCACTAAGGTCAAGAAAGAACACTCTCAATATTTCACATGAGGCAGTAAGACTTTCGTTTTTCAGTAATAAGTCTTCGAATTGTAATTTTGTTTCGTACAATTTCTCATCAATTTGGTCTAAGAGATAGAACTTGATGAATTCCAATACTCTTCGTATCTTGCTACTAATGAATTGACAAGTTTTTAGTATTCCCTCAAAAATTGTGTCATTTCCAGGAAACAAGGAATTGAAGACAAGTGAATTGTTCGATGGAAATGCAATCCAAACATGAATAAATTCAACCAATTTATTGAACGAACTTCTGAAATGCTCGAGTGTTTCTGCGGTAGTGCCGTTCTTTATAAGTCCTGATCTGGTGTCGCAGATGATTTGGGTAATTATATATATCAAAATCAGGTTATTTTTGGGATGTTGTGGGTTCCGTCGTATGGTATTATAGATAGAAGGAATTATTTTGTTTGGTGATCTGCTGTCAAGCTTCAATTTGTAATTGGAAGTCAACGTATCCAACAAGAGGGCATCATAGTGCAAATTTATCTTCAGAATATCAGCTGGTTCGACGACGGATGCATTGTGGCTTCCAAACTTTATTTCATTCACTAGTTCTTGCCAATACCCTATGTTGTGGAGTATCCAGAAAGTGCAGGTATTTGACCCACTAGAGACAGGTCCGTTCAAGATTTCAATAATGTTCTGGCCAATGGTTTCACTATATTTAGAATCAAGCATCCAGAATTCGTGAAACAACGTCCTTGAAACCTGTTTCAATGCAATATTATTTGAAGTCTTAGATTCTTCTTGTAGCCATTGTACTAGAATTGGGATCAATAAGTATATGATCAGGTTCAGATGGAATGTTAGCAAGTGGATAAGGTAGCCGAAGAAGAAATAAATTCGATATCCTTCAGTTATCAGGACAGGTTCCAACGCAAACCAATGGTCGATTTCATCCGAAATATTTTCTTGACTTTGCTGAAGAATTTTTGGAATTGATTCCTGATCAAATAGAGACGATTGGTTAGACTTATAGTATGTTGATTTGGTGGATAAGGCCATGAATTTACCCATTTTAAATGAGCATAATGTAGAGAGCTTTGGCAAGGTTTTTTTATGGGTTGATGGACAGTCTTGTCCAACGGTTTTTACGATGTTGCGGAAGATCTGAAAAATCTCCACATACGCTTGAAATGCCTCTTTCGATGTGTAAGGTTTTAAAGCTTGAAGTCTGGCAAATGAATCTCCCGGTCGTACAAATCGCTTGAGGTTTTCTGAAGCTTGTGGATCGGTAGGTGAAATATTCTTATTGTCGTTCACGATTATGGAAGATTCAGTGAAGCTCATATCTTCATCGTGATTATCTGAGTTTTGAGGTAAAGCTATTTTTGGACGTTTCTGTCTTGGAGAACCATCATTGGATCCATCCAACCATATAGAGTTGTCATCTTGGTGATTTTTAATGCCTAGGTCTTCAGTTGGAAACTTTAGATCGAGAATATTTGGATACTTTGTATTTAAATCGTTCAAGACATGAATTTTGCTAATTAACGGACGGGCTATTCTTTTGAGCTTTGAGACGCTTACAATGTCTCGAGCGACACTATGTTTCTTTCTGTACATGAGCATCCAATGGTCTGACTCGGGACCTGGAATAAGGTTCAATGAGATCTAAGCGAGTTTAGTCGATCTCAATTGAAAGCTAGGGATGGTAAAATATGCACGTGATAACGCGACTTCCGACCTATTAACTGGTATATTCTGAAACGGTGAATATGAGTATTAAGTCATCCTTGTGAAGAGCCAATCGGATCCTATATCAAGTTTAAGCTCAAAAAACCAATTTTAGCTATTTTCATAACACCATTCTCCATCAAATCAAGTTCTGTTAATTCTTAAAATTTGTATCTCATAAAGCTCACGTGACCACATTTTAATCAGTATGTAAGTTCAGAACCCACTCGAATCAACTGCAATCAACTTGAACACTTTCAATTCATTAGCCAAGATGCTTCCATTGACATTCTTGGCACTATTAGCAGCAACGATAAACTTAAGATCAGTAGCATCAGATAATATACAAGTGGTTGGGGTAGCACCAAACGAGCAGCACCTATACCAACCCACTGTCGAAAATGGAGAGAAGACGTGGCATTGCTTGAGTGACCCGAGTATTAAGTTATCCTACGATCAAGTCAATGATGATTACTGTGACTGTCCGGATGGATCTGATGAGCCAGGAACGAATGCGTGCCCTTATAACCCCGAGAGGCAATTTTACTGTGCTAACACTGGACATATTCCTGGATATCTTGAAAACTTCAAGTTGAATGATGGGGCGTGTGATTACGATGTATGTTGTGATGGTTCTGACGAATACATAAGTGGCAAATGTCCCGACAGGTGTTCTGAAATTCACCAACAATTCATCGAGTATAAAGAGAAAATTCTTCAAGATGTGGAGATATCGTTGAAGCAGAAAGATCAATTGCTTCAAAAGGCCAATGTGATCTTAGATAGAAAGAAAAAGGAATTTAAGGACTACAACTACATATTAGCTCAAAAAGAGCAAGAATTGGCTGATTTAGAACAACGAATTGAGGATGGGGATGGAGAGGAAGCTGAAGTTGAGCTGGTGTTTGACAGAATCGAGCCATTATTGAGCGAGTTATCATCAAAAATAGACGCATACAATAGCAAGATTGAAGAACAACGGCAGCAAATACAATACTTGGAAGCTAATCTTGCAAAATTGAACAAAGAATACAACCCAAACTTCAATGATGCAGCTGTCAAAGAATCCGTTAAAGGTTACCAAGAATATGAATCCAACAAAGTAATTTCAAACGAAAATTTGAGGCTGGTTTCTGATATTATCCATCTGTTGGCAGAAAAAGCACAAGAAATACCTCTAGATGCTAATGCAATTCCCCAGAATCCAGTTATTGAGCCTAACTTCAGTAACATGGCTCAATACTATATGGGAAAACTTGCCATCCCTGTTCAAAAGGAAGATTCACCAAAAATCAAGAAAACGTCAACTGATCTTATCAAGTTGTTAGATGAAACTGAGTCGGAAATCAAAAATTTGAAAGCAGAAATTGAAATCATTGAAAAAGATTTGAACAGAGATTATGGCCCTGGAGGAATTTTAAGAGCTGAAGAAAAATCATGGATCGATGGAAGACTAGGTGAGTATGGATACAAACTTGGATTCTTGGATAGAATCTTCCAAGATAATATCTTAATTGGCTCGTTCTCCAAGTATGAGGACAAAAAACTATATTATACTCATGGTCACAAATGTTGGAATGGACCCTATAGATCAGCCGTTGTGGAATTGGTCTGTGGTTCGAAGAAACAATTTGTATCTATTAGTGAACCAGAGAAATGCGAATATTACTTCGAGGTTGCTACACCAATTGCCTGCGAAGAAGTTACAGAGGATGAATTGTTGGCCAATTTCAAAATTGACTACAAAAAATTAAGCTAGAAATCATGATCTAATAAATGGCGATCAATTAATAAATCAAGCAACATAATTACTTCGGAAAATTCAAAGGCTAATGTATTGCTCTACGAATGTATGTCTATTAATATTATTTTGAAATTTTGAGTATGTTCATGGTGAGACTTAATTTCAATGCTAGGAAGTCAAACTTAATCAAACTTGATCTTTTTACCCTCGAACTTAACGTTCTGGAGTTTTTCCTCAGCCACCCTCTTCGCTTCCCATGAAGGATGAAGCTTTGGTTCTGGAATGAACTCATGTGCTGAAACAAATGGCTCATCAGAATTACCACTCTGAACTCTTGCTCCAATGGGGGTAACATTTGAACCTGTGGGTGCGGCCAATTTAGCCTTCAATTCTCTCTTACGACATCTCTCCTCGTAATCCTTCTGTCTTTGTTCTCGTTCGGTCGCAATAGCAGCTCTCTCAGAGACAACATGCTTTGCTTCTTTACCATACTTCTGAGCCCAAATTTTTTGTCTTGCTCTTTGACCTCTTCTATTTTTACGCTCAGTGGTGGCTGCTTTCACAACATCATCAACATCGGGATCAAAGTCATCTTCATTATCAGAGCCACCAGAGAAGTATCCTGATGCTAATTGCGGTAAATTATGCTCTTTTTTCTTCTCCTTCTTCTCCTTCTTCTCCTTTTTATCTTTCTTTATATTAGGTAATTCTTCATTATTGCTTGCAGCGAAGAAACTATCCTCAGATTCAAGGTCGGACTCTTCATCGACTTCGATATCCGATGCTTCTTCGTCTGTGATTTCGTTGTAGTTGACTTCTGGGTCGACCTCGAATTTTTCATCCTCATCTGAATCAACCACTAATTTGTCATAAACTGCAAACTTTTCGAAATCCTCTTCTTTGGAAGGGCTGCCAGCAAGACCCTCGTCATCAGAGTCATCATCAGAACCTTCAATTTCACTTCCTTCTGCATCGTCTTCTCCTGAGATCTCCTTACCGGTGGCCTTTCTTCTCAAATCTTTTGCTTGCAATGATAAGTTCCCTCTTACCATTTTGAAAGACCATTCAATTTCTTGAAGTATACTTTTGAGAGCCTTATTGTTCCATAAACCAGAGAAGTAATTGTTCAAGTCTTTATTTTTCTGACAATAAGTTATGAAGAAACATGAGGGGTTGGATAAGTTTTCCTTATCCAAAACCAGACCTCGTATTTCATCTGGAATATACTCCGGAGGGTTTAATTTCAATTCTTTTGATATTAATATGGTCGTAAATATGCTCTTGACCAATTTGGAGGTTATTAATTCTTCAATTCTTTCCTTTGATTCTAAGAATTCCACTATAGATTCTTTCAGAGCATTATTCTTGAACTTGGCCAAATCAGCCTTGATGATCTTGGCCACTTCCTTTTCTACTTTTTTGAAAGCACCATAATATTTTCTGTCAAAGAGTTCTTTCTTCAATGCTAGTATTTCCTTGTCGGCCTCTTCTTCATTGGTGGGGAACTTCTTCAATAACTTATCGTTATTTCTAGCAGTAAGTAACTTCTTAGTGTGAGGGAATCTGGGCGAGAAATTCTTGAATTTAACCTCAAGAAGATCAAGTTTCCACATGTTGTTTTTCTTCATCATTATGAGTATTACTGTTTGGAGGCTATGGGTAGATTCCAAGATGATAGAGTATTTTAAGTTGATACCTGGTCTCTTGCAACAGTTGTTTGATTCTTACTACTGGTGATGGGATGAGGGTCGTGCGAAATATTTTTCAATTTTTCAGCCAAACCAATTTACTTGATAAACTCTTGATTACTGCGAAATCATCCACAACTTTATAACTGAACATACAGATGTCAGAGCCAACGAAACGAAGAAAAGTTGTGGATCCTGAAGTAGAAAAAAAACTTATACGATGTGGATTTTTCATGGAGAAAAAGCGTCGCCCGTGTGCAATGCAAAGGAAAAAGGACCAACAGTACTGTTCACAGCACATGATCTATGCCGATAAACCAGTAGATAATGGCCAGCCAGTGGATAAACGAATCCCTTGTCCTTTGGACGGAAACCATACTGTTTGGGAAAAAGATTTGGCAGCTCATTTGAAACGGTGTAATGCCAAACCCACAGACAAGCATGACTATTGGTATGAACTCGATTTGAACATGAAGATGAGACCTGAAGAAGTGGTGAGGTCAATCAGTCAGGAAAATGAAGACAAGGAATTGGACCAAAGACAACTCTTTGAAAGGTATTTACCTGTCATAAAAAGCATACACTTTGAACCTTTAAAAACCGTTATCAGTCAACATTCAGGTTTGAACGAAAGAATATCCGAATTGAAAAATCCTAAGCATGCCCTCCAACAGTCCTCATTGATTGGGAACTTGAGAGACCGAAACATGTTGAAATCCGATAATTTTTACCTCGAATTTGGGTGTGGTAAGGCCGAATTATCGAGATTCGTGAATCTTTGTGTTATCGAAGATTTAAAACAAAATGGCGAGAAGGTGACCCATGCGAAATATGGCTATGGATTAATTGATAGAGGTTTGAATAGAATGAAGATGGACGTGAAAATCATAAAAGATGCGAAAACATCTCCAATAGAAACAGTTCCAACAATCAAAAGAACTAGAATAGATATAAAGGATTTGAACTTAGATAAGTTCGTAGAAGGAATCCAATCAGAAAACGTTATTGGGATATCAAAACATTTATGTGGTGTGGCAACGGACCTTACGTTAACCCTGTTATTGAATTCCCAACTTTTGGGTGCAAAATTCGGCGGATTACTTATTGCCATGTGTTGCAGACACGTCTGTTCCTACGAACAATTATTACCATTGTCAAGAGAATACTTGAAGAAAAATGGCTTTGCAACTAAGGAATCATTTACTGTGTTGAAAAAAATGGTATCGTGGGCAGTATGTGGGACAGGGAGATCAGGAAAAGAGAAAGAAGAGACAGAACAAGAGGCCGAGGAAGACAAAATTAATGATCTCAATGAGGCTGAAATCAAAGCTGAAACCCTCGATTTGGGATTGGACTATCAACAAAGAGAAGATCTTGGATTACTCGCCAGGAGATTATTGGATGAGAGTAGGGTGTTTGCAATCAAAGAGTATTTTGCTGGATACAAGGTTGAGATTTTTCATTATACGGAACGTGAGGTTACGTTGGAAAATGTCTGTTTGTGTATTACTCCTAATGATGTATAGTTGGATTTTCAGAATGACTGAGCTCGTATATATACGATCGTAATGAAATATAGAGCTTATAAAAAATTAGCACCGATAAAATTTACAAATCAAGAGTCAGTAGTCCAATCGATGGTTCACTGTCTTTTTTTTACTAAAAACGTTTCAATTTCCATGTTTTGGTTCACAGAACCATTTCGTGGTTCCTATTTCTTTACATCGGTTCGATAGCATCGCTCTCTCATCTTACAATTGGTAATTCATGTCTTTCTTATTAATAGATACATCACAATAGAACACTACCACCGATCTGTATCTTTTCCAGATGTTATAAATACACAATATTTATTCAATATCTTTTGAGAAGTAAAGAGACGTGATCCGTTTAACACTTGTATTCAGAGACAGCGTGTTTCCAGATAGCAACGTATGGAGTGGTACCGTCTTCACGGTAGTTTAACAAAACAACCATTCCATCTGGGTCCATGGACTCACCGGTGTAGAAGTCCCAGTCACCGAAGGAAGAAATGACCTTCTTGACATAGACAGCAGCACCCTTTTCGAAAGCTTCAACGGATTCTGGATCCTTTTCAGCTAAATGGGCCTTGACTCTCTTCATGTATCCCTTGATGTAGGCAAGGAAAGACTTTTTGTCGAATTGGGTTTGTTGTAATCTGAATGAGTAGACAATGTTGTTGACGGTTTCAGTTCCATCTTCCAACTCTTCGTCACCATCTTCAGCGGATGGGTTGGCACCAATGTCCACGTTACCGTTACCAACGTTGACCATGGCACAGTCGGCCTCGTAGATGGCACCGTCGACTTCCTTCAAGTCGTAGGCGTCGGATAACAATTCGTCGTCGGTGAAGATATCTCTGTAAATAAGCATGTTGGCGATTAGTGGGTGAGGTGGTGGGAAATAGGTGGTGGAGGAATGTGAAGATATGTTATAATTTATATATTCGCAGGGTAGAAATTTAAAAATTTTTCAGACGCGCACGTGAACGAATGGGATGAGGTGGGTGCCTGCGATCCAAATGTTACCCTACCTGAGACTTCTGAAATAGGAAGGTGATGATGTTATCAATAGTTAGACAGATAACAGTTTTGTTATATTATGTTGCTTGGTTGGGCTGGGCGTGTAGCCTCTTTCTATGTTCGTGATACCAGAGTATTCTATTGGGCTCGCTCACTTACTCATTTTTGGCATTATTTATTCTAATTGTACATCGAAAAGGGAATTTATCTATACAAACTCCCCACTAAAGGCTCTTCTGAAAAAGTCCAAGATTCTATCATAAACGATCTTGTTACCATTGTGGTAACTGATGCTGTGGTCGCTATCCGGGAAGATCATGAACTCAAAGTTCTCCACGTTTTCAATATTCAATTCATCAATAAGCTTCAATGTGTTTTGCACGTGGACATTATCATCTCCAGAGCCATGCCCAACGAAGAACTTCTTGACACTTTCAAAATTGGTAGTATTGTGGATCGACGCAGTTTGATATCCCTCGGGATTCTCTTGTGGTGTACGCAAGTAACGCTCTGTGTACACGGAATCATATAACTTCCATTTAGTAACAGGCGCAATAGCTGCACCGTATGAGAAAACATGTTCATTGTAGTCAGTTTCCAATGTTTTCAACGTAAGAAATCCTCCGTATGACCATCCCCAAATAGCAAGTCTGCTAGCATCAACGTAGTCACGTTTGGACCATGCTTTGGCAGCAGCGATTTGATCCAATGGTTCATAGTGTCCTAATCTGTCACGTACGATAAACTTATAATTGGCTCCTAGTTTCGAGTTGATATTGTTGAATCCAGTACCACGTCCATCCACAGTCACAACGACCGCATCCAATTCCGCAGCCACAACGGCACTAAAACCAACACTAAATGACTTAAGTACAAGTTGAGATCCTGGTCCCCCGTAAACGAAGAACAATACAGGATACTTACGTGAAGGGTCAAAGTTCAAGGGGAGAGTTTCGAAAGCATTGGCCAAAAATTCATCTCCGGTTTCTTCGTCGAGTAAAGTGACTTCTTCAAATCTAACTTCAGGAAGGACGTATTTGCTCAAGTTTTCCTGTAATTTTTCATTAGATTCCAATGTTCTAATAGTTTTGTCTTCGTACAAATCAACTAACTTTTGATATGGAACATTGGGTCCGTTGTAAGTCAACAATAAGTATCTTGATCCAGAAGAGAAAGATCCAGAAAATACACCTTCACCATGAGTGATGTCTTTGATTTCTGGAAATCCGTTTTTTCCCTTCTCAAGGATATTGACAGAGTGGATGTGTCTTTCAATGGAAGACTTCAAAGTACTATGGAAGTAAATTTCATTCTTGTTCAAATCGAAGGAATCCACAGCAGTGACTTCCCAGTTACCCTTGGTAAGTAAAACCCCCTTTTCGCTGTTTGGAGGGGAGAAGTAAGCCAAATGGTTGTATCCATTGTCATAGACGAAATCAATGTAACCATCATGCTTACGTCCTAAAGTTTCATTTTTTGGAATGTATGTGGCACTTGTGATCTCAAACCATGCGTTTTCGGCAGTGTGTGATCTAATCAAGTCAATGGTATTTTCAATAGTATCGAGCAAAAAGACTTCCAATAAATCACTGGCTCTGTTGGAGGTTTTGACGAGTAAGGATTCACCAACCCATACAACGGCAGTGATTAATCTTTGCTTGGATTCGATGTTTTTTGATTCCAACTCCAAAAGTTTATCTTTTCCTGTAGCTAAATCAAAGACAACTAAGCTGACAATTGGATTGGGGTATCCTGCCTTAGGATACTTAATCTTGACAAGCTCAGGGTAGTCAGCGTGACCATCTTGAACGTAGTAAGGTATAGTGAATTCTGGAACCTCGGTATCGTTAGACTTCAAGAAGGTGATTTTCTTTCCATCTGGAGACCACCATAATGCAATATCCGTTCCGAATACCTCTTCTTCATAAACCCAATCGGGCTTACCGTTAAATACTTGCTCACCACCATCGAAGGAGACTTGTGTGGTTTTACCAGAACCTATGCTTTTCACGAAGACATTATTTTCATAGATGTATGCGATATCAGTGGACTCTGGGGACCATGAAGTTACTGCTATTTTACTTTCGGAGTCCAATAATGGAGTGATTTCATGACTGGCAACGTCCAACACCCAGTACAAGGCAAAAGTGGAATGTCTCCAATTATGGGTGCTGTTTGTCTTCAAAATAGCAAGATTCAAGTCTGGTGAGGCCTTCAAGGCATCGATTTCGTAGTGAATACCCTTGAATTCGAACGACGACTGGTTGTACAAAGTGTACTGGAATTTCTCGTCCACGATAGACTTGATAAGATACTCCACTTTGTCGTCTTCATCGACCTTCAAAACATAGGTTCCCTTATCGTTGGTGATGGAATCTGGAGCATGGATCCACTGCAACTCGTGATGCTTGGCTGTAAACTCACCTGACCTCACGGCAGAAAAGTTTAACGGTATCTTCCCGTGGTAATCGACATCCTGGACACCATTGTATTTTCCTTCCATCAATCTACGGAGCTCTCCTTTAGATATTTGGGTTCCTATTGTCGATATTTCATGTAACAAAAGACTGGAACCCCAGATTAAGATTGCCAATAATGAACCACTGAGAAAGAAGTTTTTGAAGTTGATACTTCCTGTGGTGTTGTACTCCACCTTCTCGTCCGAGGACCTTCTCTTCAACCTCGAATACATTTCGTGTATATCTATGAAAGTAGATTATACGACTTTTAGTAGTCCGTTTTGATCGTATGAAAGCTCTCTGAAAGCAAAAAAAAATGAGTTGGATGAAGTGAAGAAATGTCTCCTTATATAGTTATGGTCAGGGGTAAGAAATAGTAGGTGATGAATGGTGTTACTCCACACCTTACACAGTTTCCTTCATTTGACTTTTGTGCTGGCTCACCGAGTCGTGTACTTGGCGATATCTTGTTCATGACGTACGGCTCGCAATAATTGACGTACTGCATCCGTATAATGTTGGTATAATATGACCATACTGCATATTAAGTTGGCATATACACTCCTATAATGTGGAATACATTATTACTGAAGAAGCAAATGTGTGGTAACTTACTACCACGGCTTCCATAATCAATGACCTAATCCGGATGACAATCATACGATACTTGAACATAAGTTAGTTTGTCGTGGCAGAGACATACATGATTGCATTCACGTAAAAGGCAATGCGACCTATTACGGAAACTACGGAACTTTCCGAGAAATGATGCAAAAGTGATCGAACGAATCAACGCAAGTAAATTGATTGAATGACATCGCCCACCTCGGTTATTCACGATTATGATACGATTATGATCATTGCATAGGAACAGTTCGGCAAACCTAAAATTACAAACTAATGCAATTTTAGTCTAATATTATTTTTTATATAAACGGGTTGAAATTCCCAGAGAAGATTTTTATATTCTGTTCATTGAGACCGAATAACTCTATAGTTAAGGAATATACATTTACTATCTAAATATATCTTCCATCTACCCACCAAGGACGTGATTAATATCTAATATACAGCTGTTATCCTGCATATTGGTGACCAGATTTCTCACATCCCCAATATATAAGAGAATTCACGTGATGATAGGCACAATACGAGCCTTCGGGTATAGTGAAGAAAGAGTAGTGAAAGAGAGGTTAGAGTGGGCAAAAATTGCTAAGAGTGGGCACACTAATCCAAAAGGTCTTCCAGACTTTATTCAATTGTTTTTTTGCAGCCACAATCATGGTTTTGTCTGAGTTTCTCAATGTTTTTGCAATTAAGTCAGTTCCATTAGAGGTACAAAATTCCGCACTCACACTTTATTTACAGTACATTAATATTATGAAAAGTTGTGTCAGATAGACGAGATGAACAGTTCTTGACTCCGATGACTCTGTTGTACACCCAACCAATGGAGCCTACGCTAAATCCCGACAACCTCAATATTATCACAGGTTGAACCTATCCGACCAACCTGTTCACCCTTTAACAGACGGGAGCCTACGACTTTTTCAACTTTATTACCGACGATGTAACGTACGTCTATTAATTCTCTACCATATTATACATTTCCTGTAGTATTATCTGGGGGATACCCCAATCTTTTTTCCTCTCCGTGGTATGGCTGAGGAGTAGTCACAACTTCACTCAACAAAACAGGACTGAACTTGACAATTGTTTTCCTCAAGTTAGCCCTACGAATAGGTTTGGATAAAAATCCACTCATTCCACTTTTCAAACATTCTCTTACGTTACTCTCATCTGCAAATGCAGTAAGAGCTATAATTGGTTTTTCATAGTGTAAATTGTTCCGGATCATTTTTGTTGCCAATAATCCATCAATCTTAGGCATTTGGACATCCATCAATATCAAATCAAAATGACGTTCTGTCTCTAAAGATTCTTTTACCAAATCAACCGCCTCAGCTCCATTACATGCCATTGTGACGTTATGGAATCCTTCCAAATTCAACATTCTCTTGATAACTTCTTGATTCACCAAATTATCTTCAGCAACCAAGATTTGAATTTCGGTTAATCCTTCCAACAAATTGGGCAGTGAATCATTACGATCACTACTATTTGCTGCAGAGTTGGCTGTGCCAGTTGATGACCTTGCAATCAACCTCGGTTTTTCCAATGATTTCGTGCCACTATCTGAACTTAAATTCTTTTGAGAAGTATCAGAATTGGTGGATGTTCCATCGTCACCACTCTTAGAAACTTTAACTGTGACGGTGGAATACGAAGTGGACCCTGCACTTCCTTCACTAGACAGACGCTCGCCTGCGGGTGGTCTAGTTTCGTTATTAACTTCAGGTCCTCCGTTCTCAGACAGATCACTGGTTTCAAATGCAACCTTTCTATTCATCTTCGCTTTAGGATTATACTCATCATCACAAAACTCTGCCATTTCATCTTCACCGACCACGATTTCACCAGTTTGGGGCAATGGAACTGTGAATGTAAAGGTTGAACCATGTCCGAATGTAGACTTCAAGGTCAACGTACCTCTCATCATAGTAGCCAATTGTCTACAAATAGAAAGACCTAAACCAGTACCTCCATAACTTCTTGACAACGTCTGGTCACCTTGGATAAATGGTTCAAAAACCTTTTCTTGCAAAGAAGGTTCAATTCCTGGTCCTGTGTCCGTAACTTCGATCTGAATGGCCCAAGATTTCGCCTTATACATATTTCTAATTGGAAAAGCCTTATTGTTCTTGACCAATTCATGATTGGACATGTGTGGTGATACTTCGGGTATTCTAGAGTCGTACTGAGTTTGTCGTGCGCTTGTTTTCAGAGGGGGAGTAGTTGATGAAGTCGAGCTAGGTACTCGTTTTCCCCTCTCCTTCAACTCGATTGAGGAATCCGTTTTTTCATTCACATCAGAATCATCTGTTGTTACCAGTGCCTTCCGTTCTTCATCATTAGCATCACTGAAACTTTTTTTCTCCAAGTCGCCACTGGTGTCAGTATTTTCGAAATCACTCTTATTTTCGTCTGTAATTTCTTCTATTTTGTTGAAAGCATCAGATGAAGTGTCATGTGTTTTCAAGTCTGATCTTGTAATTCTTTCGAGACTGGGTCTAGGTGGCAATTGTGGCAATGGCTTGACATGGTGAAATTGGGACTCGAATATATTGTTTTCGTATTCTGCTGTCGATAATGTCACTACACTAATATTGTCATCATCAATACCGGGGTCCATTTTTTTCTTGCTAAGATCTTTGAATTGAGCAGTCGATCTAGGCGAAGCACTATCATCCTTGGTTTCTATTTTATCTTCAAGGTCCGGATTATTAGCTGGAAACATACCAGACATGCTTGACGATTTATTGAGAAGAGTTGTCCCTTCATTAGATGATGCAGGTGATTCCTTTTTGAAGTGATTATTTTTCAACACATGAACCTTCTTAAAGTCATCATTTTTAGACCTTTCGAAATCATATTCTCCCAACAATTTAAAAGTAACTCCAACAGATCCGTCAACGGGCGTGAATTTTAGAGAGTTGGAAACAAGATTCATGACAACTTGAATGATTCTATTTGAATCACCGTAAAGAATCAATTTTCGCAATACATTTGGTTTGAGCAATATTTTGAAGTTAACTCTTTGGTCAATTGCCAACTTAGTGAAAATCGATTTCACTTGAAAAACAACTTCCAAAATTTGGAAATTGGATTTTTCCAATTTAGACCTGTTTAGTGTATTCTTTGAATATGTCAAAAGTTCGGTCAAGATATGCAATAATAATTCCCCTGATCTGTGAATCAATTTTAATGAATCCTGAATTCTAGTAGGGTCTTCTTCGTCCATGGCAATAGATGTCATACCCAATATACCATTCAATGGTGTTCTCAATTCGTGTGAGATATTGGCAATGAAAACTGTTTTCGCTTCATTGGCTGCTTCTGCCTCAATCTTCGAGGCTTCTAATTCTTTGGTTCTGATTTTAACTCTGTCTTCCAAGTGTGCATATTGTTTATCTAATTCGTCTGTCATGATGTTGAACGCTTCCGTAAGCTCCGTCAATTCATCTTTGAATAACTTCTTGGAATTGGGAATTTTTCCGGGAAGTCTAATGGCCGTAGACATTGCAGACGAAGCAGTTTCCGTGCTAACAGAATTAACACTATTTCTTTTTGACAATCCTGATGCGAGAAGTCCGGCGCTATATCGACTGCCTCTTCTTGCATATGGTTCAACTGCATTAGGTACTTGAGAGGATGTATTATTTAATGATTGCGCCGATGATGAATTGGATCGGACTAATTTGTTTTTTCTCAATTTTGATTTGGCAATGGATTCTGTAGCATTCTTTAATTTGCTGATAGGTCTTATGAACCAAACTGCTAATGGAAAAGTCAAAAGACACATGAATACTCCAGTTCCTATAACCACACCTATCGTGATGTCCACCAATTTGTGGACTGGTGCGTAGAAGGCGGAGTGTGCTTGCTCAATGATGATCGTCCAGGACGTATCATCATTCAATGAAATGGCATTGTAACCGATGGCGAGTTTACTTCCGGTGTATGATCTCACATTAGTTGAAGATCCAAAACCCTTGCTTAAAGCTTCTTTGATCAGTGATGACTCATTGATGTTGTAAAAAGTATTAGGAATCAAAACAGTACCCACGGGAAAAATCGTTTCAAATCCCACAAGTCTATTAAAGGTTAAGTTTGACGTTTTATCAATTACGGGGTCATGCACCGGTCGTACTGCAACGGTTCTGTAATCATTAGTTTGTGAGCTAGAGTTGGAATTGGAATTCAATTTTGATGAGTCGTTGATTGAGCCTTCGATGTTGTCTGCACTGGCTATGATAGTAAGATATCCGGCAAGCGCTGGTTCCGGAAATATTATGGATGTGTTGGCGAAAACTGGTAATGTAATTCCCATAAAATAGGTGCTGTTTGCATCACTTGAATTACTAAGGGGGCCTGTGTAATATGCCAGAGCATCTGGAGAGGCATTTTGTAATTGCTTGGGGATGGACGCATTTTGTGCAAATGGGAAAAGGGCGTCCATTGTTGTTTGGGACATTGAGGTGAGATTATTGTAACTTTCTGCCACTACATCTAAGTCTAGGTTGTAGAGTCTTGCGGCGGCGAATAACTCCGAGGAGGTGAGGAGTTGGTCTAGAGTGGTTTGAGCTTCAGTGAACACCGCATTGGAGTAGTTTCCAGCTCTATTTGCGGAAAGTGCCAGGTAAATAGTGTCTCTTGTTGTTAACCAATAAATCTGGTAGTAAGTGTATTGTAGGGCCTGTTTCACTTGAGTGGATTTAAGTTCTGCTATGACCTCGAGCCTCTCTGCTCTCAGGTTACTAAGACTAGTTGAAAAGTATATCGTGGTAACCAAGGCAAGAATCAACAAAGAAAATAGAGACGAAAAACACACAAGGATAATTAGCTGTGGCCGAATACCAATTTTCAACCGTCTCATGTTGTCTTTTGAAATATAAGATTACAACGAGGGGAAGTAAATGGTACAGCGTCTAATGAGGGGGGGTTTTCGATCTATTATATGGATGGCTCTGAAGTAAGGTATTCCATTAGGTTGATGAGGAATGTTGAGGGTGGTGATTAATGTAGTGGGATGTAGCTGACAAACGGGGAGCTCGAAGGATGGACGAACGTTTGGATGGGATGATGGGTGGGAAGGTTGGTTGAAGTTGAACGACTATTAAAAGACAGACACAAGATGAAGATATCGGTCTTTGAAGGGACTGATTATGTATTTCCAGATTATTGATTCAATCCACCAAAACTGAACGAAAAAGGCCAGAAAAAAAGACAGGAGCCTTCGGTCGAGATATGCTCTGGATCAGGTCTGAGATGGGGATGCAAGGGGCGAAGGTTATCTAAGCCTTTCGATACAGTATGCTAGAGGGGAATGGATGGAGGTGTATTTAGAGCAAGTGATAAGTTTGAGAATGTTTATGTATGTATTATTTTCGCACCGAAATAATTGCACTTGGACCAAAAGTTGCAAGCAAAATGAATGATGAGTACAGTTACGTAAGACACACAGATGATGTCGAAAGTTTGCGTAAATGGTTGGGAGTGATGAGATTGATACGAGGGTAGAGTATTGTTAAGCGATATGTGTAGAGATGGGAGCACGAGGAGGAGGAAGGTGGCGGTACGAATCCGTGCCCAAGCATCAATATGTCGAGGATACGAAGTATTTTGTTCCATCCTAAGCCTCGAAATCGGGTGACACCACTGTTTGTACCAGCCAATTTATCTAAAGGAGTAATTGTGAAAAATATCTCAAGATGTCTCGCTGCCAAGCCGGCACATTATCTCACCGACGGCGGGATGGGTCTAGAACAGGGTGGCAGTTTATTAGTCTCTCTGGGTGAACTCCTAGTAGTATGACGTGGGTTGAATAGGCTAAGGGCACTGGTTGCCGGATGGTAAGGGCTTTATTTTGAGTAAGATTGCCGATCTGAGCCATTTCCAAAGGGGGTTCACTTTAGATGGTCTAGTTGAGAAAGGAAAGAGACGGGGGGTTCGAGTTGCTCAGCGTGGTATTTATAGAAGGAAGTATAGGGATTGATGGTGAATGCCTGGAACAATAGATAGGTCCAAGGCACTAGACTAAAGACGCATTAGAAGCCTCAGCAGAGGCATAAGCCAAAGCCAAAGTCAAAGCCAATAACAGCATCGACACAAGGCACACAACGTTTTTCAAGGCATCAACGTAACTCAGACTGGATTGCCGCGGCATAAAAAGGCTTCGATTGCTAGACAATCGTGGGGCTTGTTGTATAGATGATTAGTGGGCCTACATTACCTCGAGGTATAACGAGCAGCAGAATAGACGAGATGGGCTAGAAATGCCAATCTTCGGGGACTCAAACAGATCTGGCGTTTTGTAATCAATTGTTGCGAAAAGAAAGAATCGAGAGAACAAGAGAAGCGAGAAGCGACATTATGCCTGCAAGGTAGTGTCGAGGTTCGTATTATGGTGTTGTGAATATTTCTGCATACTATTGCAGTTTTTCGTGAATTCTATCAATTTCTTGAAAGACTCTAATTTCTGTGCTTTTAAATTGCGCTCGTTCACTTCTGTCCAGTCTAACAGAAACAGATGCCTTTTTTGCTGCAAAACATTTACTTTGCTCCTCAGCATTCAACACGACAGTTTGTTCATACACCACCCTCTAGGTACATTTCAAACCTACAGATTCCCTTTCACCCAACTCTACTTGCCCTTCATCCTATCTGCCACCTGCAGTATAGCTTCTCTAATAGTCCCACTCAATGAGGAATTCTATACCTATTCCGGAAATGCTTATGTTGAAGTTCCGTTCCATACCTACATACAGCACAAGCCTGTTGCATTGAGTCAAATGTGACTTAGTCCGGGGCTATTCTACACCTTGACAAAACCCGCCAGTTTGATTGGCTATGTCATCGAACCATCGTTATCGCAGTGCATAATGACCCCACAACCGCCAAAATGTAACGCGACCACTTTTTCATACCAGATCAATCCAACTTTCTGTCAACAATTGACATATTTCTTTGACACTTCTGTTCGATCCTTCTGATTTGTACAACTTGAAATGATCAGATTCAACTCCAGAAGTCTCTTGAGACTGGCTACCATTAGCTCTCGACGTGGTTTGGCCAATTCTTACTTACAACTCACAAGAGTAGCGCCATTTTCAACAACTTCCAAGAATTCTTCAACACTTTCACCCAATGCTTCTTTTTCGACTCCGATCGGTATCATCCTTGCCATCATAGCTTCAGGAGCCGTGACCTACTCTTGCAAAGAGTATATCTCGCTTGATACTTTCAAGAATGGAGGTGTTACTGTCGAAGAGTTACAACGTCACACTACCATTGAAAGCGGAATATGGGTATGTATCAAAGGAGAGGTTTACGACTTGACAGACTTCCTTCTGCAACATCCGGGAGGGGCCAACATTATTTTGAGATATGCTGGAAAAGACGCTACCAAGATCTTCAACAAGTTCCACGCTAGCAATGTGTATGAACAATATTTGACTCCTGAACAATATCTTGGCCCTTTACAGGGAGAGATTGAACCAGCGGAAGATATTACCGAAGACGCAGAGGATAAAGACAGACTTGCAAGAATGGAAAAGAAACCGACCCTTTCAAAAATGTTCAATGTTTCGGATTTCGAACAGGTCAGTAAACAAATTCTAACCCCCAGTGCCTGGGCCTACTACTCAAGTGCAGCAGATGACGAAATCAGTCTTCGAGAAAATCATTATGCATTCCAAAGAGTCTTCTTCAACCCCAGAGTGTTGCTTGATGTAACTCAAATTGATCTCTCCACCACCATGTTGGGTGTTAAAGTCGACGCTCCATTCTATTGTTCAGCAACTGCATTGGCAAAATTGGGACACGAGGAAGGCGAGTTGTCTATCGCTAGGGGATGTGGATCGGAAAATATCATTCAAATGATCTCTAACAATTCCTCGTATACTTTTGATGAAATCTTGGATGCTGCAAAACCAGAACAACCCCAATGGTTTCAATTGTATGTGACTGAAAATAGAGCTTTGAATTACAGGGCAATTGACAAATGTATAAAAAAAGGAATCAAGGGTATATTTGTGACGGTTGATTCGGCGCTGTTCGGCAAAAGAGAAAAGGATATGAGGTACCATGTTATTGAAGATAACGAAGAGGAGGGCGAAGGAGAACACTTGAGTGAAAGTGGGAAAATCCTAGCCGCAAAGGATCCCGGCTTGACGTGGGCAGATATCAAGAACTTCAAAGAGTACACCGATATTCCCATAATTTTGAAAGGAATTCAGTCTGTTGCTGATGTGATTTTGGCGGCCGAAAATAAGGTTGATGGTGTAGTGTTGTCAAACCATGGTGGGAGGCAGCTTGATTTTGCGCGGGCTCCACTTGAAATTTTGGCGGAGGCCATGCCTATTTTAAAGGAGAAAAAGCTCGATGAAAACTTCGAGGTGTACATTGATGGAGGTGTTAGACGTGGAACTGATATCTTGAAAGCTCTTTGTTTGGGTGCCAAGGGTGTCGGATTGGGAAGACCATTCTTGTATGCCAACTCGGCTTATGGATCTGTTGGTGTCGAAAAGTTGATACAGATATTGAAGCAAGAACTAGTCACGGATATGAAACTTCTTGGTGTGAGTCGTATCGAGGACTTGGGTCCGGAATATGTTGATCTTCGAAATTTGTATGCCAGAAACACTTATTCGGACGGCATGTATGATGCAGGCTATGTCCCATTAAGAGGACCCAAGTTCAAGGATTAGTGACTTAAGCCATATCGTTACTAGTGCGTGCTATGTTGAAGCTAAATGTTACAAATTATAGAATGAGTGATAGGTTTTTGCACCCACTCAAATAATTACTATTCATTCACGCCAGAAAGCGGGTGAAATCGAAACACCATCAAGCCGAAGGCACTACTAAAAGCACATAGATTGATTCGAAATTTCAAAGACAATATACACTTGTTGACTACTTGTCGTAATTGGTATATATTTCTCATAAAATATCATCAAGTGCAGTCAATACTCTGACAACAATTAGGGCCACAAACCTGCCGAAAAAGAGTCAGTATTAGTATCTACAGACTAGAGTCAGTAAAGTCAAACTAACCCAGACATAATTGCTTTCACAGAAAGATTAGAATCGACCTTCTGACTTCATGCTATTTACCAATACCTTTCTCCTTTAGGCAATGGTATTTCTATTATCTGCACCTACTGTACACTAAAACGGATGCTTTTCGTCCAATAGAGGGGGCATCAGATAGCCCCGTACTTTTCTGGAGCTGGCTTGGGTTTTCAATCTCATTGGTACGGTTAAAAGGTCCAAAAGTCTGGACCATGTTTCAGCATATAATTCATTCATCTACACTATGTTGAGTTTTTATTGACCAAAAGTACCGTTAACAGCACCGTTAAACGCCAAGGTTTGCCAGTTTTATAACCCCCATCTCGTCGGAGAATCTCTATTGTTTCACAGAATCGTTTATACGAAAAGGATCGCATAATCGCTGGTAGTGGAGCTGGAAGTGGGAATAACCATAACCTGGTCGGAACTTACTTTCTCGACCGGATTGTTGCTGAGAATTCATTGCTCTTGCTACAATTACACTTCTCTCCATACTTTTAAAACAAGAATAACTCGACTGTATTTATAATTAAAGGAAAGCTTGAAACGACTAGAAAAACAATAATAGGGAGTGAAAGAACAAGTGCTCCTAGATCAGCGGAGTTATACAACTAAAGAATAGACAGCCATAGCCGGTGAGTGGAAATTCAATTCCACAACAAGGTGCTTACTTAAGCCTTCTCCATAATCTTGGGCTTAATTAGATTGGTCATCAGGAGGAGGTGCTGAAGTACCTCTCAATGTTAATGGATAGGGAGCATCCTTCTCAATATCATCATATTCATGGTTGGCACCATCTTCACCTTCACCTTCACCCAACTTGAAACCAACGTAATCGTCAGTGTTTAACGATTCTTGGGCCTCTTGTAAGGAACCCAAGTCTCCTGGAGTCATGAGTCCGTACTTACCTCTTGGAGATCCAGGTACCGAAAGTGGTCTGGTAAGTTTTAAGTTCAGTTGATTGTTGAATGGGTTGGCACCGTTCTTGAATTTATCAGGGTAAGCACGCTTCAACGACAATTGACGGGCTTTGATGTATTCCAAACCCATTCTCTTCCAATCCAATAAGTCTGACAAACGTTCAGTTCTGTTTCTTTGGTTGATTCTTTGACGTCTAGTCTTTTCGGCAAAATCGTACATGTAGTTGGTCAATTGAGTGATTGACTCATCAACTGACTTCATTCTTCTGTCCACAATGTAGATACCATAGTCAGAGGTGTTTTCGATCAAATCTTCCATGTAACATCCGAAACCGGATAAGTTAGTGGTGATCGATGGGACACCCATGACAGTACATTCAGCAGGAGTGTATCCCCATGGTTCATAGTATGAAGGGAAAACACCCAAGTGACAACCACGAACGAATTCTTCATAGTCCAATGATAAAATTGGATTGTTGGCATTCAAGAATTCGGGGTGGAAAATAATCTTGACTCTGTCCTCTGGCTTGTTGAATAATTGCACACGTCTAATTTGGTTCAAAATTGGATCGGTGGAGTCCTCTTCCATATTGTGGGTGACAATAGGAGGTAAAGTATCTCTCTTAAGAGCGAAAATTCTTCTCTTGAGCAAAACTCTATCGGCAGGCTTGATCAACTCGTCTATAGATGGAACTTCATTGTTCTTGATATGGTGGGCACCCTCGTTAGGGTAACGAGCACAATGTTCGAACAAGCGTTCACCTACCTTCTTTTGAACTTCTTCAATGGTACTTTCTAATTGCTTGATAACAGCTTGACCCTTTAAGGTTTCCACAGTATAGGAGTGGGTCTTTCCGGGCATGATAATGAATGCAACCACGGTCATCTTGGAACCAGCCTCCTTAAGACGGTGGTTAAGTCTGGCAAGAGCCTCAATGAAGAAATCACAACCTTTGTTTCTGAATTCGTATCTACCGGCGATGAAAAAGTACAAGGTATTGTCTAAATCGAAGTCGTAATTTCCGTAGAAATGACCTTTGATGAACTCGTTAATCTTTTCCTTCTTGATGGCATGTAAGTTTTGGAATTCGTGGACGGCCTGGAATTTGACCACATTCAACCCGTTTGGCAACACTCCATCTGGTTTACGTTTAAGCAAGTGTTCGGCTTCGTAGGCTGTGATATGCGACACTGTGGTAAACACATCGGCGGAGTGGGTGGCCGAACGTTCAATGCAGTAACGATGGTAGATACCTCTCTTACCAGCTTCGGCATCAACATCGAAGTTGGCCAAGTTGTTATAAAAGTCAGTGGACCCGGCACAAAGGTAACGTCCCAACAATGTGGCGTGGGTGGTGAAAATGGTGGTGACATCGATACGTCTCTTTCTACAGAGAGGTAAAGCAATACCAGCCAACCATTCGTGGAAATGGGCAATGACTGCTCTTTCACGGTCATGGTACACCAATTCTCCGAGAAACCAAGCCACCAAGTATCCCAACAAGATGGCGTCGTTAGACTCCTGATCATGGTCTGGGGTAGGGATTCCGGCGATGTTCCACAAGTCCGATTTCCATTCGTTCAAGTTGTGGCCAGCGGATTGGATGTCGAAAAGAAGCACGCGAGGAGCACCTTCAATCAACCAACGACCATAAAGCCAGGTGATACCTCTTTCGGACATTGAGTCCAAGGCAAGCTTGATGAGGGGGTCTTTGACCGGAAGTTCTTCCACTTCAATCTGGGCCAGGGCATAGTTAAGCGGTCCGATAAGGGTATATCTTTCGCGGTACTCGGCCACGGTGATTGGGGCCTTCGACTTAAGCACAGAGTAGATACCTCCGACCTTGTGGGCCACTTCGGTGGCTATTTCGAAGAGAAGGTGGTTTTTGATGTCTCTGGTCATAATGTGGGGATAGTAGATTTAGAACAACAATTGAGAAAGAGCTGCAGAACGAATTGACTGGGAAATTGACAATGTGACTGTGGGCAACAGGTAAGAATTGATGGTGAAACTGGAAACACAAACAATTGAACGTTGACTTTATGAAAGTGGTCTAACAGTGGGAAGGAGTTGCAGCGACAGTTATAAGGCAGTGGTGCGGGAGTGTATGGATAACTACACTGCTAGTGAGAGATGGTGACAGGGGGTTGGATGGTGTTGGGAGCAACAGGTCACACGAAAGGAACAGGCAGAATTGAAGTACGGGGAATTTCTATGACTCCAGATTTTTCAGCAGCAATCGGAGTTTTTATATGTCTGGGGTCTGGGTTTCATTCTGGCTCAGAGTAGTCACATCTCGATGCATCCGGAAATGTCGACCGGAACTGAAATGATCATGCTGCAGGTCACCCCTGGAGAAGTGGGGAGATGGTCACATGATGGTGGGGAGTGTGGGGGAACCCTAGTGTTTCCGAGATGGTAGATATTGAAGAGACCATTGAATGAGTTAATGGACATAGAGATAGTTGACGATGTGAGTGGTAGAGTTGTATATTTGAAAAAGGGTCCAATTGGTACCCTAATTGGATTGACACTCGAATTTTAGCAAAAGACCGAATTTCACTTTTGAACAATCGAATCTTGATTTAATTTTTCTGTCTCATTAATTTCTCCGTCTCCGTACCGGTACATTGAATAGTAGTATCAACTAGCGGTAAAATGCATTATTACATAGGATACACATACACTAGAGACAGTGTAGAATACCAATAATCAGTATCGTAGGCAATTTACCATCCAGTCTACGTTCTATTCTCTAGTTTCATCCTTTAACCTCTTCCCTCCGGTGCCCCTCGATTCTTCGAGGAACCTAGACCGGAATCGGAATATTAAATGGCTGGCAGTGACTACTATTGTGTGCGTGGGGTGGTGGGGATCGAGATGGCATGTTGAGTGATGGTGGGGAGATAGATATTGGGCGAGGAGGGGGGTGGGAGAAGAAGGTAGACCGGATAAGTGGGGTTTCTATCCTTGACTGAACACTAATAGAGAGGTGCTAACAGAGAGGAGCTAATATCATTGGTTCCCATTACTCAACCCTACGAAATTGGCAAATCTTATCGATGTCGAGAATTCTCGAGCCACGACAAATATTCTCGACTCAACATATTTTTACTATGTACACCAACAGGCTTATTATGCTTTGTTTCCTCAAACCATCGCTTCTGTTTCTAATTCTTCTCGTTTTGCATACGTAACCCTACATTTGGTAGGTCCCTATTGTAATCCACTGGTTCCCCAGATTTGACTCTTTTGTTCCTCCTTTCTCCACCAAGATCTACAGTAATTAATCTAATGCGTTTGCAGTCGTATGTTCGATCTACGATTGGCTCCGCATAATGATCAACGTGACCTTGTCCGGTTCCATTGAGCCGTTTGTCAATGACTTCCACTCTTCCTTTATCTACACCAGGCGACCATCACACCACTTACTCACCTTGACCCTCGTTGTCTGTCTTTTCTTGTCATTTTTCTTCCATACATCCCGACTTTTGTCGCATTTTCTGCCCCATTCTACTTCTACTTCCACGCATATTTTGCAACTTGTGCATTTCTATAAGCTAGTATACACTATTCGAATGCGGTGACATTCTTTTTGATTTCAGGACTTATCCATGCCGATTCATCGTCATCCTCGTCATCATCCTCGTCATCATCCTCCTCCTCCTCTTCCTCCTCTTCATCTTCTCCCATCTCTTCATCACTATTCTCTACCGGTTCAGTAGACTCGGCAGTGTCTAAGTACTTCAAAACGTACCCGTTTCTTCTACTCACACTCACCACATCCTTACCAACCCTACCCAAGAATCTCAGTATCAACTTGAGTGATCCGAATTCTTGTTTGTGTTCACTGATGTATCTTCCGTGTGCTCCCAAGATCCGGCGCACCCATACCAAATGGTATTCCATATGTGCACTATCTTCTCTGACCAATAAGCCCCCAATAAACAGTAATAACCGTTCCACGTACACCTCAGGAAGCCCCGAGGTGACCAATTGAATGTCTCCCAAAGGAATACTTTCGTATACCTTTTGAATCAACCATTGCTCATTCAATCTGAACGACATCACCAACGCAGTGAGATATTCTCTTTCCTTCAAAACCTCAACCGTAGCACCGGGTGTGATGTCAACGTCCAAGTCAAAAGGATCGAAAACGACATCATGTCCAATGGAATAGATCAACAAACCTTCGGACGCAGTGGCAGCTGCAAATGCAGACAGCGTTGGCGAGAATTCCACCGACGTTACTCCGATTGCAGCACGAGTACTACGTGCCAGAGGATCTCCACGGTGTGATCCCGGTAATGATGAATCTACCCGGTCAGCTTTGTCAACATTTTCACCCGAACGGTCGATGGCGTCAATGGACGTTCCTGCTGCAGTAATCTTACTACTATTCAAGAATTCCTGTGTGCCGTCTAAAGACATGTTTTGCGACACCACAAACCTTTTGACCATCACCTCATTGGTCACGTCATACATACAAATGGTGTTATTATTACCGGCAGCCACAATGGCCGAACCATCCTTCGAATAAGAGATCGTGGTGAAGTGCTTGGATCTGGCGGCATTGGAAGACGAGAATCGGTCATCCAAGTATCTTCCTCCACGCATATCTTTACGTCCATCAATTAGGTGCACTTGACGAGCATCCTCAACATCATATACGGCAATGTGTCCGTCTAATGTACTGACCGCCAACTCCTTCGAGTCAGGTCTCATGGCCAAACTCAACACGTCACTGGTGACTTCTATTGGTTCCACTTGTTGACTACGTCCAAAGATACTCCAAACTCTGACCGTCCCATCCCATGACGCCGAAGCCAAAATCGAGTTTTCGCAGCCAAAGGCCAAACATGAAACTGGTCCTTCGTGTCCTGCCAAGGTATCCAATAATTGGGCTGTTTGTACTGACCAGACGTAGATCTCAAACGAGTCTTGAGATCCTGCAACGACAACTTCTCCGCTAGGATCGACTGCTAATGAATTGAATTGAATTCTCTTATCGGCAGTAAATGTTCTGAAATTACGGAATCTGATCAAGTCCCAGGCTCTAACAGTACCATCCATAGAACTGGAGAACAATACCTGTCCTCTCTTGGCAAATTGCACTCCAGTCACGGCACCTTGATGTTCACTAAAAGTATACAAGCAAAATCCACTGGCAACGTCCCACACCTTAATTTTTCCGTCATCAGATGCAGTGACAATACGGGAACCATCGGGCGAGTAAGTTAATGCATTAGGACGGTCAAAGTGACCTTGTTGTTTCAATACATATGATTCAGATTGCCATTCGTACACTAATAATTGTCCGAGCTTTCCTGATCCAAATGCCAACCACTCTCCACTCTCGTTTATGCTGACAGTGTCGACTGCATTTTGACCCATACTAAGTTGTTGAATCAATGTAAAATCTGGTAATTCGTACATACGGAATTCACCATTGTATAACCCTACCACTAGCATATTGCTTTTGGCATGGAAAGATGCACACTTGACCTTGGTATCAGCATGGAAGAAGTTTTTGGCAGTAATGGTCCAGGCCATAGGACGTTCTGTGTCCTCCAGTATATCCTCTTCTTCTTCATCGTCCTCTAAAGGCTTTTCTATGTATTCCCATCTGAATAACGCTCCATCTTTACTTAAAGTGTATATGATTTCTTGAGTTTCGTTGAAGAACGCCTTGACAACGTAGTCACGATGTCCGGCAAGGGTCATGGCTACATCATTCTCGGATGCATGTAAGGAAGAGATTCTTGAGGTCATGTCCTGGGAAGTGGAGATGAAGAATCTCGAGTCTCCAGACCAAGTCACCGATAAAACATCGGAGAAATGTCCAGCGTAAACACGATGACGCACAAATGGAGCGAACTGACGGTCTTCGCCAGCATCTGGAGTCTTCCACACCTGTACGAATCTACCCACAGCAATGGCGAAATATTGACCGTCAGGACTGAAAGCTATATC
Organism: Suhomyces sp. yHQL142; assembly: GCA_030582675.1. NCBI lineage: Eukaryota > Fungi > Ascomycota > Pichiomycetes > Serinales > Debaryomycetaceae > Suhomyces > Suhomyces sp. yHQL142. The sequence continues at coordinate 127,335 of JAJMGU010000011.1, forward strand.
TGCGACGGTTTCCTTGAAGTTGAAGTGATGCAATACAGTTCTGGCAATAACATTCACCAAAATTGCTCTACCGGTGTCATCCACACTGATCATCAAAGTCCCCTGGTGATTCAATGCAATTCTGGCGATGTTTCTTGTGTGTTCATAGTTGAAAGTAAACGAACGACTGTTCACCAAATCAAAGCTGGTAACTCTATTTCCCACAGGACTGAGAAGTCTGGTTCCACCATCGGTGAAAACCAAGTTACCCTGTTTATATACCGTCCCAAGAAGGTTCAGCAACTTGAAATCAGTCTTCATGTTTGGTGTATATGGATAGAATCGGAGGTATTAATGTTGCAAATAATTACTATGAGTATGCTCGATGAGCTTGAAAAATTTATGGTAACTAGATGCACTAACAGAAAAGGCGCGACATCGCATCACCAAAGATGTCGCATATCGAAAAATGTCGGAATATGAATATACCTTCATCCTAACAATATTTGTATGCTCTCATTACTGAATTTATTCACCAGGCATAGCCCCTACGAAAGGAGACAATCATACCAAAATGAGTGGGCTTTCAAGTAGAGTGATGAACATGAAGTTCATGCAAAAAGCGGATGTTGTGGACTCGCAGAAGAAAGATGAAGAACAGAAGAAGAAAATCAAAGATTTATCAGAATGGGTCCTGCCGAACCAACAAGCCATGTTGGCCAAAGCCCACAAGGGAACCAATATAGAAGCCGTGGGATACGGAAGTATCAGTGCATTTGGCGATGCCGACGACGAGGACGACTTTTATGAGCCACCACCTACAGTGAGAAGAACTTGGGGTGCACCAGTAGCCAAAGAAGAACTAGAATTGACACTAAAGAAACCTTCCTCAGGATCCGAAAACTCATCGAAGCTCTCTCAATTAACCGAATCATCCAAAAAGGGTAAAAATGGAGTCAAAAATTCCAAAAAAAATTCACAGTCAAATACACCAGAGGAACTATCTATAGACAAGGGGGGATCTTTGGATGAATTATGGAAACGGTTATCCAAAAAAGAGACAGAACCCGAATCCAAAGATACCAGTAAGGGTAAAAGTAAAAGACTGAAGGAAGAGTATGTGCCGAACATCACAAAGAAAAGAAAGCGCTTTAATTGAAGCAAACAACTTATCGCATCATCACTAAGTCGTCACTTTTTCTTCTTCTTGCCTGTATTATTTTCGTCAAAGACAAATCCCGCCTTAATTACTACCTCCCTGGCAACAGAGTTGATATGCTTGAACCTATCGGGCCCAAGGTGTATTCCTCCAAACCATCTACTCACAACAACAACCACATTCCATACGTCCATCATCTAGACTCTCGTTAGTAATTAGAACATATTGCATCACTCAGTTAAATATACTCACGGTTAATAAATGCAAAAGCCGTCCCCCGGCAGCCGTTTCTCCATCATCGTCACAATCTTGAAACTGTACTCCATTTTCTCCTTTAATTCTCCAACTTGTGATATTATGGGTTGCCCTTGATATCTTTCTGTCCGTACAAAGTATATTCACATATTCCGCAGCTTCATCCACTGAATGTACTTCCTTCACAAATGCTATAAATGTAGATGCTCTATCCACAAGTGGTTCTGATTGGATCCATCCTTCAAAGGGATCAGTTACTTTTTGCTTGGAATTAGAGATCACTTTGGGGGTTGAAATGTTATGCTCAGCTTGCACCTCTATTACTTCCTCAGGCTCATTTTCTTTCTTTTCTATTTGTAAACTTTTCAACTTCTCTCGAGTCTCATGTTCATTGTCATAAACTTCCAAGAACTCTTCCAATTCAGATATCAATTCAAAAATACAGACTTCTCCCTCGTGAAATATGCGGTCAATGGTATTTGCGACATGTCGTTCAAAGTAGCTTTCGTCAGGATACCTCCTGGAATCCTCGCTGATAACCTGTAGTACTTCAGGCTTCGTCTCTGGATACGATGTTGGAAAGTTTAGTATGATACTTAACAGTCCAAATCGAGGTACCTTAAACTTGTAGATTTGGGATGCATTAGTAGCCGCCACAGAATTGGGAAAAATCGCTTCAACGGCACTAATTTCATCATGAAGCTCCTCCACCGTCATCTCTATGATAATCAACACTCTAGGAAGTATTCAACGGTGTTTGGTTGTAGTTCGATCTGTCCACATTACTATATTGGCTATAGATGATAGAGAGGTACACGACCCAATATTGGTCTGCGATTAATTTTCAGATCGTTTTTATGATATATTCAACTTTAGCCAATAACCCCAATAGCAATATGAGTTCGCTGGCTCAAGAACTCAAGGATGAAGGTAACAAGGCATTTTCCAACCACGAGTATAAGAAGGCTGCAAAAATATACCGAGATGCTATCAAACTAGATCCCATGAATCCAGTTCTTTATTCCAATAGAGCCCAATCCTTTCTCAAACTTAATGACTTTGTACGTGCTGCAAGAGACTGCACCGATGGGTTGAAATTGGGTCCTGAAAAGTCACTTCAGGTCAAATTGTACTATCGGAAGGGCCTTGCACACAAGGGATTGGGAGATCACGAACAAGCAAAGAAAAGTTTCGAATCCGTATTGCAATTGCAACCTGAAAATACAGTGGCCACAAGTGAATTGAAACTGCTTAATCAAACCGATTCAAAGTCTCATAAGAAGGCTAAAATATCCTCAGCTGGGTTTGAAATTCCCATCCAAGATGTCGATCAATTACCTGAAGAGTATGCTCAGCTTCTCAATCCACAATCTGAAGGTATATCCAAATCTTCGACCTCTTCGTCGAAAGTTATTTCTCAACATGAAATCAGCAGCTCTGAAGCTTCAGATCAAGTAGCAGAGGAGTTGTTTAAAGATAGAAAGAAAAATTACAAGACCCCTACTTTTGCAACCAAGCCAACAACACCAACTCCTTTCGTTGAAAGACTGTCGATGCATTTCTTAGCAGGATTGAAATCTTTACCAGAGTCTCAAAAATTGAACGGTTACAAATATATTCTAGAATTAGACTCTACGGAATTAGTCTCAACTTTTGGAACCACTGGTGTTGATGCTGACTTCTTGGAATTCTACCTTGAAGCTATTGCTTACCATGCTTCTAATGTCGTCTCTGAAGAATGGGCCACCAGCATGCTTGAAAAATTGAACAGTCTCTCGACTTTAAAGAGATATGGCCTTTCATTAGACTTTTGTGACGCAAGATTCGTCGATAGAATCATTTTGTCGATTGAAAAAAACAATGCTATTTTATTGGAGGGCTATAAAAAAGTGCTCAATAGATAGGATCTGGAAACATATTGGGATCTAGTGGGGCTTTTTGATAAGTCCCTTATGCAATCCCTTACGCTTGGTAGACATAGTGTAAGGTTGGATCAATTCATTGAAAAATTCAGGCACAAGCAGCTCAAAATCAATGGAAAACACATTTACAGCCACATAAGGAAAAAGTAATATTCCAACAAGGAAGAGTAAAGAAAAAATGTACAAGAAGATGTATAATGTGACTGTGACTCTGACCTTTCTTTTCTGGCCTTTTGATAAAACCTTTCGACGCAACTGGCTTCCTGGTTTGAGCCAAAACAACATTAGTGAGTGCCATTTATCTGCATAGGGAATGAGCAATATCGGCAATTGGATAAATAAAATTATATGTCCTAAGATCAAGTCTCCAACAAAGTAACTCAACTCGGCAATCTTACACACGAACTCTCGGATTGGTTGGGTGAGCGTATTCCATCCAAGAGAGGCTGAGATCCATTTTCCTGACCACCACGATCTATGACTTTTATCATGTCTAAATTCTTTAGACACGAATAAAATTGTTGAAACATTCAATACCCACCTTTGTATTTGAATCGAAAGAACCATTCCCAAAACTGTTCTAGAAAAGTCCCACCTCTGCATAAACCACAACAATTCAAAAAAGAATATGTAGTTCGCAACGGCCAAACAGTGGACAATCACAGCAAGGAATGAAGGGAATTTGCGGACAAGAGCAGACATAAGTGGCCCCAAGATTACCGAAATGATAAAGAAAACCAATATTAGGCACATGTTAACAGCAATTGGTCCTAAGGCAGTGATAAGAATTCTCAAGACACTATTCACTGGTGGCTGTAGTCTTGTTTCATTTTGGGCATTTGAAAACAAGTAAGCGGAAGCTAGTACTCCTATCTCGAATATGCCAAGTGTTAGTTCATGGAATAAGAGACGAATTTTTGATGGCTTTAAATCACTAACGACTTTGATTTCGTCGTTAGAGTTAAGTCTCCTTTTCTTCACCCCGACGACTCGACTTCTACCCAATCTTGTAAAATTAATCCACGAAGATATCCTCAGACGACTATTTCCCCGATTTAACCATTTCAAGTATTCCTTATAATCAAGGAAGAAGTCATTCCACAGAAATTGATTTGGGTTATACAAAAATGGGCAAAGCAACAATCCAAAAACGGTGATCCAAAAATAAATTAATGCACTTTTCCACATGGAGATGGTGCAGTAGAGTATGATAGTTCCTGCAAGTGCTCCATAATAGAGACTTTCTGAAGCAAATCGTGAATAAAGTAATGCAAATGGTATACGAGTTGTGGCGAACCCCCTTCCAGTTGCAATATACCTTGCTCCTCCAATGGAGATATCACTAACCAAAGACTGGGAATAAATCTTGCAGACAAACACTTCAAACAAAGGAGAAAGAGATGCAAAATGTTTTGCTAATCTTGTTATTGCCTTGTAAATTCCACGCTCTGTAAGCTCTTGTACCACCAATGGTACAAATGATATAAGAAAAACAATAAAAATTGAAAATATACATCTTTCGAGCCATTGGACAACGGGTATCAAGTTGTGGCAGCCTATTGGTCTTCTTGGATCTTTTATTGGTCTGTGCTTATCATACTCGCATACAACGGAATCATTGGTGAGTGCTGCAAGATTCAATGCAACAAGCAAGAACAACTTTATAGATAGTATGATGAAGACGTTATTAAGGTGGAATCCTGGGTGAGCATAATAGAAGGACAAGAATCTATCTAATGGCAATTGTGTACTTAAATAAAAGTATTCACGAGAGAGCATTTGCTCTCCCATCCCTGCCCCAATCTTCGTTGTAAAATTCAAAATTGACCCAAATCCAAGATCTCTGCCTTTACCACATTGCATATATTCACAGTGTTTGATTCTCCCACCACGTAAAATGGCATTCATACCCGCATATATATCCTCATTCAAATGCAAACCTTTCTGTGCTTTCGAAACACCACCTCGTGTCAACATGAACGTAGCATTCAAGAAATCTGGATGCCCATAATGTAGCTTACCACCAATATGCGTAAGCGTTCTTGCAAACAAAGTTCCAAAGGTTTGCTCTTTTCCAGCAGCAACATCACCAAGAATTCCTATGTTTTCTGAGAAGATGTACTCTCTTGTTCCGATGATTGCCACGGGATTGGAGTATTCTGCACCATTCAGGTCATTAGAGTAAGGATCTAATGGTGCTGTGTATTCCTCGAACTCTGCGAGAACGCTACGAATCTTAAGGCATTCCTCTAGGTAATTGTCTTGATTAGCGTCGACCAATTGAAGATATTCTCCACGGCAAAAAATTACCGAATGATTCTGGTTATCTGATTTTCCGTCTCCTAAGATGGGATTACCTGACAACCTAACTTTATATTTAGGTTTCCTTTGTCCATCTTCGAGAATTGGACAGCTGCCATCGATTAGAACGGAGTAATATGTTGTTTTGTGCGTCGACTCGTCATATTCCTCCTCCAAATAACTAATTTGAAGCTCTGGATATGCTCTAAGTAAGAAGTCTTTGTTTTCGTGTTCTTCTGGCGTGAAATTTTTGACTCTTTGCATTGACGCAACGATTCTGAACTTCCGAAGAGCCATAACTGAGGCTTCTTCTAGCTTTGAGTACTCATCCTCATATTCCAGAAAATTGTACGTTTCAACGTCATGAAGTAACTTGATTGCACGCGAGTAGTTCATGAATCCAGATATGGTCCTGTAAAGAGTTTGAGATCTGAGTGATGCCCAAATACGTGTACGCATAACATACTCTGGAGTAGCAACCTTATATCCTACTGAATAGTAAGGAAGGTCCTCATGTTTATCTTTCGTGTAGAAGTCCGGACTGGATGACTCTGTATCGAACTCTTCTGCCAATTGCTTCGTGTCTTTTACAAAACAGGACCATTCCAATGGATGAAGCTCTTTCAAGTATTCTAGCATAGTCACATGAGAATATTGATCTTCTTCTCTAATGATATCCTTGATAGAAAGGGTAATTTTCTCATTATAATGCGGTATGAGAACTGTAAACGATGGCATTTTGTTTACTGGGCATGCCTCTGGCATTGGAGTGGATAATGATTGAGCAAAGAAAGTTATCCTTCGTTGTGCTTCTGAATGTTGATAGAATAGAGCTGATTTCATAGATTGGTCTTCTTGTGATACGAAAAAAGTTGGCTCCTTCAAAACAAGCCCACTTGGTGCAGAAGTCAGGGGCACCTCCTTGTAAATAAGCTTTTGAACATGGTCCAATGATAGTAAATGCTCTCTGTACATTGCGATTATAATTGAATTCCAAACTTGAGAAACAAGTATTTTTCCGTTCAAGACTCGATCTGCTGGCATAGCAATGATTTTGGAATAAATCCTTTTAGGAAGCCTTGAGAATATATTTCTCCAAGGAGTCCATATTGAAACTCCGATATTAAATGAGCGACATACCGAAAAAATTGTGTTCCAAACAATATACCAAAGATAAGTGTCTAGAAAGAACAATACCAAATCGGTGATATATATCAAGCATAGAACGATAGATGGTTGGAGCTTACAAAGCCAAGCGCCTATCCAAATTTCACCGCTGCATTTGGTAATCTTCATGGAATTCAATTCTCTAACCGGATCCCTTAATGAAAGAGTCAAGTAGAAATATGATTCAAGAAACTTGGAAGCAAAAATTAGAGTCCATAATCCATATGATGCAAGCTTATGCGACCCCTTAAGGGAGTAAACAGAACCAGTGAATACTCTTGTTGGTAAATATCTTCTATTCCCAGTTTCCAAATAGGCTGCAAAAAGTTTACCTAAGGGCACAAAAGAAAAATATGCGACAATAACAACAGAAAATGCGAGTTGCAAAGTGGCCACGATCAACCCCAAATTAGTTTGAACATCCAATGGGTAGATCAAGAAGAGGTATACCGATGGCGCTAAATTGACAAATAAGACAAGCATCAAAAATACGAATCTTTTTATTAATGGTTGGGCTCCGGACCATTTTCTAGGTACAAAGATGAACTCAAACCAGGTACTAGCCAAGCAAATTAAAGTGGCAATAACTCCTGCCATTGACATTACCGAGAGTGTTGCTTGGATAGTAGGTTGATTATCTAAGTTTTTCAGGTAATTCTTGGTGTATAAAGAAGTAGAATTAAACGTGGTGTAATACCAAAAAACGGAGATATGAATTACCCAAATTCGATTGAAGTTTGAGAGTACATGCGACCAGCTTCTTTTTTCTTTAAAGGTTTTGTAGAAGGCTTTGTTCCATGCCACATTGTTTAGCTCGGCGTATCTATCTGATGTGGCCAAACTCATCAACTTCGTCTTATTTTTGAGCGAAATTCGCTTCAATCCATCGCTGTACCAAAACAATTGATTCATATCGTCATACCCAATGATAGAGTCGTGATCTTTATCATTATGATAATACTTCCCGTCAATAAGGTCATATGATTGAGAATGATAGTATTCATATAATGGTGTGATCGCATGGTCTAAAAAACTTGGTGTAATGTTGGTCACTGGAAGGTCCACATCGAGCGCATAATACGCATCGTTGCAACATTTAAAAATGAAGCATAGACATTCCGGCATGAACCTGATGATATTGGCTTCACCCCAACAGAGGAGATATAGCGAGACCTGAATAACACAGTCAGTTGGGGTCAACAAGTTCATGTTTACATACCATTGATTTTCTGCTTCTTCCATAGTTGGCACAAACTGCTTTGAATTCTTGATCTTGCCGTTGGGCTTGACATTGTCAAAGCCTGATAAATCGTCGATATCCAATTGAGCAGCAAAATACCACTTCTTAAAGTTAGAATTCACACCCCCGATGTAGTCTGCATGTAAAGATCTCAATGCCTGACCCGGTGCCATTCTTGAAGCCCTTGAATCAAGTAATCGTAAGAAGAAATCAAACATATTTTTGGTGTTGTCATATTGAAAACCAAAAATTTCCTTTAGCTGAAGAAAGATGGCTTCGATCTCTTCACGAGTAATTGGCAAGTCCGAGTCTGAATTCCAAGCAGGATAGGGATCGTACAGCTTACTAAATACGTCATAGAACTCAGTTTCAGCAAATGCTTCACCAGGGAGCTTCTTTCTCTCATTTTCGGGACGGTAGGTATCACCAATCCTACCAACATCAGCCCATTTACTAGAGTTGACAAAGGGAGTAACAAATCCACTCGTAGGGATAGGAGCGGTGTATCCGTCTGAATTAGAACCTCCGTAACCTATTGGTGTTAGTATAGACTCGTGGCCATAATTTTATCTAAAATGTGGTATTCCTTACCAAGAGAAGCAATGCTCCGCCTTAGATCGGAGGCAGCTGAATCCTGGTGAGAAGTGCTTTCCATCGGAACACGGGGCTTGGGCCTTGTCATTACAGAAGGATTGATTTGTTGGAAGAGAAGTAAATTATGATGATAAGAAGAAGAGTCAATGGCTGTAAAAAACTCAAGTCGCAAATAAAGGAGGTCAAATGTGACTGGTAGAATTTTGCGACACGAATGCAAAAACTGGCACAGCATTCTGGACAATAATGATAGAGAGTGAGGAGGGCTTGGAATACAAGTGGTGTAGGGATTACATTTGTCAAGAACTTTGTTCTAAATCATTTATGTTTATATATTCATTTCAGCTGTTATCTTTCGTTCAATCATGTGTGATCGGAACACCAGCCTGGACTACGTTACCCTTAAGTTGGTTTTCTCGTTCTCTAATTTCACTCATCGAGACCTCTTCTACTTCACTCTCATCGTCTGAATCGCTGTCTGGCTCAACACCATTGTAAACGATCCTGTTGGGGGTGTTTCGCTTGAAGAATAATGATGTTCTTGGTATTTTTCCCTTTGTACTGAGACTGATAAGCTTTTCCTTGATATCTCCTGGTTCAACACCTTCACTTAACATATTGGCAATCAATCCAGCCACTATAGGTGATGCCATGGATGTTCCCGAAAGAACTTGCGGCCTTTCTCTATCTCTGGCGTTTACACTGGCAACAAATGATCCACTGGCAAAGATATCCACACATCGGCCCCAGTTGGAAAATGGAGCAAGCGAATCATATAGATCGTCAATTGCACCAACAGTTATGGCTCCCTTAGCAGCTGCTGGACTAGTCTGGCACGCATCCACATTGGAATTGCCTGCTGCCACAACTATAAGAAGTCCTGTGTCTGCAGCAGCAGAGATAGCACTGTTCAAGATGTGGTTCAACGATGAGCCTAGAGAAAGATTGGCAACACCTGGCTTATCGCTATCTTTCCGGTGCTCAACCACGAATTGTAATGCTGAAATGATCTTACTCAACGATCCTGCTCCATCCTTATCCAAAGCCTTAACTTCGATTATATTCACTCCTTTGGAAACCCCGTAAGTTGCTGAACCAATGATACCCGCAACATGTGTTCCATGTCCATTGGTATCACCAGATCCTTCATGGGTGAAATCGGCACCAAACTTGGCTCTATGACCAAACTCAGGATGACTCAATTCAACACCAGAGTCAATAACGTAGGCATTAACCCCCTTTCCATTAGACTCACCATCATAGTGATACTCGCTGTCCCCATTCTTCACTCTTTTGCGTTGAGAGAGTCTGACCAAATGACGAGGCGCTGGGTCTTGGGTCTCAACATCATACGCTTTGACAATAATATCGGGGGTCATTTCGCCAACAAGAGGACACTTACTCAACCTATCCAATACAGACTGGGAGAAAGAACCTGAGAAGCCGGTAAAGTTTCCAATAGCAAATGAATCCTTGATAAACGCTTTCACTTTTTGTCCTGTTGGATATTTCAAATCATATTTCAAGAACGATTCGATTGTCTCACTTGGTTTCAAAGAAATAAGGTAAGGCAAGTCACTTACCACTAATGTGAGTAGTGACAAATTGATGACGATGGTTTTCAATTGCATTTATACGATAACCGTCTGGTTTTGATAAGGAAAACTCGAGTAAAAATTGTTAAATGTGCACCTTACTTATAGTGTTTTTTGCACCCACCTACGCTCTTTTAATTATTGGATTTTCTATTCCCTAGTAAGTATTATATATAAAAAACAAATTAACAATAACAAATAAAAATATCAGTGGTGAATCTAAATGTACATATCAGTAACAAATGAAACCGATTCGATTATGATGATTAGGCTCTAGTTGAGCACTTATTTGAGAGTGTTTAAAAGGTTAGCCTTATCCTCTTCGGATAATGTCTTGAAAAGTTCCTTCATGATAGAGGCAGCGTTAGTAGGATCTTCATTGACAATGGTATGAATCTTTTGACGAGCAGCTTCTTGCTTCAACTCTTCAATGTTTTGTTGTAACTTGGTGTGATTTTCTTCGATCCAACTACTGACAGCTTCATCATCTTCGTAATCAACGGCTGGCATCCAACTCTTTAATCTAGCAACCTTTTCTAATTTGGTTGGAGACTTCAATTGTTCACCAATGAGCTTCAACAAGTACTCTTCGTTCAAACGACGACGTAAACGCCAGAAGAAGACACGTCTAGCGTCAATCCATTTGATTTCTTGTCTGATAACTCCCTTAGCCAACATACGACCAGATCTATCGTGCAAATCAGCAAATTGAACTGAGATTTGTGCGTAAATTGGTAACAAGTGCTTTTCACGAGCGACCAATTCAGACGCAACCTTATTGTGTTCTTCAGTGGTCAAGGAAGTATCAGCTAACTTGGCCTTTAATTCAGCATATTTAGGATCCAATCTGTGAATAGTACTCAATAACTTGTCACGTCTGTACTTAATACCAACCATACCTTCTGGTTCCAAAACACCAGCTCTGGAATCAACATCGGCGTACATTTCCATCATATCAGCATTGATAGTAGGATCAACAACAACCCAAGAACCACCTCTTAATTCACCATTTGGAGGAATGTAAGTGAAGATTGGTTGCTTAAAATCAACTAAAGCATCAACAATGTAAGAACCATATTTGAGAACTTCATTGTACATATCTCTTTGACCACCAGAGAAACCTCTCCAGTTAGCCAAAATCATCAATGGTAATTGTTCACCATTGTTGAAATCATTGATTGCTTGAGCAGTCTTGAAAGCAGAGTTAGGGTACCAAACTTGACCAGCTTCTTGAATCATGACTTCAGTAGAATCAGGGTTGGCAGGATCAGCAGGAATTAAGTTTTCAATAGTTCTGTTTTCAACACCAATAACACCAATTGAAATACCACCAAGACGTGCTCTACCAACAACAACACCCTTGGCCCAACCGGATAAAGTTTCTTGGAAAGAGCCTTTATCGAACAAACCGGATTCAAACTCAGATTCGGTTTGACGACCTTCGATCATCCAGCGGACATCATATGGTTCATTCTTTGGTGGGTAATATTCAATATCTCTATCCCATGTATCATCAGATGGCAAGGTTGGAACTGGCATTCCGCGCTTGGATGGAACATAAGATAACCAATCAAGAATCTTCTCAACACCAGCCAAATCATCATTAGCAGTCAAATGAGAAACACCATTACGGTACATGATTTGAGTACCACCTAGTTGCAAGTTAGAGGAGTAAACTTCCCTACCCAACAACTTGTTGATAGCTGGAGCACCGGTTAAAATTATAGGCTGTCCTTCAATTTGGATAGCTCTTTGACCTAATCTAACCAAATAAGCACCAATACCAACAGATCTACAAGTGACCAAAGTAATCGTGAAAATATCTTTGTATGCTCTGGAAGTTGCACCAGCAATTAAACCGGAACCCTTAAGACATTCAACACCTAAACCATCTTCGGCACCAACAATAGACTTGATTAAGTAACGTTCTTGTCCTTCCTCAACAATTCTCTCGGTGACAACAGTCTCTCCCTTGCCAGAATCCTTGATGTTTTTGGTATCTTCAGGAGTCAAGTACAAATACTTGAAACCCTTTTCTGGAGTACCTTCAACATTCCAAGCAACCTTAAATAATGGAACCAATTCATCAGCGATACCAATCCTTGCACCAGAGTTGGCAGAAAGATAGATTCTTGGGACACCCAATTCACGGGCTAACTCAGTACATTTATGGAAGTACTTGTCCTCTTCTGGACCGAAGGAACCAATCTTGTGAGTAATATCATTAGCAACAATGACGAATTGACGACCACGAGGGTATTCAGGTGTTTTGGCGATAACCTTGAAACCAACCATTCCAATCTTATTGGCACCAGGCTCTCTTTCAACAGCAATCAACTCATCATTCTCATCATTGATCAATTCTAATGAAGTGAAAATATCTTTTGGAACTTTCAACTTAGGATGCTTCTTCCATTGAGAAAGAGTAGCTTGACGGAACAACTCTGGGAAATCATAAACATACGTTGTACCCATGTTGTGAGCCTTGTAACGCTTAGGTTGCAAAGATTCCTTGGCGGGATAAGGAGTAGAAATAGGTCTGTAATGCATGGAACCAGGTTGGCCCATAGATTTGAAGACCCATTCACCCTTGGTGTTCTTGACTTCCATGTATAACTCAGACTTGACAACATAACCAGAAACATTATTGATAATAGCACGCAATGGGAATGGATTTCCGGTGCTTGGGTCAATACAAACAATACGTATTTCAGCACCAGTAACACGCAATCTCCACAATCTTCTACCAAATCTTTCTAAGAAAGATCCGAAAGCAGCTTCAACTTCTTCGGGTAAAATGTTGAAAACGTTTGAGAAATTGATGAAAATATGGTTCAAATCAGAATTGGAAGTATCAATAATTTCCAAAGCATCCAAGATGCTAGTCATCAATCTGTTGCATTCAGCGATCAAGTATTCACTAATACTTATTTCATCACGAAGAATTCCGGTTCTAACGATACCTCTGGTGAAGAATCTCTTATCTGAAGGAGCATTCTTACCAACGGTTTCATAAACATGAATGTTTCTGTTGTCGGTAAAGATTGGCTTGATTTCGAAGTTGTCCAATCTTCCTAATTCCAATTGGAAAGCTAAGGCTGGTTCAATATGACGAATAACCTTGTTTTCAATGTAGTCAGGAGCAGTGTAAGTATAGTATCTTGGATAAGAACCAACCTTACTGGCAACAACGAAAGTGATACGACGAATAGCAACGGCTCTCAATTCCTCCCTAAATTCAGCGAGAACTTCTTCAAGCTTAGCTAACACTTCATCCTCACTAATGTAACCTTCATCGCTAGTGATAACGACATTGAATACATTTGTGAAGGTTGGCTTTTCACCCTTGGTGGTAAAAGTTATGGCACCTGAAGGTTGGAATCTCTCCAAAGCAGCACTAATCATTTCTTCAACATCATCCAAATGTCTGCAAGGAACTAAGATACCAGTTCTGGTCTTGAGTTCAGTATTAGGGTCGACAACAAATGATAAGTCAGAGACGGAAGCAGCTCTGTTCATGCTGTTAGATTCACTCTTGCTATGTTGAACGGAGTTGTATTCAGATGAGTTCATAGTAGGCAATTGAAACTTCCACTCTAAGATAGGTAATCTATCATGGAAATGGTAACTGATTGGACCCAAAGAGTACGCTCTGTAGGAACGTCTAATGTAAACTTCGGAAGCCGCAATAGCAACCCATTCATCTGAGTTGACCAAGAATTGAGCCAAAACGTCGAAAACAATATGTTTGGAATCAACAACTTCTTGAATGATATCCAATCTTGGTTCTCTATGTTTAGCATAAATCTCACCATAAGATGTTTGCAAGACAGCGGATCTTAAGATATGTTCCAATTGGTCTGATCTTTCTTGAATAGATGGCAAAGAACATTGAATCAAGATTTCTCTTGCCTTTAAGGCAACCTTAGCAGTGCCTCTAGTGTCCAATTCAACAATACTCTTCAAGGCCTTTCTAATAGAACCAGCAACTGAGGAGGACGATTGTAAAATAGGTTGGTATTCATCCATAATGGCCAAGATCAAGTTGTTCTTAGCACTGACTCTGGAGTGAGACAAGGAAGTGTTGATAACCTTACTCAAATCAGATTTGTTTTCGTCTCTCAATCTCAAAATAACGTCATCCTCTCTGATGTTATCACCAGAGAATAATTTTTCAACATCATAGTATTCAAGAATCAAAGTAGCAAAGAAATCATACTCGTGTTCAACAAGACCATTAGCATATTTGGTGGCAATTTGAACCAATGGCGCTGCAGTGGCATCGAATGAAGCATCGGTTTCTGGGTCGGTAGAAGCCTTTTGAATTAATTTCAAGATTTGACGAGCTGGGAAATCGGAGCTTCTAGAAGAAGCTCTTTCAAGCAAAGCAGATAAAGCTTCATCCAATTTGTGGGGTAATCTGGAGTGTAAGGCAGATACTTGTTGGTTCCATTCAGAGAATGGCAAGTTTCTGTCTTTCAAAACAGTGACCAAATCCGACAAAGTTGAGTTCAAAATAACTTGATTATCGTAACCGGCTAAAATGTTTCTCAAAATACCGGCACATAATTCAAATTTATGGACTAATTTAGTACCTTGAACAATTGGGTCACCTAATTCAGGTAAAGTTCCTTCAAATGGTAATGCATGTTTGACCTTGGATGGGTCATCCAAAGCCAAGATAGCCAAGATATCACCTGCATTAACGGTGGAACCGGGTTGCTTAATCAATTGAACAACACCATTTTCACCTGCAATCAAAGGCATACACATTTTCATGACTTCGACTTCAGCATAAGCTTGACCAGCAACAACATGTTCACCGGATTCAACCAAGAACTTAACCAATTTACCTGGAGAAGGAGTTCTTAATTGAGTAGGGTCATTTTCAACTTCCAACAAACAAGTCTTACTGTCAACAGATAATCTGGTGGCCGAAGCTTCTTCCTTCCAATAGACGGAGTGAGATTTTCCACTAATTGCACATAATAATCCACCATCAGACAAAGATCTAACACCAACAATACATCTAGTACCGTTTAAGAACAAAGTATAACTATCATTAGAAGATTTGGTTGCAGTAAATTTGTATCTTTGACCTTCGTAAATGAATTCAACTGGGAAAATAGTTCTTAATAAACTGGTGTTTGGGACTTGACCCTTTTCTAAAGATTGAACATAAGTTTTCTTATCTTCTTCAGATTGGATATGGGCTTTGGTAACAGCACCACAAACAACAGCGATGATTGGATCTGGTCTTTCGGAAGTCAATTTCTTGCTGATTAACTCATCTAACCAACCAGTAGTTATGGTGTTGTCTTCGAAATCTGGGGTTTCCAACAATTTAATCAAGTATTCAACGGTAGTTCTGAAATCACCTCTGATGGACAATTCCTTTAAGGCGACAACCATATGTTTTCTGGAAGCTTGACGGTTTTCACCAAAGGCAAAGATATGACCGAACTGTGAATCCGAGAACGAATGGATGGAAGATTGGTTACCGACAGAGAAGTAACCCCAAACGTTAGAAGAAGATCTGAAGTTCAATTCATGTAAAGTACCACCAGAAGGCTTGAAACCTTCACCGGGGTCTTCAGAAGTAATACGACAGGCTGTGGTGTGGCCCTTTGGAACAGGTCTTCTTTGACTCACGAGTGAGTTTTCAGTTTTGAATTCGAAATCAATTTCAGTAGCGACATGAGGATCGACTCCATACATGGATCTGATGTCTCTGATACGGTGCATTGGGATACCCATGGCAATTTGCAATTGAGCAGCTGGTAAGTTGACTCCAGTGACCATTTCAGTGGTAGGATGTTCCACTTGTAATCTTGGGTTCAATTCCAAGAAGTAAAATTTGTCTTCCGCATAAGAGTATAAGTATTCCACGGTACCAGCAGAAACGTAACCAACCAATTTACCCAATCTGACGGCGGCGTTTTCCATCTTGTTGAAAGTTTCCTTTCTGGCAATAGTGACAGGAGCTTCTTCGATGATCTTTTGATGTCTTCTTTGAACAGAACAATCTCTTCCAAATAAGGAGATATTGGTACCATATTGATCGGCCAACAATTGAACTTCCAAATGTCTGGCATCACCAGCCAACTGCATGATGAAAATAGGCGAACCAGGAATTTCATTGGCAGCTTGCTTATATAAGGCAATGAAGTCCTTTTCGTTGTCAACTTTTCTGATACCTTTACCACCACCACCTTCAGAAGCTTTAATCATGACTGGGAACCCGATTTCTCTGGCTTTTATCAAACCATCTTCTGGAGAGGTACAACAACCTTGTTGATAGATGTGGTCCTCGACCGAAACCAAGTTGGTTTCAGGGTCCACCAACACCTCGTTAACACCAGTACCGGACCATGGGATACATGGGACATCGGCATGTTGGGCAACAATAGTGGAGGAGATCTTATCACCCAAAGATCTCATGGCGGAACCTGGAGGACCAATGAAGATGATTCTTTTGGGAGAAGCAGCCAATTTTTCGGGTAATAATGGGTTTTCGGAGGCATGACCCCAACCGGCCCACACAGCGTGAACATCGGTTCTTTCTGCGATTTCAACAATCAAATCGACATTGGCATAGTTATTATTGTTGGTTCCACCTGGAACCTCGACGAATTGATCTGCCATACGAATATATTCGGCGTTGGCTTCCAAATCTTCTGGAGTGGCCATGACTGTGAATTGAACCGCTCTTTCGTCACCAAAGGTTTCGTACGCCCATTTTCTGACCGACCGGATTTCTTTGACGGCAGCAATACCATTGTTGGCGATCAACACCTTGGAAATCACGGTGTGACCTTGGTGTGACCGGACAAAGTCAGTTATCTTACCTGCTTCGGCAGTGTGTACGGAGTTCAAACCTTTGAAGTGATCGGCCAAGTTGGCGTGTTTGGAGGAATAATCCTCGAGAAGTTTTTGCGATTCAGGCATGATGTGACGGAGTCGATCAAGAGTCTTGGATAACCACGAGATGGATCTTATATGTACAGATGGATATGGAACACGAGTAGTTGGGTGAAGACGTGGACGATAGGGTGCACGAAAGTACTTGGTCAGGGGATGGGTATTGGATCTAGGGAAAGTACTGCGCCATATACTCAATACACGCATACACTAGATCAAAAGCTGATAGGATCCCCGGGGTATATAAGAGAACGTTGCCGAGTGTACTTTGGTTTTTAGCACAACAAATTCCACCCCATAAGCCTGAGGTGTGTTGGGTGATGGGTTGGGTCGCGAACCAACAGATGAGATGCAGGACGCTCCGTTGGTGATGCTGGTGGTATAGGGGATGGTTAGGGAACCACCAAAGGGATAAGGATTTCTCGTTGGTTGCTATTCTGGACCCTCCTACAAATATACGTACCGCCTACCGCCATTGAAGTCAAGCGTCTACTCAATACCTACCAACAAATTGTATTGATCTATGGAACTATTCTGTTTGTTCTGATTATATAAGATAGTTGTAGCTAACGTTTTTGCGCGCGTAGCGATGAGCTACCAGAGTCTACACTGAAACACTGGGGCATGGAGTGTAGCACTGGCGAAGCTATAATTGATCAATAGAGTTAAGTAAGGGCAGTGATGTTGGAAGGACCATTACTTACAATCTTGATACAGTTCTTTACCACTACCACCACCACCACCACCTTCCTAATCCCCAATTACTAGTACCAGACTCCTCTACCACTTTCTTCATCCCACATTCCACCGTCCTCTATTTCGCAGCCTATTGCTCTTCCTCTTGTCCCTTAGTGTGTATCTTCGTGTACTGTCCTCACTATCTGCAGTCTGGTGTACACCCAACATTTATATGTTGGCAACAAATTGGAATAATGCGACTGCACTACAGTTGACGTAACTTGGGTGTTCCTGTGTGGTAGCGCGTTTTTGGTCTAGAGTTCAGTACTATACACTAAAGTATATAGGTGTTGGGTCCAACTCTAAGAATTGACTATGGGTCTAGGTTTGATTAGGTTCACCTAGAAATCCGTTTTAGTGTGATTGTTATAACAACGGCTGGAACTTCGGTAATAACGGCGGTGGAGGCGGTGGAATCGGAGTACCACTCGCCGAATCCTCCGAATTGGAAAGAAAATGGAATCCTGCCCGCCTATCTTCTCCCACTCCAGGACCCTGTGCTGTCGATGGTACTTGAATCTGTTGCCCTTCAAGTATCCTTGAATGCGAAATTGGGAGTCGGTTCAATGGCGGTGGCAATACAAACTTCGAGTTAGGTGACTCCATTGATCCCGGTGAGCTGGTAAATCTCTCGTTGTGATTAGAGACAATTGTAGACGTTAATTCGTAAATCGGAATCGCCTTTGATCTTTGACTAAAAATCTCCAATTTGATTTGTTCTTGGGTCTTGAAGATCCGTTCCAAGTCGAAGTCAGACCTCACAATGCTTCCATCCTTGATATTTTTCACTCCGATAATCGAATCATTGATCGCGTTCAAATGGAATGCACTTCGTGCATTTTCTAATAGCTCAACTAATCGAGGAGGTGCCGAGTTCTTGGTGGGATATGTAAATTCTAATACCGAAGAAAGAAATTTGAGCAGCACTTGTTTTTTGTCTTCAAAAGAATGATGTGGTGATATCGGCCGCGGGTGAAATGATGAATGGTTGGTCGCAAGTGACTCTCGTAAGTGGATTTCAGGCGAAAGCGACCTACTGACTGAGTGGCCAGTATCTGGAGACGTGAATTGTGATTCCACAGAACTGCTGGGTATTAATGTAGAAGGGATGGTTCTTTGTTCTCTCATTTGTATGTCCGTGGCTACTGCTGCCAAAGAACTCAACGAATTATTACTGGCAAAACTAGAATCTGTAACTGGCCGCAAATAATCCGCACTTCGAAACGCCGTTGAATTTTTTGCAATCAATGGATAGTCTCGCAACACCGAAACGTACAAAATTTCGCATAAGGGAATCATTACCACTTCGAATCCAAAATCCTTGACACATCCTCCGAGTAGGGTATACAAGGTGATCACTGCGATATCGTCACTCACTTGTGTTGTAGTCTTGGGATCCAACTCGCGGAAAAACCGCGCTAAAAACATTTCGCTATTCAACTTATTGCGAAGATATTCCATTGATACTTCATTAACATTTTCGAACGACTTTTCAAATACATAAGCGATACTCGAGGAAACGATAGCCCTTCCTAGTGCTTGGATATTCTCTGATTTTTTCGAAACACTCTCAGAGCATGCCTTTGACCGTTCGATTTGATTTATGATCGTGGTTTTGGCACCAGATGCATCAGGGATGGGAGATATGTTAGATTGTAGGCTAGTTATTGGGGGCAACTTGGGATGCCGAACTCCATTAGAGCCCGTTCCAATGAATGATGACGTGAATGACCCCGCCTGTGGGGTTGATGCTGAAGATGGAGTCCTGCTCGATTTGGTGTCCAATTCTGAGGCTTTGCTAGGAATTGTCGCATACGGTGTTCCCGAAAAGGACAGTGCCAGAGCTAATCTGGGTCGTATCATTGAATCTATGGTGGCTCTGGCTTTGTCGTCAGGCGTAAAATGTTTGGTTCGCGAGTAATTCAAGTCGTAGATTTCGTCTTGACCATCGGTACTGATTTTGGAGATTTCAGAGAGAAACTTGCGTTGAGATCCATTATCACTCAATTCTGTCTCTTCGTCATGCTTGATGAGCCCCAAGTCCGAAGGACTGTTGGAAGGATATTCGGATGAGCTTGCTGGTTTTTTGTGTTTTTTAGACTCGTCTTGGGAGCCTTCATCATCATATCCGTGTTTTGCTTTGGATGATCGTTTTCGATTACGCCGTACACTCTGAACCGCTGCTCTCACCAATTTGTCAAAGTCTTGTTCATAATCCTCGTTGTAGCCAAACTCGGTCCTTAGGGCCTCTGCCACCTTACGGATTTCGCTGTCTTGTTCACTGGCCTTCTTGGAACTCAAATCCAAAGTATCTATCAACTCCAATCTTCGGGCCGAAAACCGTTTCCAGAGCCGTTCGTCGAGGAAATTCAACTTGGTCCGTATGGCATGGGTCACACCCATTCGTCTCCATTCCTTGGAGTTTTCTTCGCCGCCTAGCATGGTGGATGGGGGAGTGTAGTGCCTTTGAAGGATGACTATGACTGATGACTATGAATCAACAATTTGTGAGCCAAATGTTTTTTTCTTGTCGTGTACTGATAGGAAAAGGGCCGTACACTCCGCGAAGAATTAGGCGATAAAAAGAGGATTGATGAGGACAAAGAGAGTGGGAACTTATTTGACAAAAGGTACGGAACCTTCAAGAGAATAGTCTACTCTCGTGGGGCTTCTTGGTGGCATTTGTTTGGCATTTCATGATAAATACATTAGGTGGGACTCGGAGTCATGTCAGGATGAGTCTTAGTCATCAGACAATAGAAAATTGTAGGCTTATTTAGTTCGAGAGTCGCACTGCACGTGAATGGCATTTACTAGCTCAAGCTTTTAGGTGAGGGATTTATTTGGTCGCTTGTTGATGTGAAGTTCAGCGGTGGTGTATGTCGTAATGTCGCTGTATGTCGCAATAGGTAAATTCGAATGATAGTGTAGTTACATTGTACCGAAAAGAATGATAGGTAGTATCGTTTTATCTTTTCCAGCTTGTTCCACTCGTTATCTTTCCTTAGTTTGAGTCTCCATTTTTTGTTCTCACAATTGCCATTAGTTTCACAAATTTTATAATTTCTTAAAATTTTCACATATTTCACGATTTCTATATTTTTCACGAAGCTCACGATCTTTTTACTCTGTTTTCTACAACCTTGACTCTTGTGAATATTCTACAGCACACACAAAACCGATGGAAGGGGTCTAATTTCAATTCTTTTATTGATTTATTCACAATTGTATAGTACCAGCTAGCATTTACTGATCTCTCTAGGCTATAATATTTGATCTTTCAGAAAAATTTGGATTCATGACTTTAACACTCTCTTTAAATCCCATATTCTCTTCACTCTTCCGGATCTCTTCACTTCCAGTCCATCGGATCACTTTCATACCTCCGCCTGTAAGAAGCCGCAAAATTTTCACCCAGGTCGTGCGCACACACCCATTTATGAGTCACTCCTAATGCGGTAATAGACTGCTAAGCGCGCTTCGTTATCGTGGGCTGAAAAATTGTATGTTCCGACACCGGGGTATAAAAAGGGTGAAAAATCTTTATTCTCAAAACTTTTTCCAGCTCTTCTCTTCCCCAACTCATCATATATATAAATACTGTGAAAAATGTCTAAAGGTAAAGTCTGTTTAGCTTATTCCGGAGGTTTAGATACCTCTGTTATCTTAGCCTGGTTATTGGAAGAAGGTTATGAAGTCATCGCTTTCTTGGCCAACATTGGTCAAGAAGAAGACTTTGAAGCTGCTGAAAAGAAGGCTTTGGCCATCGGTGCCACTAAGTTCGTCGTTGCTGACGTCAGAAAGGAGTTTGTCGAACAAGTTTGTTTCCCCGCAATTCAAACCAACGCCATCTATGAAAATGTCTACTTGTTAGGTACTTCGTTGGCCAGACCAGTCATTGCTCAAGCCCAAATCAAGGTTGCTGAAGAATACGGTTGTTTCGCTGTTTCCCACGGTTGTACCGGTAAGGGTAACGATCAAGTCAGATTCGAATTGTCGTTCTACGCCTTGAAACCAGACGTTGTCGTCATTGCTCCATGGAGAGACCCTAAGTTTTTCAACAGATTCGCTGGTAGAAACGCTTTGTTGGAATACTCTGCATCCAAGGGTATCCCAGTTACTCAAACCAAGGCCAAGCCATGGTCTACTGACGAAAACATGGCCCATATCTCTTTCGAAGCCGGTATCTTGGAAAACCCAGACACCACCCCACCAAAGGATATGTGGAAATTGACTGTTGACCCACTCGATGCCCCAGAAACTCCAGAAGACTTCTCCGTTGTCTTTGAAAAGGGTTTACCTGTCAAGTTGGTCATGGACGGTGGTAAGAAGACTGTCACCGACCCAGTCGAATTATTTATTGAAGCCAACGCTTTGGCTAGAAGAAACGGTGTTGGTAGAATCGACATTGTTGAAAACAGATTCATTGGTATCAAGTCCAGAGGATGTTACGAAACCCCAGGTTTGACCATCTTGAGATCTACTCACATTGATTTGGAAGGTTTGACTTTGGATCGTGAAGTCAGAGCCATCAGAGATCAATTCGTTACAACCACCTACTCCAAGTTGTTGTACAACGGTATGTACTTCACCCCAGAATGTGAGTACGTTAGATCCATGATTGACCCATCTCAAAAGACCGTTAACGGTGTTGTCAGAGCCAGAGCTTACAAGGGTTCTTTGACTATCTTGGGTAGATCTTCTGACACCGAAAAGTTATACGACGAAACTGAATCATCTATGGATGAATTGACCGGCTTCTCTCCTGAAGACACTTCTGGATTCATCGCTGTTCAATCTATCAGAATCAAGAAGTACGGTGAAGCTGCCAGAGAAAAGGGTACCACTTTGACTTTGTAAGTGTTCCTCACTTCATAATTCAAAGGAGGGAACCATGTTTAATGATATCGTGATATAAAGATTCATATTCTATTAAATGGATCTACACAATAAATAATGTAAATAATGAAAACCTATTGTAGCCAAATAGATTTTGGAATTCTTGTTCCCAACTATACTATATGGTCGGTGGCTCTAGTTTTTGTAAGCAAGGTTGTTAACTCCATTGAATCTTCGAGAATGTCGACATCATAGTCGAATTTTTCCCCAACTAAAGTCTTTAATGTAATAAGCAATTGATCTAGTCTTTCATATAGCATATGTGCCAAAATCAATGAGACTGTTGAAGTTTGTCCATCTGCGCTGAAGATTTTCTTGAAGTCAAGGTTATTGATCATCGAAAGATGAACTTCGCTGGCATTTTTAGAAATTCCTCTATATTCCTGAGGAGGAACGATTTGTGCTTGAATGTCGATTATTTCGGGGTTCTCTGAAGCGAGCAAGTTGTCCTTTGATTCTAGTGGTTTATTCGAATCAATCAGATTTAACTCATCTGAATCTGTCAGTCTGTGGTGGTCCTTGCTTGTCAGTTCAGTAAGTGACTCACCGCTATTATATTTATCCTTATAATAGGTTTCATTGACACTATCATCACGGTTCCAGCGTCTAGTCAAATATTCCAAGTGTTTGGCAGATAAGTTTGATTCTGTGATCTTTGGTATTTCACCTTTGGTTAGCAAAGATTGTTCAGTCATATGGAGAAGAGCGAACAAATCACCATTTATAGGTGCATTATCCCAGCCCATTTTACAGAACATCACGGGTACCCATACCTCAGGGTCTTCAACCTGATCGAATATTGCAAGCATCATGAAATATATCAGATTAATGTCATACAAAATCGACTGCAACTTTGCATATTTCAGAGATGGCCAAGATCCAACTATGGGTATTTCATGATTCAATGCAACTGATAATGCTGAAATCTTGGTCATTCTGGAGAAATTCTCTCGTATAGCATGTACAATGAAATCTTCTCTGATGAAGATGTGGTAGCCAGCATTGTCAGATCTATGCTTTGCAAATTTTGCAACATAACAGTGAATGTTACCAGTTTCGAAAATGATTTTCGATAGAATCATTCTTAAATCATGCCGGGAAGAACGAGGCTTTGGGACTAAACAGGCAAGAAACCCAATAGATAAACCAAGGACACAAGAAACGAATCTAGTATAAGCAACTCTCCAACCCTCACCAACGTTTGCAATCTTATTGTATGAATGGTCGACCCAACTAGTACCAAGCACCAAAGAAGCGGTTATAGCAAATAATAACAGTGGAACTAAAGAAGAATGAGCTGAGAAATGTCTGTAGAACACGAAGTAAAGGTATACCACCCCGCAAACAGCACAATATCCATAGTAATTACCACGACAAATGTACCACCCCACCAAACCAATTATAGACCCATATAACGAATAGAGTAACTTTCCTCCAAATACATATGCCGTTTGACCCGTCGTTTCTGACATTGAAAGGGCAGTCATGATCACAACCCATACCAATCTGTTAGAAAAGTACCAATGAGCAGTAGTCCTAACATAATAAGGAGTTGCTGCAATATTTACCAATACACCACACTTGATCAAAAACCAAAGCTCATGGTGGGTCAAAATTTTGTAAACCTTCATGAAGTTGATTCCAAGGATATGAAAAATACTGCTTGGGGCATTTGCATCGGGATTTCTTGATTGGATTGTCGAATCTAGGAAATGCTGGTCAAGCAATGGTTCATCAGCTTCAACATCGATCGAAGTGGTTTCCAGATCTTTCTGATACGTTTGGTATCCGTTCTGGATTTTTGGAGCCCCCTTGCTCTTTCTTGTAGTGAGGTAGCAAATCAAACCAGGAGAAGGTCTTTCCTCATCTATAGTCAAGAACAAATCAATCACTCTCAAGATATGTCTGCTATGATTTAAAAATAGATAAAGGAACAAACTCAATTGATTGATGAGACATAAAAGAGTTTCTTCATTTGAAGTTGTTTCCTTCACAAGCTCTTCCAATAGATTAGGATTTGATATTTTCTTGATCATTTGAATCATCTTTTCCCTTGTATCTTGTAGTGCTTGATGGCTCTTCTTCTGGGCTTCTTGATTCACTTTCCACCTTCCTGGAAGTAGCGAATAGACTCTAAATTCATTTGCATTCTCTAACCAATTCACCAATTCTCCTATCCCATCGTCGATAGTTTCCAAAAGGGATGCACACTTCAATTTGATGACATCGGATATATAGTCTAGCTCCTCCAAGGTAAGACCGTTTTGGAACCCCAGATTTAAGATTTTCTTCTTCAATAGTTGAACTCTTCTAGTATTTTCATAAACCCCAACCATTTTATAGTTATCACTGATCGTAGTAAAGAATTTTGAATCTCCATGTTGAGATTTAGTAGCAGTCAGACCAGCAGTTGAGACGTTGGTGGCCTTTCTCGATAAATTATTAGTGGCCCAATCTTTACGTTCTTGAATAAATTCATAGTATGAATCATGACTCGCAGATGTGTGAAGTAAACTTCTAAACAAAGATCGGAATGCCTTGATATGATCATGATCGAATCGTGAAAAAGACAACTCTTGGTCCATTAAGGGTAACAAGAGTTCCAAGGCGGTGATTTTGTGCTTTACAGCAAAGACGTTCTTTTTGTAGTTTTTGTAATTGGAAAAGCTTGCTTCGGAGGGTTTCAAAGAGTTGAAAAACCGGACATTATTGGCGCTCTCTGCCTTCAATGCTTTGAGGAGTTTGAGAGAGCCATCGAAATATTGAAAACTGGCGGTGTGGGGATATATAACCACACAGCATACAAAACATAAAGCGCAAGTAATACCGGCTGGCTTTAACACAGTCAACCCGGTCTGTAAGGACACAAAGGTAGGGAAGAACACAGTGTAGCACAGATTAATGATAAGACTGATACTACCTGCAATGAAGGCGGTACGAGGGACATTGAATTTTTCAGCGAAGCCGATACAAACAACTCCACACATGATTGCTATTATGAATATGACGGTAGTTCTGGTTTCAAGGTACCTTCCAGTATAGACCTGTTCAGTCAAACAAGAGACGATATTCGCAGCCGTACAGCTCCCTTCATCGATCAAGCTTGCTGCCAACTGTTCTTGAGTTATTCCTCCCCGAATGTGATTGGCAATTTTCAGGGCAATGATTTGAAAGATCCATCCAAAGCAGATGAGCAAGATCATATAAGTTGAATCTCTCAATGAGGCATGAACCAGTTTACCTCCTGCAATCAGAAGAAACCCAAAGATTTGGTTCAAGTACGCAGCTGACCCCAACCAGTGACTGGTACGAGTATCAACACAGAGCACCACCCCGGTAAAGATCTGGATCCAAGATCGGAGTACCACTTTGAGGTCGTCATATTTCAAATGGTCGATGATATAGTAAGGTCGTATGTATTGGTATACCTGGCGCCATAAGGGTATGTTTTTATTGTTGGGAGCTATGGGGATGGAAGCTTCGGAGTAGTACGTATTGTATTTTGCCTGGGACGGTTCTTGTTGATCATAGGTTCGAGATCCTTCGTATCCTAAGGCTGGCTCCGTATTCAAGCTATCCTGCGAAGAATTGCCCAGTAATGACATTTAAAGTGAAAGGGTTCGTTAGGAAGAGACGGTTCCATAATTTTTTCGCAGTAAGCGCATTGTGCATTATTTACGTACAATTTCCCATGTGCTAATCTCACTCTAAATCGTTTGCGCTCACGGCTGTCAAGTGGGTCATATATTTCTTATAAACAAGCCTCCTGATTTTGTGACCAGATCAAGTCTAATAGTGTTTCTTGGCGTGGGCTAGACTATGCATCTGTTTATCCGTTACGTCAATTTATCTTGGTAATAGTAGTTTTAAACCGGCCGTTTTCTCAACAAGTACAGTTTGTGTATTGGTGTAGCCATCATCGGGGCCCACCTCTAGTCTCTCAATTCAAAATTTCTCTGGCTTACTATCGTCCTCATTTAGTCAATAAAATAAGGGGGTAGAGCCGTACTAGCCCGCCAAATACTATTGATAGCGCCACGTTTGCCGAATGATGCAATCTAATGACTGATCAATCTATGTCACTCTAATTCACCTGTGAATCGATCTTCCCTCGATCTATCAATGTTTAGTTTCAAGTTGTTGCCCGCAATTTTCGCATATCCGTCCGTACCGAAAGGGTGCAAACTGAGATACTATATTTAAATGTTATGCCAATATTTAGAATACCGTCATGCATAGGTCTGAGCCCATGTTTCTAGCGTATCGAGATAATAAGGAATATCTTTACCCACAACATTCGTCGGAATGCTACGACGGGCCGTAGGATTGGTCTTGCTGGTTTCATAATGAGAACGAAGATGGGCAATAAGCGATTCCAAAAGTTGATGTTTGTAAGGTCTGGAAGCATCTCTGATTCTCTCGGTTTTTACTACAACGGCCTCTATGGGTTCCACTTTCAATCCATTTGGCGCACTTAAACTTTCGATTTTGACTCCTAACGGTTCTTTCGTGCACGGAAGCTCTTCACTTGATCTACCTTCGATGTCCTCCTCAAATTCCGTCCTATGATGAAAGTAGTACCAGCTAGTTAGCCAGAGAACCTTATTGAACATTGGAAACCGGAATTTTGAAGGCACCTTTGTACTCTTTTCAATTGCGCTGATTTTGAGCTGAGTTTTCATATCATGAAGAGTCAAGAAGTTCCCTCCAATGACAATCGAGTCCTGGGGGGTATACACCGCATGGATCCATCCACTAGGAATAATAAATAGATCTCCGGGAGAAAGGGTCACTTTAAACCCCCCTGATGGCAGCACGCGCTTTCCTTTGATAACCTTCTCATAATCGACAAACCACATGAAGTTCTGGTTCTGTTCTAAGCACCAAGACTCATAGAGACTCAAGTTATCATCTGTAGGTGGAAACATCAAGAAAGTCTTGGAGCCAGAGCACACAGTATAATACACCGAAGTTCCTCCAAAATCAATATGGAAATCCGTGAAAGATGCTTTAACAGACATCAAGCAATATTTAGTCACCTTAGATCTAGGTTGTTCATCTTCTTTGTTCCATACCTTATCAACTAGATCCAAATCTCTTACCATTTTTGGCCGAACAAACTGTTTGCCTAATTCATCAGTATCGGATATTTCTAGTGATATAACATTTCGTATTCTGTCTCGGTTCTGTTCATCGGTATTGAAGTAATCTCTCCATTGACCCATGTTCCAACCAGGATTGACTCCTTGTTGTGATAGTACGTCCATAACCTCAATCAGTGTGTCTTCCCCCACTTTCTCCGTTATGTAGTTAAGATCCAAAGTCTCGGGCGCAATTGCATGGGCCATGCCAACCTTCTTGAGGTCAGCTTTTGGGACCAAAATAGGCTTTGTAAGACCTTGCTTTAGTGCAAATTCCTTGGTAAGATCCAGGCTTATAGTGATGAACTCGGGGGTTTCTTCTGCGGTATTCTTGTGTTGGTGGAAATTGGCAATATGTGGGTGTGTTGATTTATCTACTGCGAAGACTTCTCCATCATTCAAGGCAACATAGTCGATTTGAATTTTGCTTCTTTTTGATTTCCGCCTGAATGTGGAAGGTCCATGTGAAGCCGAACACTGGTCACAATGGTAAGAGTGTAGATTATTCATTTCAAGAGAACCTAGCCCCACACATTTGCCATGATACCATTGGTTGCAAACTTCACATTGGATCCATGAAACATTTGATATTGATTTGGAATTTTCAAGCGGGGACTTGATGCAGACTGGACAGATATCGGTTGAATGCATGTTGAAAATGAATAGTAATTACTACCGGTTGATGATGTTTTTGATTTTGTTGTAAGTCGTTAGTTACTCAATGTATGATCACTGTCCGATAGAGATGAATTGGGTGACTCGAGTGGTATAACCTTCTAGATGCGTCTCGTGGTCCACGACACTTTGAAATTGCAGTCTTGAGAGCGAAAGTTTTGTTGTTTCTTCACATACAGTGTAAACTTAATATGAAGAGAACTGACTCTGACAAATAGTCTCTGTTATCAAATTGAACCAAACAATTAGCCCAGTCAATTGCTGTGTTGTTCTTCAATCCAGTGGTGGTATAAAGTCGTTGTGTTTACTTTCAAGCTCAACAATGTTCTTTGTTCCGTTGGTCCCTGTTGTTTACTCCATAAGTCATCCCATCTTAATATCTCGCGATAGTGCGGTGAGTTACCAATCTGGGCAGAAAATTAAGTACTACTAATCAGTAGAACTACTTCATCCATTCACACTAGTCATTGCTTATCAACATGTTAGGTGGTCTTCGATATGTTAGGCCTTTCAGACTGATAAAGAATACACGGGTCGCCATCGTACGCCTTTCAGACACACTTTCGCAGAAGCAATCGCTCTCTTCATCAACTTCTCCATCACTGGCAGGTTCCAATGATGATACCAAGCTCGACATGAATGAACGCTCAAAGTTCTTGGAAGAGTATAAGATCAGAACTTTATTGGAAAGGCCCATCTATCACTATGCCAATAAAAAACTCCCCAAGTTCTCTATCGAAAGACTTTATCAACAGTCTCAGAACTTATCTGAAGAGTTTATCGTTCAGAATGCAAAGGACACCGTTGAACACTTATTGGCTTACAATGCCCGTCGATTGAAAGAGTTTCGTAATTTGCCATACTTGGTGGTATTGAACCCATCGATTTCGGAGTCTTACAATACATATCTCCAAACCATGTCGTCATTGATCTCCGCTTCATTGGATACTCCAACCAACCTCCAAGAGAACGCACAATTCACCAAAAATGTCTTTGGAGAGTTCATAGATGTACATGCAGATACACTTCCCAGTCTTTCCAAGGGATTTGGAGAAGTCTCGCATCTATTAAGTGTAAGTCAGATCAAAGACTTTTTGGATAAACATTTGAAAGAGAGAATCAGTATGAGACTCATTGCCCACCAACACGTTCAGTTAACCGAATCTTTATCAAATAATACATTTGAGAAGGGAGGAAAATTCAATGGTGTGATCAAACAGCTCAATATCCCCGACATCATCAAGAAAAATGCGGAGTTGGTCAATGATATATGTCTTATCAAATACGACCAATCGGTGCAAATCAAGATTGACCATAACCTTTATCCCAAGAATTTCTGGAGTGAAAAAGATCCCGACTTAAAATTTGGTATGGAAGAGGACTATCTTCTCCATTTTCCCTATATTGAGTACCACTTAGACTATATTCTTATGGAGATCTTCAAAAATTCGTTCAGAGCCCACATTGAAAATCACGTCGACGAGCCTGTCGTGATTACCATTTCTACATCATCTGATCCTTCGTACCTCGAACTCAGAATTCGTGATAGGGGAAAGGGTATTCCATCAAAGACATTACAACATATTTTCAACTACGCATACACTACCTTCGAATCTGGAGAAGGAGAGAGTTACAAGACCCTTAATGTGCCGCCTGGAGAAGGTGGTAATATCGTGGCTGGAATGGGGTATGGATTGCCATTACTGAAAAATTACGTGGAGATTTTCAACGACACTATCCCCAATGAATCTGGAGCATTACCGGATACCAAGGGACTGTTGACTATTCAGAGTTACTACGGATGGGGAACAGATATTTATTTGAAGACAGTAGGAAATTAAAGGAGGATCGAAAGAGGCTTTACATCAACTAAACAAGAAGGAACCATTGATGGGGGAAGATGATTCGAGCTTACTTCGGTGCTTTGTCGTTAACTTTACCGTTACTAGCCCACATATATTACCGATCATTTATACACTTTCATACTGCACAAATTAAAATGCCAATGTCAGTCAATGCCGTAATAAACAACAATTCGATATATTACACTCCAGTATTCGGTGTATAACCTCTCTACTGAACTTAGAACGGATATATCTGGGCGCTACCATAAAAAGCCGGAAATCCACATTTTGACGAAACTCACGTGAGTGGATAGCCCCATAGTGAAGCACAGAATTAACCAAGGAGCGCAACTCATACAGCCAAGATATCGACTTAGACTGCCAACACAATCCCATTCTACCCTCATGGCAGACACAGACACTACACTGTGGACCAATACCATGGGAGCTCCTAAAACGTCGTTCCCCGGCATCGGTAACGCAGAAGTGGTGGCAGAACCGGAGTGTGAAACCGATGTGGACTCCGAACTTCTAGTGTCGATATTGATCAATAGTGATCCTTCAGAGTGCAACCAAAACTTGTCGATATTCCTCAAATTCATTATAGATAACGTGTACAATAACTCTGTCAATGACACTCTGCAACGAACGTACCATTCGCTCTCTATACACGCGTGGAAGTTATTGACACTGAATATGTTTGTCAAAAATTACGAGTTCTGTATCGGTAAGATCCTTGCCTTTTTGAGTGCATTTACAGTGGTGGAAGAAGCCCAGGAATGGCAAGAGGAACAAGAAGGTGAAAAGGATGGTATGAGGAGAAACAATGGAGGGAACGGTGAATACATTGAAGATGCGGGGTGTATCAATAGGCCAATTTCAAACAACCAAGTGACTTATGAGACTGATTGTTTGAAGGAGTTTCTTTGTATCATTCTCTTGCTTCTCTTGAAGATCAAAAACGATGCCCCCACCAAGAATATGGAGGCATTGAATAATATCGCTGACTCGGATATATTTCAGACCTTGCGTGACTATAACTTCGTAACAGTGATCTCTGATTTTATTACCTGTAACGTCATCAACATTAATGTTCACACAGAGTCAGGTAGCCCCAGACACAAAACATCATCAATTCTTCTCAAATTTAGTTGTGATATACTTTTTGAATATTTCTATCACACCGAATTATTAACCGATCAGGAGTTTGCCGATCTCACCAGCAAGACCAAATTGATTCCAACATTAATCAAATTCTTGTTATCAAATGAAAAGTTCAATCAGTATGATATCAATGGTGATGAACTTGAAGACGAGGAAAAATTGATTGCATATGAAGAGTTCAAACTTCTCCTTTTTATAAATGAGCAATTCCTAATGAAATCTTATTCGTGCTCTGTCAGTAACCAGGTTTTTGAAGGTTTGATGTATCCTGGGCATGTCGAGAGACAAAATAAAGACAATGGGAATGATTTTCAATTTGGGAACGATGACGTGAACGATGATGTTGCAAATACAACGGATGATGCTTCTAAGATCACTGGATTTATTAACTTGTTGATCTATCATTTGAATAGGGAAGATTCTAGAATTATCAAAATTTTGATTCTCAAATTCCTTTATCTTATATTCACTACGTCATATACTACTAAGTTGATTTACATGAATGATCTCAGGATTTTAGTCGAGATTTTCATTAGAGACATGAACGATTTAGATTATACGGAGGAAATTGAAAATGTGATTCTCATATTGACGTATCTCAAAGTTCTCTACCCTATGTTGAGATATTCACAGTTGAATGAACTTGAAAATGGCCATAAGAAACAAGAGTTAGTTGAATTGCTTGGCAATATTGTCAATAACTTAGAAGATCACGATGGACATGTTCTCTCCGAGGAGCAAAAAAACCAAAGACTGACGATTTCGAAAATGGCTTTGAAATGTTTGTCCATTGAATGGTTAACTAAAAAGAAGAAGACAAAAAGCAGCGGGGAAATTCAAAGTAATAGTTCATCCAACACTTACAAACCTAGAGGCGACAATGAGAAGCTCTCTGTGGAAAAAAACGAAATGCCGCATAATGATTCTCTCAGCTCCATTGAGAGTCTTGACATTTCTTTAACCCGAGTAGCATCAGTAAGAACTTCCACTAGAAGCGATTTCTATAACCATACTACCACTGCACAATCGAGAACACCCATCAAAAGAGCATCTTCTCAATTCAGGGATAATAATAATAATGTCTTCTTAAGCGAAGGATTCGAATCCATATCGATAGGGGAATCTCAAGATTATCTGAAAGCAGCAGGGGATGTGTGGGTAAATACTGCCAGTCCAATTGTTGAAGAACCAGGAAGTAATATCCTTGGTATACCTGACAATTATCTTGACTCGAAACCCCTTCCTCAAATTCCCATTCCAATCCCTAATCCGAAACATAAGCAATTTTACAAAAACGATGGATCATCTTCTTCTTCGTCGGTCAACTCGGCCTCCCTGTTAGTGAGAAAAGCATTGAGGAAGAAAGCACCACCTCCGCCTCCAGTATCCGGCAAGGCCCAATCTCCAGGAAGGTCAACTCCACCCACTCCTCCACCACCAAGACGAAGAAGATAATAAACGAGAAGGTCTTGAACCTCAATAGTCACTGGTGGTGACCCTAACAAAGAATCACAATTTTGCTATCAAGGCATTAGCAAGAATAAACAATGATCAATTGCAACGTCCATTGAGATAGCCGGACTTCCTCAATAAAAATGATCATACTACTGCTCCTATAATTCATGCATGGACGTATCAGTTTTCAGTTTCATTTTGTTATCTAACATGATTGCAATTGCTCAACAAGAGGATCAATCAATTCTCGTTATTGACACTACATTAGTGTTTACTTTTCATGATAATGTTTCATGTATCCTAATTGTATTATTGACATAATTTGCTATGCAACAGATAGTTGCGAATTATATACTAATAAATAAACAATTTCATTTTGATAATTTTATGTTCCTATTGATGTAAACTATCTTGTTACATAGTAATATCCTCTTTAAAACTCAAAACATCATCGAATCTTAACCCATTGATCTCCGTTCTTGTGTAAGAGTCCAAGTCTTTACTTATTGTTTCGTCATTTTCATTTTCATCAGCCACATCACTGGATGCGACCAATACCAAACCCCGAGATCTGATCAACGGGATAAGTTTAGGAACGAGATCCAACAAATGAATGGATGTTATTAACCCAATAAGATTGTTGTTAATAGTGAAATCAACTGCTTCTTTGATTGAGGTAATGGTAACTTCTTGATAATTAACATCACGAGATTTAGCAGTAGGATGATCGACATGACTTCCAGTTGCCGATTTCTTCTTTATGTCCTCAATAAGAAGTCCATTGGTTGTCCTAGACTCAAACTTCTTTTCTTGTGTATTATAAGTAATACCGTTCATAATCAAGAATACAGGAAAATTCGGTTGTTTCCAATTCAAAATCTTACAAATGAGCGAATTCGAAGATAAGAAAATAATCGAACGGCCACCATTGATTCCAGCATATCCAACAGAAGAAGATCCAGCAACTACCGCCTTTGAGTTTCTAATATGGTTGAAAACATCATTCAAAGTAAAGTCAATGAAATTGTTCAAGTTCAGTTGGATATTTCCTATGAATGGAAGATTCTCCAACTCATACAATGAGGGGAATATAAGCTCCAAATTCAAATTGATATCCACACTGAGGATTTCCAAAAGGATATCAAGAGGTAAAAAGATAATTCTAAGCAATTTCTTGATTAATCCAATGTCTTTGTATGTCATTCTTGAAAGATCATGGATTACCTTATTGTAATCAAATAAGTTATTCGTAATTGAGCTCAATTGATCTAATGAAAGATTGGGTAAATAAAGATCAATATCCTCAGTTATTGAAATAGACCAGTGTGGACAAACAATAGGTGTTCCATCGTTAAGGAGACATATTTTGATCCGGAGGTATTCACCAGATAATGATGTTGCTGTAACCACAGATGAAGTGGTGTTTGAACCAACAGGACCAATTGCAGCAATGCTTCCATTTGAACCAGAAGTAGCATTCCCGTTGGAGGCAGAATTTCCCCCTGTGTTGATATTGTTAGCCAAGGAAGGCGATAAGAAGTTATTGGGACTCAATCCACCAGCTGCATTCAATTTCAAGGTTTGTCTATTCTTGACGAAGCAGGTTGAAGATTTCCAATATGTATCAAACTTCGAAGTTTCAAGCAAGGTTCCAGAAAAGGGGAAAATAATTTGATAATTGAACCTCAACTCCCCGATATTTCTTAGTCTCAAGTCAAATAAAGGTAACTGAATAGAATTGATTTCAGGTGATGACGTATCTATTTGCGAAAAAGACAATGCAGTTGTTTTCGCTATCAATCTGGTTCCAAACTTTGGGAATATTTCGAAATCAATTCTAAATTCATTGAGAGAGTCAATATCAGTTTGAAATACACAATTGTGAATTGAATTGGTTTCGTTGGACAATGGAATTAAGATGTTTCTAGGTACAATATCCGAGATATTGGAAGTTAATGTTAATCTCCCAGGTTTCAAATCGGTCATTGCTGAGT
This sequence comes from Suhomyces sp. yHQL142, assembly GCA_030582675.1. Lineage (NCBI taxonomy): Eukaryota > Fungi > Ascomycota > Pichiomycetes > Serinales > Debaryomycetaceae > Suhomyces > Suhomyces sp. yHQL142. Next base: position 162,378 of record JAJMGU010000011.1, read on the forward strand.
CGAACAAATTGATGAACTTGGAATCATTTGAGAATATTAATTCAATCAATACCTTTTGTTCCAAGAAGTTATGTCCATAACGTCTCAACGGCAAGATAGGTGGCGGTAATTTCAAATCGGGAATATTATCAACATTTTCCGCTTTATTTATACTTCCACTATCTTCTGAATCATCTTCGTTGTCCAAGATCGAAGGAAATGATTGAAAAGAAGGATCAACAGGCGAAGTCTTCACAGAAGAACCTCCGTTTTTAGATGACAAATCTGAACTGGAACCACTCTTTTTGGTCAAAATAGTATTGGAATACTTCAATAACTCGTTCAAGACTTCTATATGTCCTTCAATAACACAATAGTATAAAACATTATATCCATCCTGATCGACAATGTCAACCTTGGCACCAAACTTAACTAATTCTTGGGTAGTTTTGACGTGACCTTCTAAAGAGGAATAGAAAATTGGAGCCCACTTATTCAAACCATCTTGTTTATTAATGTCAGCTCCGTATTGTATCAACAATTTAATGAGCTTATAGTGTCCGGACCTCGATACCACATGAATAGGCAACAAACCTTCCACATCCTGTTGATTCGTCAATGCATTGGATGTATTTTGTGATAAAAGGTATTCCAAGGTCCGATAATCCCCAAATTTACACGCATAATTGATAGGCAAATACTGTAATTTACTTTCTTCTGATTTGGGGAAGCAATTACTACCTGATTGACAAAGTTTCTTGATCACATCAAAATTACCGTGTTTTATAGCCAATAATAATGGCGACATTGAATCATTGTCTAAATCATCAATGTTCTCTTTGGGGAAATGGGGTAAAATGATCTCAAGAAGATCCAATCTATTATTTTGAGATGCATAGTGTAATCCACTTCTGCCATTAAAATCCTTACATATAAGTAAAGCTGTTGTGGAATCCAAAGGGATGTTTTTCACGATGTATTCAACGATAAATGTTCTCGAATGATCTATTGAATCGGAAGAATTGATAACCTTGACACCATTATTTATCACAACGTGGTGGTTGGTCTCTAAATTTGATCCTGAAGCCGTAGATGGAATTGAGCAACATTCTTGAATGACATTTTTATTGTTATTGTTGAATTCGTCACTCACATATGTGAAGTCTATTTGAAAACCAATAAGCTCGAGAAAGGACTCCAAAAACGTATCTGAAATTTTGATATTGGATATCGAAAGAAGAAAAATTTTTGAAAGCTTGTTGATTGTCGATATATCAAATTTGGGGACTGGTTTTTGATTCGAAGACAGATATTTTGAAGGGGTTGGGGGCGTTTGGGAGTTTTTAGACACTTTGTCAACCCATCTGGACAACAATGAGAGATCAAGATCTTTGGTGGTTGCAATATTAACGAAGGAGGAATAAAGCTCGTCAATTTCATTATTCTGAAGATTGAAAATTGACGGGCGGTGTGTAGTCGAGTTGTTGGGTGAGGTAATGACATTGAGATCAGGATTACTTGTTGGAAGATTGAAGCTTTCAATCGTATCAATTGGTACAGAAGTACCTGGTGATGGGGTAAAGCCTGATAATGGTGGGGTGCGATCTTTTCCGCCAGCGCTAACGGCACTAGTAATGGATGCAGTATTTACACCAGGAGTCACGGAATAGCTTAATGATGAAAAATCACCATCCATAATTGATTCTAAATCAAATAAACTTTGGGTAACTAGATCACTTAAATCATTGATTTCGTTTTTATGAAAGACTGGCTGCACGCTTACAGCCGTCAGGATAAACAACTCTTTTGTATGAGACTTTGATCTCTTATCCCATTTCTTCACCACTTTCGAGAACCCGGTTTCATTTAATTCTATAAATTGTTGCAATCTGATGAGATCTTGGTGTATTTTCTTGAAATTTTGGTACAAGTTGAGGTATGAAATGGAATTTCTGAAATTGGAGAGTTGAGCGGAACCTTGGCCTTGATGGCCCTGATCATATCTTAACAATTCATTTTTCTTCATGATTAACAAATCAAGATTTATGGCCAAGTTTGCCTGCTTCTCGAGGTAGAATGAGTTGACTTTGTCCAATTCTCTCTCTACTCTAAAGAAAAAGGAAGCCTTGTTTTCCTTGAGTCGTTGTTGGATTTCTATTTGGGTAGTAGGACCATTGGTTTCATCGCGGGTTGGTATGGCCAATTGTTTTATCAATTTCTTTAACGATTTATAGTCAATGAAATGACCTGAATATTCAGGTAGCTGTAACTGCCTCGAAGCAAGGTACTTCCCGAATTTCATTAGGAATTTTTGTGGGAATTAATTAACGAGATGAATCAGATGTATATACTTCTATTATGATCAGTATTCAACAAATTTTCCTTGAGAAAGATTGATAACTTGCTGCAGTTGGTATATTTCACTTTAAGGGCAACTCCGAGGATTTTGAAAGTAACTTGACGAAATTGATGATGTTTGAAGCTTCTCTTGATAATCAATTTGAATGATATTTGGATTGAAATAAACACAGCTAAAACGAGTTCTGAAGTGTGCTTAAAGAAGCAAAATCCAATAAAATTGATTTGAGGGACGTGGGAATCAATATGGACACGCTTTCTGGTCTCTATGGGGGTGGAATGTCCTGATCAATGTAAGTGAAAACATCTCTCAAGTGGTAGTAAATCGCGATAACCTTAGGTAGGGAAATTATCGGGGCACGTGGATGCGACTGGACGATTTAACGTGAAGCGTGGGGAGAGAATGAGGCTTAAGTAGGGAGACTAAAGGATGGGCCAGAAGACACTGGAGAAACCCACCAAGAAGCTGGAAGGTTGGGTGGTATATTGAGGGGGAGCTTAGGAAGTCAATGGAGACAAAGTACGGGAAATGGGACAAACAGGGGCAACTTCAGTGCTAATGATGGGTGTTTTTCAAAGGGTTTTAATGGGGCCAAAGGTTGAGTTTCGGGCCAATTTAGTGAGAATTAGCGAGTTGCGAAGAAAATTTAGTAGTGGTGGAAGGAGTCAACTCCGAAGTCGAAGACCAATAATTGTCAACGCAATAGAACACAATTCTAGTTGGTCTAGACTCTAGGACGAGTCTACGTCTTTCTCTACTATGCAAACCCAACCTTTTCCTCCTACCGCATCGTTCTCTTCTTGTTTCTATTCGAATCTTTTGTGGTCTTCCCGAATCCCAGATCCATGATGTTTGTGTCGCGCTCGTATATTGAACAAAAGGTTGCAAAATGTTGAACCACTTTACTCTAAGTTGAGACAAGTCAAGGTAAGGAGATGGGTTTATGGGTGCAAATGTTTGGGTCAACAAGTAATAATCCCAGCATACTCAGTCAGAATATATATTAAATGTAGTTATACATGGAGGGCTATTTCAAAGGTACCGTCGTTTTATACAGCGTGTATTGTCATTCCATTGTATGATCGTTGTAGTTCAAGCGATATATTTGTATTTTATTTGATGTTCCTGTAGTTCTGTCTTGAATCAGGGTATCTCATCGGGTATTTCGTACGAATATTCCATGAGCTAGATCCAACTTTAACTTGAGGGTATTCTACTATTGATCTCATCATATTACAGGCACCTGCTTGGCTTCTATGATCAGGCCTGAAAATTTGTCCTGTATTCTTTTCTTAACTTCTACCGTAGACAACTATTCAGAACCTAAACTTAAGGAATTAACTAAACTCACTAAGTCGAAATGACAGTAGTGCTTCTATTTAATTTGGTACAAAGGTTTACAACAAGCTCAAGCTTTGCAGGTAACTCCACTGTACTTAACCTCGCAATTTTGTGCACCCTAAAATCAAATGTATTCAACAACCCAGCTTTGCACTCTGTTAATTTGTGTTATGTTACAGTCTAGAATTGATGTAATCAGACCTATCAAAAAAGTGATACGATTGCATCGCTTGTTATATTGATTTATCATTTGGAAAATGTTCGATTGGTTAATCCCAATTTGTCTTTAATTCGATATTTGACGGCTGTTACCTTTTTGATAATTGCCAATTAGTCATAACGTCAGGTATTCTACAAATATCCTCAACAAAATTAAAGAAGTGGGCCATCCAATCAATTGATAAACAAAGTCTCTCTACACGTCTCTTACTACTTCATTCATTCAGAACATGCTATATATTAACAACTTAACTCGATTCCTTGGCTGCATCAAAGTGTTCCTTGAATTTATCAGCATTTTCCTTGTTTCCGAATCTGATGGCCAAAGTTTGAGCTTCTGGCTCTCCCTCCGAGATATCGGCAGTCACGGTATACACCCAAGATCTGTCAGATCCAATGTTGGCTTTCAATTCGTATGATGGGGAAATCAAATGGTTGGCACAGATCTTCAAGGTCTTGTCTCTTCTCATTAAAATTCTGACCTTCTTGGACTCTTTGTGCTTCAAGAACTTAACATCTCCAGTTCCTCTTTCCTTCCATTCCTTGTTTTCACCGTCAAATCTGAATAATTTGGCACGTACTTTGTATAAGACTTCTTCTTCTTCCTCGTTGGTCTTGACATCGACCTTCTCCAATTGAACCAATGGTTCGAAGTGAACATCTACTTCTTCTTCGTCGGCGGCATCTTCCTTGTCGTCCTTGGATTCTTCCTTCTTTTCTTCTTTAGGTTCTTCCTTCTTTTCCTTCTTGGCTCCAAACATCGCAAACACGTCTGTGGTTGGCACCTTTGGGGCAGGGGCAGCAGCACCCTCTTCGGTCTTTGGCTTGGTATCTTCAGCGGACATTTGGATGATAAATGGGGGTGAAGAATGTATTCAAAACTATGTTGATACTTCACGATAATTTTTCTGACACTTTTTTTACGATTCGCCGCCGACGAGTGTAGACTTCCAAATCGGGAAAGGCGTGCGGGAAGTATCAAGAGTGGGTAAAATACATCACTATAAGCCTCACGGTATACGATCATGGACAGTGTCAATTACATTTACTCCCTTCGAGCACATAAGTCTGTGTTGAATGAATTCGAGTATTTTTGAAATCTAGATCTAATTGTTTTAATTATTTATGATGCTAAATATTAATAGAATCGATGAAAAATCTGAAAGCTTGCATAATAGTATGCTTGATCATTGACATTTGTGTGAGTTATCCTAGTTGTTTGAGCCTCAAAATTCACTACATCTTTCCATACTTTCGTGACCATTCATTTCCATTCTTCTCAGTAACCCATACATTTATCCAATACTTTAAGATCGAAATCAAAATAAATATTTATAAGTATATACAAGATCGTGAAGTGGTTTTTGATCACCACCTATCTAGACCAATAGCATGATCACTTGCTACGAGTCAAAACTGAATTCGTCAAGAGTTCCAATGCACTTCTGGCATCCGACTGTGGCAAAACACTCAAGTTTTGCAATGCTTTATGACAATAATCTTGTGCCAATAATCTAGTTTTCTCTAAACCATTGAATTGGTTGACTGCGTTTCTGGCAATGTCAACATCTCCAGGTTCTCCAAACTTACGACCAATCAATTCTCCCAACTCTGGTCTTTCTCTCCATGCAAATAATATAGGGGCAGTGGCCAATCCCAATTTCAAATCTGCCTGACTAGGTTTGCCAATGGCTTCGTTACTGGAGGTATAGTCCAACATATCGTCAACAATCTGGAAACATAACCCCAAATTTCTTCCGAATTGGTAGCAGTTTTCTATCACTTCATCATTTGATCCGCTCAACACGGCAGCGGCTCTTGACAGTTTAGACATCAACGAGGCTGTCTTGAGGTATGTCTTGTGCAAGTAGTATTCGAATGCAGCATCGACGTTCATGTTATGATCCACTGATTTGGGAGCAGCAACTGAGTATTCGTGAAGTTCGGTTGGTACTTTGCCTGTAGGTACAGGAATTGTTTTGGAATCACCATCGTTATTTACTGTCAGTTGTTCGGTACTTATGACGGTGTTTTTTAATTGCATGAATTCTCCTTCCACCAAGTTAGCGATGGTGGTAGATAAAAGCTCGATAACTTCAGGGTTTCTTAACCTGGCAATAGCCACAGAGGCTCTTCCTAAAAGAAAATCTCCCGCCAATACTGCCATTTTGTTGGTGAAAGCAATATTACCACTTGGACGACCCCTTCTGGCATCAGACAAGTCAATGACATCATCATGTAATAGCGAAGCGGTGTGGATCATCTCCACTATTTCAGCCAATCTTCTCTGTTTGGGCAAGATTCCATTAATGGAATCAAAGTTGGGCAATTTGTCCATTGGTTTTGATAAGGGGTCCAAAATGACTTTAGGATTGATACCATGTAAAATAGCCAATGGCGATATGGAATCATCGACGGTTTTGCCCGCTACCGAGGTGGTGGTGGGAGTCCCACGATAATGCTTTTGTTCAGTAACGTCTTCGGTATCGATTTTTATTCTGTTGCGTTCCGACTCAGGGATGTTCAGTAATGCTTTGGATAAGAGTAACACTATCAACGGCCTCACGTTCTTGCCCTCTGCTTCGAAGTAGTAACTCGAAACCCGGTTCAACGTGGGATGTCCCGAGCCAATGAGACTAGCAATGGACTTGGCCAAGTTGGACATCTCATGACTGACTATGGAGAATGGGTCGCTGAATGCCTTATCACTTTGAGGCTGGACCAACTTCTCAGCAGTTTCCACTGCAGTTTGAAAGCTATTTACTTGGCCATGGAGTGGCGAACTCATGTGAATCCCCCTTTTTTTGAGGCTTACCGCACCAAATCGCGGCAATGTTTTGGATAAACTGAACCTCATGTTGCGTGCACTTTTGTATGTGTTGATAAAGCGTTTTTTCGACGATCTTGAAAGTGTGATTCTAGACAATTTTTCACCTCTTTTGATACTGTCGCATTGCTATGATAGTCAACCGACTACACGACCTTTTGCAAAATGGTCTTGACCTGTAGCCAGAGGTTAAAGTCCAGTATGAGTTCCAGACAAGCTGATGCCATGGGTGACTAGTGGACCGGACGAACACTGAGGGACATAGCCAAAGACTACAGCTCTACTAAAGAATGTTACTATTGACTCTACGTTGTATGTTGATAAATAATAGAGCATCTGAACAGATACTTCGTGATGTGTGTTAATTTTCAATAGCTACTTTGATTTCGTTGCAAACGACTGAAATGTAAGAAACAAACACTTATACTAAATGAGCATATAAATGTTTTGAAAAAAATGCAAATGAATAATAGTATCGCGAAGGAATCTGTCACAATTGTACTCAATCGCACAATTATTCCTCAAACATTGAATCTTCGAGTTAATGCAGATATGATTCGTTGACAGCTTCGAATCCATTGGCATTCTTGGAATTCAGAATACTCTTCAAATACAATGCCGGAGGAGTCAATGTTCCCAAGCATCTCTTCGCATGAAGGTTCAAGTACGTAAGCCCAAGCAAATAACTAGCATTGACCCAGCCGAACCCTTCAGTGGCAACTCCCTTGAAATCCAATCCTTGGTTTCCGTATTCAGCATCCACTTTATGTGGAACTGCTCCCTGAGTGACATTATACTTCTCGACTACCACACCATTATAATCCACAAACGCTCTAGTCATCATGAACAACCAACGGTACGCCAATCTACTGGCCTCATCCTTGTATCCATACGACCATAAACCAATCCAGGCCAAGATTTGCTGAGGCGCCCATCCATATGGGAAATCCCATTGTCTAGAAGGACGATGCAAATTAATATCTCCTCTAGATTTAAGTGTACCAGCAACGAGTCCTCCCTCCTCTTCAAATTTTTTGATAGTATTCTTTACCATCAAATCTGCCTGGTGTTCTGTGGCAGCATGAGACCACAATGGCCAGAATGTAGTAGCCGATTCATAACCTGTTTGTGTCTCTGTCTTGACGTTATAATCATAAAAGATCGAATCTTTTTCACTCCACAAATACTTGGTAATATTTTGTCTTCTAGTGTCGGCACGTTCCATCCAGTCAGATGCATGGTACACGGTTCCATCATATCCTTGAATATGATCATTGAAGTAGGTTACCATGATGGTGGCAATATCAACCTCATACTTGTAAAGTAATGAGTTCAAATCAACGGTAGCAAGATGAGCACATTTTCCTTCAAGTCTATAGGAAGTATCATGACCAGACTCTCTAACAGCTCTGTCATGAAGGAAATATTCATCCAACTCAGGCTCTTTAATTTCTTGTTCATTGTACTTTTCAATAAACTCAGCCTGGGTGAGATTGTATTTCTCCACAAACGGTTTCAAGACAGCATCGAAATGAGTAGATTCTGTCTCTGGAGGAATACCAACACCTTCGGGATGGTAACAAGACAACCCTGTTTTTTCATCCAATCTTGGTTTGCAACACCAAACCGTAAGGTATTCTTGGATTGCTGCAAGTGTAGCTCTTTTCAAGAAGTCAATTGCCTCTGGCAACTTGTCTGGGAAGACTTCCTTGGTTTTTTCGAAAACTCGAAGGGCCATATCGGTCAAGAATGGAGGTTGAGATCTTCCCAAGTAATAAGATCTGTTAGCATTCAAGATCTTACCATAATGATGGATCTCATACAAGAAATTTTCAGTCATACCTCTTGCTAACCTCAAATGTTCATGGTTCGAGGTTGGTGTAACATCTGTTAATAAACCAAGGGTTTCCATATATGAATCCCATCCATAAAGCTCGTTGAATCTACCTCCTGGGACCACATAAGGCTCATTTAACAAATTACCCTCGTTATCTGGGTCTTTTCTGGCACTAAGGGCCAACAAACCGGGCTTTTTGTTGATTGACTTAATGAATAATGCATCGATCTTCTTGGGTAAGTAGACAATATCCAAGACTATATCTGGGTTGGCTCTTTTGATCGAATCAAAGTATTCGTACTGATCCAGTCTATTGTAAGGGATATAAATTCTGTGACTTTCTTTGCTAACCTGTAAGTCACCGTTTTCATCAATGTATTCTTCTTTAATTTTCGTGTCTTTAGACATCTCCACAATGTTGTCTTTTGTAATTTCTCTGGTCAAGGATTTCCAGAATTGTGTGGAGATCAACCGTTTCATTCTAGCAACGGGGTTTTCGTTAAGCCTTTGTTCATCTAAAATCATTTGATTTCTGCCGAACCTCTTCGCGATGGTTAATTCTTGAAGCAAGTTACTAAGCATATAAGTACCTCTAATCGGAGCCTTGGTGAATCCGTTGGAGTTGGCAGTACCTAATTTCAACACCTTAGGACCTGTATCTTCAATAGTGATCTGAAAATTATGGTCTGTGTCTTCATTGTCAAGAAGTTCTTTGAGGGTGAGATCCACATCATTGATGTAGAACTTCTTGGGTCTTAAGTAGGAGTCATCTACCGACGCACGACGTCTACCCAACTTTTGTCTTTCCAAAACGGTGTTAATCTTGCTATCGTTGAGATCTGACATCGAGTCCGATTCAAGGTCATGATAAATTGGAACAATCGAGGGACGACGGCTAGGTTGGGGTACTTCATCAGCTAAGGAAACCTGCGATCCTGTCGATGACGAGTCCGAAGGAAAGAACGGAGCAGGCGACATCTCAGAGCTGGAATCATTGGGAGATGGACTACCTTCTTCCTTTATGGTAGTGGGTTTGCCACCCGGGATTCTGAAGAAGTCCTTTGAATCTGGTTCAGGTTGTCTTTCAGGTTCTTTGGGTTCAAGTAAAGGGTCCTCCACCTTCAAAAGATTGGTGGAATCGGCCTTCTCGTTGATATTGTCGCCATTAGTCGGAATCGACAGAATCAAATCCTTTCTGAAATTATCGAATGCTGAAGACTTGGTCTCAAACACTGAAAAAGTTCTGACTCTTCCAATTTTCGATGATTTGCCGGCTCTCGATGGGTTGGTATTAGCACCGTAATACGTCTCTGGGTTCTCTAGTGGGTCGGGTTCGCCGGATGAAACCGACGTGTTTCTGTTGTGATGTCCCATGGTATGTCTTCTATATGTAGACGAGGGGTTTATGGTCTATCTGAGGTGTATGATGGTGAAAAAAACATGTGTCCAGAAACTCCGAATCCCTAGTCCTTTATATTATTTCGCAATGCTCTCTGCCATTCTTTATCGCAACTTTTTAATTGCGGGCATGGTTGCGTCATGAGACAAACGATGATCACCCGCACGTGATACAAAGCTGGAGGGGATTTGTTGATTGTCAATTGACGATGAGGTACAATAGACGTGACTGGAGCAGGTGAAAATCGGTGGGTATTGTGGTGGAGACGATTGTGCTGGATTTTTTTGGTGGAGCAGGCGAAAATAGAGACCTTTTGAAGTTTTTCGTTGCCCATTACGAAATATTCAGTCTTGGTCCTATTTGTCGCATTTCGCCAGTGCTCAGTAACTGGTGTCATGAGTTGGTGTCGCGTTTTTCCCTTTCCCTGTCGTTAATCAAAAGTGTCGCAAACTTTCCATAGTCTATTGCTAAGTTATGGCTCTTTGTGGTAAAGCAATAAAAGCACCCTTCCATAAGCCAAAATGTACTAACCTAAAAAGCAGAGACGACATTGTGAATCTTCGGCAACAATCATAAACCAAGTGTGTCCACTCTCGAACCCCTATGATAATACCGCACCAAACCCAATCCCCTCTTATTCACGAAATCGTCCCTTTTTCTTTTTTATCACCACCTTTCAACATATCCACGTGATCGACGTCCCAGGTGGTTGAGGGTTGGGTGGTAGGTCGGTATTAGGTACACAAGTTCTGCCCCACTTCTTAGCCAACCCCTCTCAAATCACCAACTGGCGTATTCCGGAGGGCCCCGGTTCTCGTCACCACCACTGGATTTTTCATCCAATGCACCGCTTGGATGCCATTCTCCAAACGAATAATGCTCCTATTTTCCCCGGCTCAACGTGCAATTGCCTATGATTTGGCCTCCTTATTGTCCTTCTCCGAGGTCTGGTTTCATGCTTCCCCAGATATCACTCCCGGACACCCGGGTGCCTTCGGGAGAGTCATCTCCACTCGCCCGGACATAGGGGGTCACGGGACCCCCGATATCCGACCAGCGCCATTTCCAGGCATGGGTTGACCCCCGGATATACCCCATATTCAACTGTGTAATACCAAATTTCAGCCCGCGGGTTGGCTATATAAAACCATGACAATTCCTCCTAAAACCTGGGGCACCCGGAATTTTATCATTGAGAATCTCTTTATTCCCAAGCCAATCACATAAATCTATATCAAAATGGTCAAAGTTACAGTTGCAGGTGCTGCCGGTGGTATCGGACAGCCATTGTCTTTATTATTGAAGATCAACCCAAATATCGATGAGTTGTCTCTTTTCGATGTTGTTAACGTTCCAGGTGTTGGAGCTGATTTGTCCCACATCAATTCCGACTCAAACACCTCCACCCACTTGCCATCTTCCAGAGAAGACAAAACCGCTTTGGCCGCTTCTCTTAAAGGTACCGATCTTGTGATCATCCCAGCTGGTGTTCCAAGAAAGCCAGGTATGACCAGAGACGACTTGTTCAACATCAATGCTGGTATTATCAAGGGTCTTGCTGAAGGAATCGCTGAACACGCACCAAAGGCCTTTGTTCTCGTGATCTCCAACCCAGTCAACTCCACCGTGCCTATTGTTGCAGAAACCTTGAAGAAGAAGGGTGTCTACGACCCAAGAAAGTTATTCGGTGTCACCACCTTGGACATTGTTAGAGCCAACACCTTCATTGCCCAACTCGGTAACACCAAGGCCTCTCAATTCAACGTGAATGTCATTGGTGGACACTCTGGTGAAACCATTGTGCCATTGTACTCTCTCGGTGCCTCCAAGCCATACTACGAGAAGTTGACTGACGAGCAAAAGAAAACTTTGATCCACAGAGTGCAATTCGGTGGTGACGAAGTCGTCAAGGCCAAGGATGGTGCTGGTTCTGCCACCTTATCCATGGCCTATGCTGGATACAGGTTAGCCGAGTCCATCTTGAAGGCTCTCACTTCTAATGAAGAAATTGTCGAATGTACTTTCTTGGACTTGAACTCTGACATTAAGGGTGCTGCTGAGGCCAAGAAGTTGGTTAAGGACTTGGGCTTCTTCTCCTTACCTGTTAAGTTGGGTAAGGCTGGTATTGAAGAAGTCAAGTACGATGTTCTTAATCAAATCAGTGAAGATGAAAAGAAGTTGTTGGCAGTTGCCATTGACCAATTGTCTGGTAACATTGCCAAGGGTGTTGAATTTGCCCAAAAGTAGATAGCTGAATGAATGTGAGAAGTATCAAAGAAAAGTAGAGTTAGAAGTAAACGTGGGTTTAAGGGGATCAAAAGGAGTAGATCAAATGAATTGATGGCTGTAACCAATTGAGTGGGTCCAATATTGAAGTTTCAAGAGGTAGTCACAGAAATAGACTGAAGTTGTTCAATTTAGTAGCTCGATCTATTGTGCAAAATTTAAAATCACCAGATTTGAGATGCATAGTTTCACAGCCAAAATTCAAAGTTTGGCCAGGTCAAAGTTTACGAATCAATGCGGCTTACCTCACCTCCTATAAGTAGGCTGAATCAAATGACATCACCTCGAGTGAAACTTCTGGGTGAAAACAAGGGATAGGAATGTAGCGGTGGTCTGTACCAAGTACTAGGAACGTTTAGGGATCAGGAGGGGTTGATGTTTGTGAGCCTAAACCTGAACCTACAATCTGTGAATAAATCGATGCTCTACATGTGAAGAAAAGACTAGAAAATACGATAAGATAACATTCCCAGAGAATTGAAGGAATGTGAACTATATTACTAAAATAGGATGAGTTGCTCAACACCACTAGACTTTGTCGTATTAGTAGTACAATAAATTGGTCGTACTGTTTAACATTCCGATGCGCGTTATTAACAAACTCCCTGGTACAGGTTAATGAACAATTAGCCTGTTGTGCATGTGTAATATTTCTGTATACTGGCAAGAGTTTGGTGGGTAGAGCTCATTGGTCCTCTCTTTCGCTATATGCAATATTTCTTGTCTCCATCTTCAACCCCTAAACTGGTTTTACCTTACTGGCACCACCTTTGTCCCTTTTGGCTTCTTTTTATTACTAATAATCTCTCCCAAATCGGAAATCAACGTTCTACACTCCATAAAACAATCTTAGTACCAGAACAAAGGGCAACCCAGATCTCCAACAAGAACCAGTGTTGGTCCAATAGTACGACATCTTTGCGTATTCACCTTCTGTGTACGTTACGTAATTCATGTTCAATTCCTCTACTCGTTTCTCCTTATACAATAGCCCCTCACCAAAACTCTCCCCTCTATCGTTCTGCCACCCTGCCACTCACCGTTCTCGCCGAACTCGCCCTTTTTCTCGCTGTGCTCCTCCCGCTACATGGGCGTGCGCCACCCATTTTCGAAAAATCCTCACTGGGAATCTCAATACAATCACCAAAATCCTCCAGTGCTTCACCATTTGTAATTGCCTACCTTCACTGTATACCTTATTCTCTGTCAGATCCTCGATTATCTACTCTCAGTTCAAACGTCAGTCACCTATACGCCTAGAACCAAAGGATTGGACATATCACGCGACTGATTCTCCGCAAAACAACTATTTCTAAACATCACCGAGATTGAGCGTACGATTGTTGTTTATTCGTCCAACATCACCATCAATCCCTCATTGCACAAAACTCTGCGGCAAATTTATCACCAAGCCCACTATTTGAGAAACTTGGGGCAAGAAAAAAACAGCGGTTGTGTAATCCATAGTGCCACTCTAGAGTCCTTTATCACACGTTCCAAATCTGATCTATTTGCTCATCGAAGTTCGAAGCATCAAGAAGAAAGAATTGTGCGTATTTGAACATCGTGAAGCCTATCAGTTGAAACATACATTCCTGTCAATTAATTCCACAACCTTGATTTAATTTACCCATATCATCCGACTTCTATCATGGAAGATATCTTGAACTTTTCCAAAGAGCTCAACATCGAGTTGTTTGATCAAGTTGTAACCACGTTCTACTCAGGATCCGGTGTTGAACAACAAAAGGCTCAAAGGGTACTTAACGAATTTCAAGAAAACACTGAATCTTGGAAGAGAGCTGATGAAATCTTGACACACTCGAAGAACCCACAATCAAAATACATCGCCCTTTCATGTTTGAACAAACTTGTCCAATATCGTTGGAAAACCATTCCTGAAAATGAAAGAATCGGAATCAGAAACTTCATTGTCAATATGATCATTTCACTATGTGAAAACGATGAGATCTTTGCCACTCAGAAGGCTCTTATAAATAAAATTGATTTAACCTTGGTATCTGTCTTGAAACAAGAATGGCCACACAACTGGCCTCAATTCATACCTGAGATTATTGCTTCATCCAAATCTTCCTTCAATGTTTGCGAAAACAATATGATTATCCTTAAATTGTTGAGTGAAGAAGTTTTCGACTACAGTCAAGATCAATTGACTCAAAGAAAAGCTCAAAACTTAAAATTAAGCATGAAGGCTGAATTCGAAGAAATTTTCAAATTGTGTTACGAAGTATTGGACAAAACTACCAAGCATTCATTAATCATTTCTACGTTGAACGCGTTATTGAAATATATCCATTGGATCCCTTCCTCATACATTTTCCAAACAGACTTATTATCACTCTTATCCACCAAGTTCTTGATACCAGCTGATACCAGAGCGATCTCTTTAAAGTGTCTTACAGAGGTTGCTAGTTTATCCTCTCCTGCAGATGAAGCCAGATTCATCGAAATGTTCAGGGCAACTATGGAACAAATTTATTTGATCATACCAATTACTACCAACTTGAAATCTTCATATCAGTTGGCAAACTCAAACGATCAATCATTTTTGCAAGATTTGGCTATGTTTTTATGCTCATTTTTGAGCAATCACTTAATCCCATTGGAACAGAACGACGGGCTCTTGGAGCTCTTATTAAATTCATTATACTATTTGTTAGAGTTGTCTCGTATTGAAGAAAGAGAATTGTTCAAAACCACTTTAGATTTCTGGAGTACTTTTGTACACGGATTATTCTTAGAGATCCAAAGGTTACCACAAACTGAGTTGACCCCATTGATGCAACTTACTCATGGTAGTGCAATCAGAGGAGGAACCAGCGGCGGTGCCCCTAATCCTGCTATTTTGGCCGAATTTCCTCTCCGTCAACACAAATACGCCACAATCCTTTCAAAATTAAGATTGGTAATCATTGAAAATATGGCTAGACCGGAAGAAGTCTTAATTGTGGAAAATGACGAAGGAGAAATTGTTAGAGAATTCGTTAAAGAAAGTGACACTATTCAATTATATAAATCTATGAGAGAAGTTCTTGTTTACTTGACGCATTTAAATGTGAACGACACAGATCAAATCATGACAGAGAAATTAGCAAGACAAATCGATGAAAGTGAATGGTCATGGCAAAATATCAACACTTTGTGTTGGGCTATTGGTTCCATTTCGGGTACCATGAATGAGGACATGGAAAAGAAATTCTTGGTCGCTGTAATCAAGGATTTACTTTCATTGACTGAAATGAAAAGAGGTAAAGATAACAAGGCCGTCGTTGCTTCTAATATAATGTACATTGTTGGACAATATCCAAGATTTTTGAAGGCCCATTGGAGATTTCTTAAGACTGTGGTGAATAAATTATTCGAGTTTATGCATGAAACTCATGAAGGTGTGCAAGATATGGCTTGTGATACTTTTATCAAGATCACCAACAAATGTAAAAAGCATTTTGTTGTAATTCAACCACAAGAGAGAGAACCCTTCATTTTGGAGATTATTAAGAATATTCAGACTATTACCTCTGAGTTACAACCACAACAGGTGCATACTTTTTACGAGGCATGTGGTATCATTTTAAGTGCTCAAACACAAAAGGATGCTAGAGACAAATTGTTGAGTGAGTTGATGGCTTTACCAAACATGGCTTGGAGCACAATTATTCAAAGTGCAGGTCAAAACCCACAGTTATTGACCGATACCGAAAGTGTTAAAGTCATTGCTAACATCATCAAGACCAATGTCTCCGTATGTAAAGCATTGGGACCAGGATTCTATTCTCAATTGGGATTGATGTACGTTGATATGTTATCTTTATACAAGGCTGTGTCTACTATGATCTCTGATGCTGTTGAAAAGGATGGAATGATTGCCACTAAAACACCAAAGGTCAGAAGTTTGAGAACTATCAAAAAAGAAATCTTGAAGATGATCGAAACGTACATCAACCAAGCTGACAATGTTGAAGAAATCGTAAGAGATTTAGCACAACCATTATTTGGAGCTGTGTTGGAGGATTATAGTACCAACGTTCCCGATGCTAGAGATGCAGAAGTATTGAACTGTATGACCGCGTTGGTAGGTAAGGCGGGTCATCTTATTCCAGAAGGGGTTGTGTTGATCTTGCAAAATGTGTTCGAATGTACGTTGGATATGATCAAGAATGATTTCATTGAATATCCCGAGCATAGAGTTGAATTCTACAAATTGCTCAAGGAGATTAATGCTAAATCTTTCCAAGCTTTGTTACAGTTGTCAGGAGATGCTTTCCAATCATTAATCAATGCTGCTTTGTGGGCATTCAAACATAACAATAGAGAAGTTGAAGATAATGGATTAATTTTGACTATAGATTTGATCGAAAATGTTGAAAAATTGGGTGATACATCTTTTACCAAGGCTTTTTATGAGAACTTCTACTTTCAAATTTTGAGTGACACATTCTATGTGTTCACCCAGCCAGACCACAAATCGGGATTCAGATACCAAGCACAATTATTGGCACATTTGATCCACTTGGTTGAAGATGGTGTGATTAAATATCCATTATACACCCCTGAACAGGCTCCTACTGGAACATCTAATTCCGATTACTTGAAGCAATTCTTGGCCGACTTGTTATCTTCAGCATTTGAAAACTTACAAAAAGAGCAATTGGTTAACTTTTTGAATGTTTTGACTTCGATATATAACGACTTACACAAATTCAAGGCTACCTTGAGAGATTTCTTGGTTCAATTGAAGGAATTTGGTGGTGATCCAGTTGATTACTTATTTGCCGAAGACAAGGAAGAAGAAAACGAAAGAAAGGAAAAGCTTCAGAGAGAGAAAGATTTAAGAGTTGGTGGATTGATCAAGCCATCCGAAATGGATGATTAGTCACTTTTCTCAACATAGGACAACAATTTACTAAGCAACCAATATCGGATTCTTGATTACATTAAAAGAAACCGGACACTTTAATATTTTCATCAAAGTCTCCAAAAGTTGTCCATATAAACCTCACCTTTCCACTTCAACATTTGAAACTCTTTGTTTTTACTTGCATCACATTTACCAGAGATCAGCTTGGCTTATAGAAACTACTTGCCTTATTTTGCTTGATCTTATGAAGTCTAGGTGTACATGTAGCTTGATCCAATAGATCAAGTAATTGTGCTGAAGACACTTGTTCTTTACATCGACTTATTTGATTATCCGTCGTTGATGGCACTTGATGGCATCCATTAATAATGATGTCTTTATATATCAACTGTCTTTATTTGTGCGTCTTGTGGCGCCTCTGTATCTCTTTAATGATTATAATAGTTTATCTCAAATAATTTATATAGCTTTCACCAAAATGGATGAATATGTTCCAACCTATTAGTTGAGTGGTGTATATCATTCATACGCACCCTAATTGGGAAGTCAAAAATTTTGATGATTACCCGGACAAACACCAGCATCGAGTATAAAAGCATCAACAACAAAGCAAGCTCCACGAATACTTTTCTACCCTATCGCCAGAAGATCAATTCCATATCGAACATGGTTCTTGCCTTTTACCAGAACCATCCGGGAATTGTCTTTGCTAATGGTGTATCGTCATTTTTTGGAACTCTTCCCAATCTATTTGGTTGGAAAACAGTTAAATTAACTTTTAATTAACTTTTTCACTTAAAGTTTCTGTGGGCAGAGATTAGAAGTGGAATAGTTAAGGGAAAGTTGAGAGATCGAGTGAAGGGGATAACATGATCAGAATCTAGGTTGAAGGAACGTTCCTAGCACAAACAAGATGTTTGATGTCATACTATCGAAGTATCGAAATCGTTATTAATGAGTTGTATGTCCTCTCGGAAATGAATTGTTGTGCTGAGTTAAAATAGGGTTATATTCTATCCAATGACAAATTCAAAGATTGTACTTTGTCCTCTCTATGCTATTTGATCTTTGTAACGTTTTAACTTCTCACCATTATCTACATCTTGTAAATCTTATCTTATATATACATGAATGACTAAATATTTACCTTAATTAATCATTAATTAATCAAGTCTCAAAAATGGAATATTTTAAATACCTTGATCTTGTCTGATTCTGTCTAACGACTTTCCATATAACTTTCTCGAATCCATTAACTTGACAAAACTCTTGTTTGGACCAGGAATTTGACCTCTGATAACCAAAATACCGGCATCGGCGTCAGCATGCAAAACAGTGCAGTTCAAAGTGGTACAGTTTCTGCCACCCATTCTACCTGCCATTTTCTTTCCTGGAAGAACTCTACCTGGGTCTTGATTACCACCCATACCACCAGCTGATCTATGGGCTTTCGAAACACCATGAGATGCATTTAAACCGGCGAATCCGTGTCTCTTCATCACACCTGCAAACCCCTTACCCTTGGTGACCCCCTTGACATCGACCAATTGGCCCACGGCAAAATAGTCAGCTTTGAGTTCGGTTCCAACGGGAATCAACCCCGAATCGTCTCTTACTCTGAATTCTCCGATATGCTGTTTGGGAGAAACACCAGCTTCTTGGAACTTGCGCAAGTTTCTCTCACTAATATTTTTCAATTTATCTATCTGTCCCAAGAGCACAGAACTATATCCATCGGTGTCTACCGACTTATGTTTGATGACTTCACACGACTCGATTTCGACGACTGTAGCGGCAAATTGCTCCCCTTCTTCGGTGAACCAGGTTATCATGCCTCTTTTGATTCCCAACAATCCCGGTCTGCTAAGAAGATTCTTTCTCATGTTCGATAATTCTAACGAATGGTTGACACTTGGAACTTTGGTTCTCATGGATGGAATCGCATGTATAGAGGTGATTTGGGCAGCACCACGCGTGAGCAAAAGCTGTACCGCTGTAAAGGCCGGTCCTTTGGACACTGTGGACCTTATACGACTTATCATTCCGGATAGTGTGTGAGTTTTACCCGGTGTAGAATGGAGTTCTGGTGTCTCTTTAATAAGTGTAGGTCGTGATTTTTCACGAAATTTTTTCCTACTGAAAAACCAGGCTATATACAGGACACAAAATTGGTACCTTTACGATGTTATACAGAAGTGTATGTAATGCTAATTAACAGGTATATGTATATACAGGGGGAAGATGTCTATGGGTGGAAACCTTAGGAAGGGGGGAAGGTTAGTTTGAAGGAGAAGTGGAATGTTTTGTTGAGAAAAAGTGACTGAAACTTCAAATTCAGTCAAAAGAGCTTGAGCTTGGATACTTGACTGTGAAAATTCGAGAATACGAATGAGGAAAGACCATAAAATGAAGTTACTCAACGAGCTGTAGAGGACTTCAAATCACTTGATCTTCTTTTCCTTCAACTTGATAGTCTCGTCATCCACGAATATTCCCTTCCCTTTATATGGTTCCGGTTTTTTATATTTTCTAATGACTGCAGCAAACAACTTAACCTGCTGCTTGTCTGCTCCTTCAATCAATAATCTGGTAGGACTTGGTGATGTGACGGTCAATCCCTCAGGGACAGTCAATTTAGGGGTGTACGGATATCCTATCTTGAGTGCCACTAATTTCCGTCCGTTTGGACCATCTTCTAAGGTAGCTCTGTAACCAGTACCCACAAATTTAACGATGGCCAAATGGCCTTCGGAAGCTCCGATAAAGTTATTTTGGAGCAATGCTCGGGTGGTTCCCCACATTGATCTTTGAATCTTATTCTCTGGATCATCGACACTCACCGTGATTGTGTTATCAACGTTATTAATATTGACGAACTTTGGGACCGCAGTTTTTAACACTCCCTTGGGACCTTTAATGATAATTTGTCTGTCCAATCTGTAAGTATCCTTACCCTTGGAGAAGGTTTTGCTGAATTCAAAGGGTATTTCTTCCACTAAACATTGAACTGAATCATTTAATTTGATGGGTAATTTGCCGATATTAGTACGGGCGATGGCACTGGTTGAAAAGGCCCTTTTCCCCACGAGCCCAAGACCTGTGAACTGGTGAAACATGGTTGGTTGAAGGAGTTCCTGAAGGTAAACTATAACCTGTGCTTGATTCTAAGAGGTGAACTAAGTCAATTTTTCATGGAAAATTTGTTCAGCCAATCTTGCCATGTGACTTACAGTCATGTGTTTTGAGTACTCTTTTCACGTGTCGCACTAGGAAGATCATCTTGGCTATAGAATTTTTTTGCGATGGTTAATACAGTAATAGTAGAGGAAGGTTACAACGGTACAGAGTTCTTCAACATACATAGTAATTGCAGTAGCCATGGTCAGACAGTTGAAACATCATGAACAGAAGTTGTTGAAGAAAGTCGACTTCCTCGACTGGAAACAGGATCAGGGGCACAGAGACACTGAGGTGATGAGAACTTATCATATCCAGAACAGAGAAGACTACCATAAATACAACAAAACATGTGGAGAAATTCGAAAACTAGCACACAAACTTTCATTGTTACAACCCACAGACCCGTTCAGAATAAAGCACGAACAGCTTCTCCTCGAAAAGTTGTATTCGATGGGAGTATTGGCTACCAAGTCCAAGATTAGTGATCTTGAAAACAAAGTCACTGTGAGTGCCTTTTGCAGAAGGAGAATTGGGACCGTCATGTGTCGTCTTAGAATGGCCGAGACCATTGCAAATGCCGTCACATTCATAGAACAGGGACATGTTAGAGTGGGGCCCAATGTAATCACTGATCCAGCATATTTGGTTACACGAAATATGGAAGACTACTTGACGTGGGTAGATACTTCTAAGATCAAGAGAAATGTTCTTAAGTATAAGAATAAGATTGATGATTATGAGTTATCGTAAGAGTTCACAAACACACATGCTCATTATCAATCATCATACCGCAAATATCTTTAACCTAATTAATATATATTAGGTGAGATTCAGTAGAAACAGGGTTTCTTCATACTGTACAATAGTTACATCAATAAATAGACGATGATATATATAAAATAGTATACAGATGTAAATACTTGGGTGTAACCACTTTAAAGAGTATCCGTAATAAAGTATAGGGGAATCGCGACTGAGTGTGTTAGGATTCATGTATGAATGTTGTTGTAAATGAACTCCAATTTGGAGAAATATGCTTTGTTCCACATAGTAAGTCCATTCAGAAACGAGCAATACTATGGATGCAAGTGATATGAAAATAAGGTCAAACACCTATATGAAAGGTATTATAGACAGAATGAAGCAGTCAATCCATCGAAGAAGCAAAGTGACAAAATGGTAAAACAGTGAACTGAACACTTCGATAGTGATATACAGTTAATGAACAAGAACTGAATACGCAGTCCACTCCATCTTTCCAAGAATGATAAATATTTAAAAAGACTCGATATACCATTTAAAAGTTGGTGTTCATCATCCTTCTAACATCACTCTTCCTGTTTCCAGGGATCAATGAGCCATCAGTTGCTCCAATGTTTCCATTGAATTGTGCGTTGGCATTGTTTGGTGGAGAAACTGCAGAACTAGCGGGTAATGAGCCTGCTGGTTTAAACTTTCTATGAGTGGTAATTTCAGTCACTGGGTTCAACATAACCACTGATGATCTCGCAAGTTGAGTTGCAGATGGTACACTCTTGATACCACTCGATAAACTCGTACTTGAAGTACTTGGTGGTAATATTGACTGGGTAGATCCATTTGCAGATGTGAAACTTGTTTGTGATTGAGTTAATGGTGAATTGTTCTTTGGTGAAGTCCATCCTTCAATAGGATTGAAAGGTTGCTTTTGAGTAGGGGAATTCTGGGTTCTGGGATGGAAATCGGTATAAGTTTGTAAGGTTGATTTACGAATATCCGAAGCGTTACGCAATTTTTGAAGTGGAGGCAATTCTTGCGGAGGGTATTGTTGGTTTTGTTGTTGGTATTGCTCTTGGTAATATTGTTCATCATATTGGTATGGTTGTTGTTGCTGATGTGGTACATGATGAGGATTTTGATGGTAACCTGATGATTGCCCTTCAAGATCAGGGTAGATCGATGAGGTGGTGGTCATTCTCTTGTCATAATTTGTGTCCATCTTTAAATCTTTATTAATTCTAGTCCTTTCATCAATATGCTCTGCAGGAATTGCATCAATGTTGAGTTGGGGGAGAGGTTGATTCGTATCAGCCTTAAATGAATGGTCAGCTTCTTCAGCTCCTGCGGGAGCTTCACCATCAAAGTAAACTCTGTAAACTGACTTCATTCTCTTTAATTCTTCTTTTTGTTGCTCGTCAAGTGCATTGCCCTCATCATCAACATCACCATGAGCCATATCTTCCTCGTCGCTGTCGTTTTTCAATAAATTGAATTGAGAGATTCTGGGAGATCTAGACTTTGTAAGTGGTAGATTGAAATCATCCTGGGTGATATTCAAGTGACTTTGATCTTGAGTAGTGTTATTTTCCGAAGAAAAATCGAAATCTCCATCAATATGTTCATTAGTGGATTCAAATGGAATTTTCAGATCTTTTTCGTCTGAGTGCAAGGTATTGGAAGTGTTTGCTGTGGAGTTGTGATGGACGTCATCAAATGGTGATGATGTCAATTTCTCATCATGAGCATCTTGTATTGGAGAGTCCATTTCTGGTATTGAATGACTGTAAGTTCCACGAGTATTGTCAGAGGGCTCCTCGTATGGGAGATCTAATGGGGGGATTCCCAGAACATTTTTGAAGTATTGTCTAGGAGCGGTACTGTTGTTGTTGACTTCAAGTGAGGATTCATTCTCGTATCTGATGCCACCACCATATTTTTCACCAGCTGTGGATTCATCATCTGAATTACTCACTGATTCGAGATCCGATGCCGTGGTGTACTTGACCAACCCACCATCATCTCTGATCGAAGTGGTCGAGTCGTTTGGAATATTGGTGTATTCTTTATCCCCAACCTTTTTGGTTGGACTTCTTGGAGGTACTGAAGAGGCGATTTCAGTTCTCAAGTGAGATTTTTGAGGAGACACATTCGTGGGAGCACCTGGTATAGGGAACTGGCTGAAACTAGAGCTACGGCTTCTGGTCGATCTTCCACTTGGGCCATATGCCGATGATCTTGAGGTTCCATCGTAGCCCAGAAGCCCATAGTGTCTGGCATAGTCGTCTAATGAGGCCTTTGAGCCAGTTTGGTGTTGATAAGGCAAAACAATAGTATCCAAGTACGGGTCAGAGCCAGGGCCATGTAGAGACGACATACCCAACGAGGTAGTGGATTGATTGAAGTTGTTGAAGTTGTTAAAGTTTTGTTTAGAACCGGAGTTGGCGACAGCCTGGGGGTACCTCACCGAATTTCTGTTGTGGAACGGGTCTTCCATGTTGTATTTGGAATGCTGTGGAAAGTCTGGCAACGCGGTGGCTTCTCCATTTTCATCAAAATCGGGATCATGTTCCAAACCCTCTTTCTTATCCCTTCTGTAACTTCTGTAGAGAAACATACTAAGAACACCACAGATGATAACCACTGGCAATACGACGGCAAGAGTGATGGTCAAAGCATCGTTGGAGACTGGTTTTTGACATTCTGCGGAATGGCTGTGTTTACATCTGTCGTCATCTGAGCCAGAGCTTGAATGTGAGGTTGAGTGTGAGCCTGAGCTTGACTTTGAGCTCGAGCTAGAGTCGGAGCTGGAACTGGAGCTAGAGCTGGAGTCTGCTCGGGGGTAAATGGGCACGGAATCGTCGGGTAGATTGACCTGGTGGTATGACCTGGTAGCTTTATGATGCATTAGAATAGGAGTGGAATATGATGCGATAGTGGAAGGACGGGGAGATGAACAAACAAAGGGAGTAAAGAATGTATCTGGATAACGGGAAAGAACGAGTGTGATAAAGATATTGGACGAGTGTAGATCAATTTGGTGTAGAAGTCTAGATCAAATGTTACAAAAAAAAAGATCTGGACTGTGAATCAAAATACGTCTCAAAAAAAAATGATAGGAGAGAGAGCACTAGATTCAAAATGGTCAATAGTAGGCGAAGATTTTTTGGAAGGAAACACGTCCTGAAAAGTTTTGATTCACACGGGAAATGGTAAACAAACTCAAATCAAGGGTATAAATGAATAAAGGCTAAACGTATAAAATCAACTCTAAATGGATATGAAAATTTAACTCTAGATCGAATCCAAAATCAGAATTAATATTGAAGATCGAGGTACGCCTAACAAATCAGAGCCTGGGTAGAGAAATTGTAGGTACGAGTTTGTTTCAATCAAAACAATTCCCGCCTTGGAAATTTTTTTTGTGTCACGTCGCGTCGTAGTAAAAGGGAGAGGAGAGAGAAAGAGAGAGGAGACAGATGTTGAGGCAAGGGACTTAGGACCACGATATTAATAGTATTCCAAGAGTTTTGGAAAGCGTAAGTAATGTCGGTGTGGTTCTGGTTCTGGTTCTGGTTTAAGTTGGGGTTGTGGGTTGGTTCTGGGTCAGGGTCTCAGCATAGAGTGTCTTGTTACAAAGATCATGCTGCCTAAATAGGCTTCGCTAACGAACATTTCAAGGTACTTCTGATTCTCTGTTGAGTGCCTTCATGCTCGAACTTGTTCTCTTTCTACTTCAGGACCAGTTCACTCCGCTTTAGTACCTAAATAATGCGACGCGACAATTGTTTATAATCTCGTCTAATGTTGCAACAGATTCATAGAATAGATAGGGGTGTCATCATCAAGCTCTCACAGCGGCTCATTTTTGACATTATAACTTCAATCCACAAGTACTTTGTCCTCTACTTCTTATATTCAGTCAAATTTGTCCTCTCTAAGTACCCACTTTTCAGTAGTACACAAATTCGTATCAACTTTACCCTCTTTTGAGTAGTTCTTATTTAACCAATCACCACATACTCGCGATCATACTATCTTACATTAACGTACTATCGCGACAACTCTTCTCCACGCTACTCCTTGCTCCACCAATCAGCTGGGTCCCCCTTGTCCATCTGCGCCATCGTTGTTAACCCATTTGTACTATAATATACATCCGACACAGAGACACCCTGAGCCACCGCAATTTTTTCACACCACGACATCTCAATTCCACCCATCCCAAGCCTACGGTGATGACACGTTGGGGTCCCTGTTCCCCGTTAAAGCTGGCGCCATCAATCCAATGCTGGTTTATGTCTAACACCTTCAGTGATTGATCTTGCCTAACATATTTTATTCGCAGCCACCAACGGTCTGCAAGCGATTCCATCACGTGAAATAGATGCTAGGGAGAGTCAAGAACTGAATGAACAAAGATCTTAACCCGCTTTCCATACAGTACAACCCTGGGCTTGGTAATCCTCGAACGCTGATGAGCCGATCCTATTGTGAGCTGATCTCAAAACAAATCCGTTTCCGTATCAGGATTTGCAATGACTGCGAAATTTACTAAGCAATTTGCAATCCTTTCTACAATAACTACTACTCCATTGATGGCTACTAATTGTTAACGATTAAATATATTAGTATCGACAATCACCAAGCTTACCAGGTTTGTAATTGTTCGAAAAGTTCTACTCTATAACGTGAAGCACCAAGGTTTTCGGCAACGGCCTTTCTGGTGTCATCCACCATGCTGGCATGGGCACAAGTGGCAAATGCAATTGGACCACTGGCTTCTGTGATTTCGGTTTGAACAAGCCCGGTGATGTCTGGTCTACCTTCTCTGAATTCAATGAAAGATAATTTGTCCTTGATGGCTTGAATGTAATCATTGGATTCTTCAGGCATGTCTGATTTTTTTTCTTCATTTTCATCATGATCCAACTCATCATCACTTGAACTAAGTGCATGTGGCACAATAGGGTTGACCAATCCAAGATGAGGTTGAGTCACGTAAATGATGGTATGAATGCCAGTGTCTTTAAGCTTCAATAATTCAGCGTAAAACCATTCGAGAGATCTATAATGACGGATAACCCATAAGAGCTTAACTCCTCCGGTTCTCTTCTTGGCAATATCAGTGGCTTCGTAGTACATACCTGGAATACCGTTACCACCAGCCAAGAAAACGGCGTTTTCGAACCGGTTGATGGCAAATGGAGTACCGTATGGACCTTCGATACTCACGCTAATTTGTGCGGTGTTTTCTGGTTGTTTGCTCAAGTATTGGTACAATCCGTGGGTAACACCACCCTTAACTTTCAAGTAGAAGGTGATGCTATGGTCAGAAGTGACAGAATCAACGATAGTGAATGGGTGGGATTGCCAGAAACAAGTTGGTCTGATAAAGTGAATGTAAGCAATGCAACCTGGGAAGGGAACCCAATATCTTGGTCTGGTAACAGTAACTCTTAAAGTTTCATTGGCGATCAAACGAACCTCTGCCTTACGAACACCGAAACTGAACAAACGGAAAATACGGACGGCACGATCAAAACACCAGACGGCAGCAGCAGCGTAAAACCATTCTTGATACCCATCATCAGCAGTGTGGGTCCAGCCTCCAATAATGAAGAAAACAGCCATAAGGATGTGAATACCCAAGAACAATTCATAGTTGCTTCTTCTAAATACCATCAATGAATGGAATGTCAAAATAGAAGCACAGACAATAGCAACATAACCCCATTTCATATAGGTCTGAGCATTTCTCGTCTCGTACTTACCAATTCCCTTACCGTTATATGTCATACCAACACCGTGGACCATCATCAACAAGAACGTGACTCTAGCCATCCATTTGTGGATGTAAACGAATCTAGAGTATTGCCATCCGGAAAACCATTGCATGAAGTTGTTTCTACCAGCAAATAAGATTAAAGAAGGGATCAAGTACAACGACATGATACCAGTACGATCAGCGATTTTTCTACCGATTTCAGCAGATTCACTCTTGGGCCAGAAAAGATTAGGGAAATCGTGTCTGTATTCAACAGCAGAGAATACGATAGCCATAACAACCCAACCTGCGACTAAAATCGATTCTAATCTTGTTGGGAATAATACTTGGAAAACCCACAAAAATTGTTTGTGATGAGCGTGGGATTGGTTGAACAAAGCAGGTAAGGTGATATATTTTCTGAAGGCATTGATGAATCCACCAGTGAGTTTCTTTACAAAGCCTGGAGCCAAGAAGTATAACAAGTTGCAAATTCCGGCTGCAAACATCACTGCGTACCAGTAAGAAATAAGAGCAATTCCGAACCAAGTACCACGATTATAATTGTACCAACGACCGATTTCCGAGTTGAATCCCCCAGCAACCTTAAGCTTACTGATAGAAACTGGCTTGTTGTAGACCTTCTTAGGCTTGAAGGTAGGGTCGGCGGTGACGTTTTTGACCAAGTAATGGGAAGCGTTGTGCAATGCATCCAAGTATTCGTCCTCAGTAATAGGATGTTTTTTCGCAGCACAAGAACTTAAAAAGTTCTCTCTTGCATATTTGTAAGGAACCTGTTCAATACACAGGGCCATGGACCCTAAAGCCGGCTGATTCTTGAGGTTACAGTATCCGGCTTTGTCTGTGGTTGCGTTAAATAAAATAGCGACTTTTCCAATAAGAGCTGTACAAGCTTCCACGGCAAAGTCATCTTTATGGTATATCAATTCCAAACTATCAGCATTGACAGTTGCTAAGGCCAAAGACCCAATAGCAAGTTTTGTGAAGCTGACCATTATTTAGAGTAGTATAGTGACAACGAGGTGTAAAACTAGAAAACCAGGATTTGGCGGTCCCTTTAAGTATTGTACATATTTTGAGTCGGGATAGTTATGGCGATGAATTTAAAAAATTTAGTGTCTGAAAAGGTTCGAATTTCATGCCGTTTATCAGATGGAAACGGGAAGGGCATTGCGAAATGCATCCGTAAAATTAATACCGGACTGACATGGGCGGCTACATTTTGTACCAATATGCGTCTTAAGCAACAGCCCCCGGTGATTTAGGCCACGGGATGTGGGTTTGTGGTTGCTTTGTACGGCAATATGTATGGCGGTCAACGGGAGGAGAGAAGGTAGATGAAAAAAAGAATTTGAAGATGGGAGGCTGAAAGGTTTGGATCGCTGTAGTAGCTTTAGATTCGGGGATTCGATACGACTACACTAAGGCTTGGGTTTCCCTTCAAGTGTAGGCTAAAGGTTACACTTATCCATGTAGTGGACTGACTCCAGTACCTTATCGGAGGGATATTCCAAGCTTTTTGCTTGACATTGACGCCTGTCATTAGTATTGGCGATCGTTCCAGTGACCTGACTAATAATATTATATTAGGTTTTACACAACAGGGATTGAACAGACACCAGTTACGATACCTGGTCCTCCTTGAACTCAATTCAACTTCGATGTGAATGGCTAGGTTGAAATAGTAAGCATGTGTGAGACAAAAAATAAACGCACCGTTATTTTGAGCGGCATTTACTGATCGAGTTATCAGATTAATCGTTGGGTAATGTCAGTACCGGGCCAAAGAAATTAAAAGGACCTTTTCTTAGGCGCCTTGCATTCCAGGGTAGGGCAGACAGGGGGATTTAATCGCTAGTGGTTTCTTCCGAATGGAGGAATCAGTTTGACGGCGGGGCGGTATTAAGTTTATGCGGTGAGGATAAGCTGGGTAGGGTGGAAGCGATGAGAAATTTTTACTAAGCGGTTTGTTGGCCTGGACCCAGTTCCTTTCCTAACGATACTTGACACACAACCTTTATTCATGCAAGCTTTTGTTGCCCTAAAATGTGATTGGCTACTTCGGTGCCATTTCGGAGAACCTCTGGCGCTAACAATAATGATACCTGGGATGGCACCCCCATGGCTCCCCATCGTGCGCCAACTTACTAAATAAACGCCGAGTTAACGAATCATGGTCAGACAATATTGTTGCTGCTCTCCATCGCCTACATTACTGGATGGCCAGTTCTTGGCTTACATAGATACTTTAAAGGTTATAGATACTGGTTAGTGGTCCTGGAAGACATCAGCGGTTCCATCAAAGTGTTTTATTCTTCCCTGTGGGTCAAGCCTTTTTTAGGCGGGCAACCATATTACCCTAGGGAAGATCCTTCCCACAGTTCGTATCTAGATTCCAGTAGTACGTCGAGTTTCGATGCCCAAAAGTATTTTTTGTCTGAGTTGTTTTTACACACGAAAAATGTCTGTTGTTATCTAGATGATCTAGATAATAGGGATAATAAAAAATTGTAGAGAACTCCGGGAATAAGTGTCTTCCCAAATTCCAAGGTTGTTGGTAATCTGTGGACCATTTAAGGGTTTTTTGCCAAGAATGCAGAGCAGGCTAATATCGGCCATTTCCATTTCCTCCATACGCAATTCGGGCAATTGCAATCAAATATGGTTCTGACACTCTGAATTGTTAGCTAACAAATACAATTCTCGTCCTACTGTGTTTCTCTTGTCTGAACAATGCTGAATTATTACTTCTCTTCGACCTAATTCGCTACCTTCCTTGATCCTCGCTTGTCGACTCACCCGGTTAAATCCGTTAGAAACTATTGTGGAGTAGCGTTTTATTATGGCATTTGTTCTGACGATCTGCTAGGAACTATTCCATGTATCATGCGGAGCTCCGGTCAATTATTGGGCAGATGTATCATTAGGTGGTCAATTGCATGGGTTAGTGTACCTTTCTGTATCTATGTATATCATTTCTCTATCTACATATGTATATAACTACCCCCTCTCTTACCCTCCCTTTTTCTCTATGATCCTTAGTGACATTTTATTGCACGACCATTTTCGTTTGAGACTTCAATACTCTGCGCCATTTCTCTGCCAATCTTTCAAATCCTCTTCACAAATTAGATCCTGCTTGCAGCATCTTGTTGTTTGCACAAAAACGTCATCACACTTCCTCCGTATATTGCAGGTACGCCCATAATAGGAACAAGCTGGGGCTGGCGCTTAGAAGTCTTAGTATCCGGAAATAAATGGCTATTGGGACTTCTGGCCAGTGAAACGAAACCTAGTATGATATGACTTGGCTAAACATATATACCATAGTACTTCAAATGGTACGGTACTATTAATGCAACATCAAAACTCCACTATTGATTTAGTTGCACTGAATATTTTGCCTGGAGCAGCTAAGCCCTCTGCCCATAACCTTAACAGCTTTAAAATTAGTCGGCAATTTCAGTGTTTTTGTTTCTCTACAAGCCTCATTTCCGAACGGTGGACCTTTGGATTTTATCCAATCAAGAGCGAATGGCTACGGGAAAAGACGTAAAAGCGACCTCAGATTGCCGACATATCCTAGTTTGTACAGAGAAGTAGCTTGCTTCCCCATTCTCAACGGAATTGACGTAACTTTCCGGACACATGTCAACTGGGTTAGTCGATGTAGCGCCGCTTATTCTTTTACAATAAAGTATAGGTTATGAAAAAATCACACCATACGAATAACGGTGATCTAGCCCTTCTATGATTGGCTTCAGTTGCAATTCGGTACATTGAAGCATTTATAAATTTGTGGGGATGTGATGGTCCTAAAAATGTAAAGTTCGTATGAATTACTTGATTTTGCAATCCAGCTAGTAAAATTTGAAAAAGTACGAGGAATAGACTTCGATATACTATGAACGACATTAACGTTAACTATAGTCGTCACTACAATTGATTGGATAGGAATGGAGCAGAAGATGATATCATGGTGATGATCTAAATATATTATTCTCATTTTTGAGCCAAGAGGTATTCTCGACACTTTCGAGAAACAACACGATGCTTACACGTTACCTCAGTGATAGCTCTATTCATACAATCATCTACCTTCAGATTTTACTGTTACTACTACTATTACTGGGATGCGTGCACTCTATCTTTATTACGGCTTCATAGCTGAGACAACTGACTCTCGAGCTTATCAGAAAGGATCTGAATCTTATCTATATCAGATAAAACCAAGATGAAAACCTATGGTTCTGATACAACAATAGTATGCGAAAAGCAACAGAAAGCCGAAATGCTCTTTGCTGTATACCACAAGCTTACCTACGATGTACGATCCTTATTACGTTGTGCAAGTAAATCTATTCATAATGGATTACATAACTTCAGGCAGACAGCCTAATGATGGCGATAAATTTCAGCTATAAGACGATGAAAGATGGTTAAGCATCTAGCCAAATCACAAGCAAGTACAAGATCATCGGTTGATTGTTTGATAAGTAACTTTACGAAATTAACTTGAGCTGGCTGAAAAATTACATTTTGCGGCTTTCGATTTATTATGACAGTAACTGAACTTTAGGAAGAGTCACTTGCAGTAGAGATAGTTGAATTGAAGACCACTCAGGCCTTTATGAACTCGATAAGGAAGAATTGAGACTTGAATACTTGGTCAAATTGCCCATCATATATGTATGGACTTTATTACAATACACCACGCAATCTATCATCAATCTTCGATCCAGTTGTGTCTGGGGCACCGGGGAACGAAACTCAATATACATGTGTAATTCTTCAGCCACTGCGCCACTAGGTTTTGGCAAAGTCGTGTTTTGATGTTAAGAACATTTAGTTGGGCTTCTCAGCAATTTAACCGTGAAATGATAAAGGCAATTCTGACAGTGATACATATTTTTGTTTTCCAAATAGTTTGACAAATTTCTATAAAATATGTGTTAACTTCAAAACTTGAGAGAAGTTCAAATATTTGAGTCAAGTATCACATCCATCTCTTTTCTTTTGATTGCAGCTAACAAGTTTCTGCTAATTTAATGCAATCTTACTTTCTGTTGGTATTTTAATTTTTCATCATATTTACAGATTTATTAACAGATAGTATATAACCATCAATGATACTATGATAATTCTTTAATTAAGGAATCCACAAAGCCCGGTTCCTTCAGATATCATCAAAGTATTCTAAAACTATTTACAACGTGCTTTTATGGTTAAGCAGTAGCTAACTCTCTTGCAACAGGTACAGCTGCCAATTCTCCGTCCGTATAAGACGCCTTGAAGAAAGAGTAATGTAATACGATATCATCGATATTTCTCATGGCTGGGTCCTTGGCAAACTCCGGATCAATGAAGAAAAATACCGGCATCTCCACCTCTTCTCCCGCACTCAACCGTTGTTCTTCAAAGCAAAAACATTGGATTTTGTTGAAATATGGAGCAGCATGGTCTGGGGTCACCGAATAAGTGGCCATACCAATAATATCTTCCTTGGACATATTTTTGGCTTTGTAGAAAGCTAATGCAGTTTCACCTGGTACAATATAGACTTCCCTTTGTAACGGAGTGAATTTCCACGGCAAAATCCCCGAAGATTGACAGGTGAACTGTACTCTTATTCTTTTATTGGTGTCCACAGGAATAAGTTTATCTGCGGTGAACTTGGTCGAATCAGTGATGGGAATACCTCCGAACCCGGTTCTTTTACATAAAGCACGGTATAATGGAACTGCACCAAATGCTAATGTGAGGAAGAAGACTGCGAGCGAAGCGGAGTAATATGTAGCGGTTCTGTTCTTCAATTTAATTCGTTCATTTCTGGCTTTCTCGTGTTTGTCAAGCCTTTCTCTTTCGAATTGTCTTTGATCTTGTTGAAAGGTCCTTGAATACAGACTAAACAACTGGGTGCTATTGATTCTAATCATACCAGTTGTCGAGCGGGGTTTGAACAAGCCTACCCCGATTCTGAAGCTTGGTCTAGGTATTATGACATGTACTAGCTGTGATATTTGCCCTATACGTAACATTGTCAGCGATGGAGTTTTGAGAACAGCGGGGTTTGGTTGAGTATTGGATGATTTTGGTGAGAATGAAATATTAATTCTGGTGCTCTGATACATTTAAAAATTACGTGAGGTTTTGAGAAATTGTGTGCGGAAAAGAATATACAGGGAACAGTTAGTTTATCACATAAATAATTAAGTCGTTGCTCATCACCTTTGATCTGGTTCAAATATTTACCCTTGGAGCTAACGAATTGGTCTTCATCCAGTGACTCTATCAACAACTTTTCCAGTCCTCTTAATAGATCAAGTTCAAAGGATATCGTATATTCCCTAACATCTCATATCATGTCTTTGATATCCAAACAGCTCAAGAGTTCTCTCAAATACTCGTCGTATATATCCAGATCATACTCTAAAATAACCTTTCCTGAACACGGATACCAACAAGAACAGGAAAGAACCCATCACCAACAGCATCAAGAAAAGCCAAGGATAGGGGAGTTCAAAAACCCTCTTCTCCACACGTTTCTTGTGGCGTCGTCAACATGCTTGATCTTTCATTCCATCTGGTTAAGGTTGGAGTATGAAAAAGAAGAGGAGAAATTAAATAATAAATCAAAGGATTTGGAGGAAGTGATACAGAAGTTGGTGGACTCCAAGAAGGTGGAATTGGTGGCAGAATCAAAGAGATGGTACCATCACTTGTGGAAATCATAGGATAATTCCAATCGACATGACCACTATACAAAGTACCACCTGTAAATAACTGCTACCGACCACCGTTTCCATATTTATAGATTCAATGGATGTCATTTTCTCAAAAATTATTCATTGGAAGCCATATTCTAATACTATACACTCTAAATTGTTTAATATTCATTCTTCCTGAACTTACTACTAAACTTAGCGAATTTAGCAGCGGTAGATGCCGAAAGAATCGATTGTTGGTCCGAATTTTGATTATACACAGAGCTATCATCTGTGTGTCTGTTCGGCACTGGTGACCCTTCATCTACAACGTCGGCATAACCCTCCAATTTACCAAGCAAGCTCAACCCATCTTCAAATCTAATTCTATCGAAATTCCTCATTCTGAATGTAGGGTTCTTGGCGAAATCATCATAGTTTTCCAATTTCAAAAGATTGATACACTGTCTCAACTCGGTAAATGTGGTTTGTAAAGCAACATTGCCTGTCGAGCCCTCTTCTTCGGAGTTCCCTTCGCTTTCATTCAATTGGTATAATCTTTTCATCGATTCCTCAATGTACTTGACGTCCAAATCGAAATTTTCAATCGCAATCTTGTTGTAAATTTCTGCCTCTTTCAATACATTTAAGAAGTATTCAGCAACAGAATCATAAGTTCTAAACAATCCCAATGTTCTAATAGACTTTGGTAAGTTGGAGAAGATGGAGCTGAACAAATTTTCCAAGAATTGACCAAAATCCTTAATTGAAAAGTTTGCTTCCTTGTTTCTTTCCAATGGTAACCAATCATCATATTCGACCATCTCCAATAAGGTTCTAATTTTGCCATCAACCATAGAGAAAATGGCACTTTCAGAATACTTCCGAAGTCCTTTGAAATGTTCGACAGCCTTAAGAACGGGCAAATCGTTGATATCGATATTGTGAATACCAATACCAGTATGAAGACGCAACCTTCTATTAATCAACTTTCCAATCTCATAAACACTAAATAAATAGTATTCCAAATTAGTATAACTTTGTGCTGTGATTTCCTTATTCATCGAGTTTTTTTCAATGAACTCCTTGATATCGTTGGCAATACCAATCTCCTTCTCATCTCCAAGAATCTTCTCGAAAATATCGTTTACTATAATGTTATTCAACTCATTCAATTCAAAACCGTAGTGCTGATTGATAAAAACTATCACTTCTTCTAATAATGATCTTATCGAAAAGCAATAGTGCACGTAATCCTCACTGAATGGAAAAGTAACGGGAAGTTTTACGTCATCATTCAATGAATTTTTTTGATACCAAATGATCTTCATAATATTGTCGTAATCCTCCTTCTTGTCGACTATTAATGGCATGTAATGATCAGATATAATCAAATCAACAAATTCCAATCTGAAAGCTTGTGTTATCATTGGGGCATAGTAGTCCTTAAAAATAACGACAAGCACTTCATATACCTCGAGTATATCATAATTATTCATTTCCATAATTTGCAAGAAATTACCAATAACATCTTTCACGTTATTGACATCTTCAAGCAGATTTGATCGATGAGTCTTAAGAAAGTTGATCAATACTGGTTTGAGCTTGGTTATGAAGGATTCCCAGAGATCATTAGCCTGATCATTTGATCTCAATTGAAATTTCGTAATTAAATTTATTTGTTTATCCATAACAAATAGTGAAGAGATTTTTTTGAGATAATCTTGAAGTGCGGCTAATGATGAAAAATTAGCCAAGTTTTCAAGAGTTGTTTTAGAGGAGGTAGTTGATGTAATTGGATATATGATCCTGTTGTATTTCTTTATCCATTCTTTGTTGTATAAAGTGGATAGTTGATCGATTTCTCCCAAGGTTTGGTAGACCAATATGGAGTCATAAAGGACTGACAAATCTATCCTTTCCTGATTGCCTTCAGCAAGCAAATCAAGGTTCATGAGTGGTTCTCTCAACGAAAGCTCTATTGG
Organism: Suhomyces sp. yHQL142; assembly: GCA_030582675.1. Taxonomy (NCBI): domain Eukaryota; kingdom Fungi; phylum Ascomycota; class Pichiomycetes; order Serinales; family Debaryomycetaceae; genus Suhomyces; species Suhomyces sp. yHQL142. The sequence goes on from JAJMGU010000011.1 coordinate 197,917, forward strand.
AGAATTAAGTTTATAAGGTAAGAAATTCGGATTTTTTCTCTTCAATTTTTCCCACTTATCCTGGAGCTCATAGAGATTCTCGTAGATGGAATCTCCAATTGGACCAAACTTTTTTTCTAAATTGAGTGAAAGCCATTTGATCAAACTATCAAATGACTCTTCTTTGATCATGCCTATTAAATGGGGTATGGAGTCGTAAATCTTGATTGTGAATTGAAAGTTTTCCACTTTGGGTAGGTGCACATTTTTGACATCATCGATCAATTTCAACGCACTGAAATACTTCTTTTGTTTGATCAACTCGTGGATTTTATTGGTGATTTCCAACACTTGGATACACAAATTCAACACGATCTGAGTTTCGTTGATTTTGATATTGACGTCTTTCCGCTTGAGCAAACTCTTTTTGCGCAACTGAAGCTCATAAACAGATTTATTGAGAAACTGGTTGATCAGAAGCAAGTTCTTGTTGAGATCCAAGGATTCATCATGGATCAGATCAATTGTATTTATAGATTGATTGATTTCATCCGTAGAATCCAACGAAAGAGTGGTGAGCTCTTCATCTTTATCCTTGACTATGTCGTTCAATTTCCCTATAAGGTCGGATAGCCCATTGGCCTTGATGGCATCTTGTATAATAGGGGCTAGACTCTCGAGGTAGTCCTGTGAATTGAGGGATGTTTGGAATATATCTTCGTCTCTAAGAAGTAAGTTCTCCAATTGGTTGCCATCAATCGTGGAAGAGCCGTTTTTTTTGGTGGAGTCATCGGATATGGGTGGCATACTTCACTATGTATACTTGTGAAGGCACGGATGCTTTTTTGGTGGAGGATGATCTAGTTATTATCTAAGTGTGTGCTTACCTCTCTATGGTAAACTTAAGCTACACTATAATCCGGTATATTGACTACCTCCAGCATGCAGGAAGTTTAACTTATTGGTTTATGCACGACAATTACTACGGATGGGAACTTAGAAGGGAAGATTAATTTGAATCAAAGAGAATTTAAGAGTACAGCGCTTAAGGTTAAGACATTATTTTTTTAAAAAAGTAGAATCAGCGAATGGAAATCTATATTTATTCAATAACTGGGGAATGTACACCATAACCAAAGATCACGTCACGTGCGCCAGTATCAAAAAGTATAGAGATTCAATCAGCTAGTATAGTTCACCATCCATTCCTTAAACTCAGAGGTTAAGAAATGATTCCAAACCATATTTTGGTTCTTGGAGCTCCCCAAACGGGAAAATTACATTTAGGCAGACATATAGTTGCCAAGAGTGGTAAACAAGCAGACTATTTCCCACCAATTGAACAAGACACTCATAGTGGACTAATTATCAAGACCAGTATCAACACGAAGTACTACACCACGAAGTTGAATGTGTTGATAGACGAGTTTCCCGACTCCCGAAACACCTTCCCAGAATTGACGGAAGAGCAAAAGTTAATATCATTAAAACAATGGGCAACTGAGTTCAGTGGAGACGATTGTGCGGAAGTACGAGAGGTAGTTGAAGGGTTAATATTTTGCATCAATGTTGAGTTAGACCTGGTAGCATATATCGAAAAGAGCTTGAAGATAATAGAGGGTATCAAGGAGCAGTTAAACGAAGGATTTTTGGTGGTTGTTGGAACCCAAAATGACCAAGAGACGACACAGGAATTGAATACTGAGGAGATTGAAGATTTAGTCATTTCATACGGGTTCGAATTCTTGATCTGGAAAGAAGAAGGAAGAAATGAGTACCAGGAATGGTTAGGAAAAGATCGGTTGATAGAGATCTTAGAAACTCACGATTGGTCGGACAAAAAGTTGGTGTATGACTACGAACAGAGCAAGAGAGGTAAGGCGGAAGATATGACAAAAAGTCTTTTAGAAGGTTTTTATGCTGATCAACAAGAAGAGGACGAGGAGGATGAAGCTGAAGAAGAAGTTTTGGAAGAAATAGGTACCCTGGCTGCAAAGGATTCTTCAATGGATTTGGAGGAGATATTTCAAAGGCTACAGCTTGCTAAAGATAATGTACAAAACTTGGATCAAGATCAGAGAGAATCATACGTGAATAAAATTATTGAAGAAGTCATTGATTTTATATAATAAATAAGGCTGGTGTGATCGATTTATATCAATATAATTGAATAATAAACTTTCAATGATTATAACTACAAGCTTCACAATCTTATTCTACTTGGCAGTGAGCTTCCTCCATGACGACTGGCATACTTAATTAGGTACCCTGGTTCAAAATAGCATTCTTCGCAGTCTTCGTCAGCCACACCATTTTCATGGATTAATACTGCAAAATCAACGTGATTCACGCCCTCGTCAATAACCACCATGGGTGCATGCCAGGTTCCAGCCCCATACGTCACCGATTGGTTTCCCTTAGCGAAGAATGCTCTGACACTTTTTGGATCTGGAAGTCTTTCGGGAGTGGATTCGTCTGTCTTGGCTACTATCACGATATACGTCACTTGGTGCTTGTACTGGCCCAATGGAAGGAATGTTTGGGTTGAGTAAGGGTGTCTTTCCAATACTTTAGATTTGTACAATTTGAATGCTCCACGATTCGTGATGAGATTTCTGGGTGGGGTGCATCTGAAAATGTTCCAATTGGCTGTGGCGGGCTTTCCACTTGGTGCCTTGTCATAGTTGTTGACTATTGGTGCAACCTTATGCAATTTGGTGGCAGTACCGTAATTGGCAGCCGATGTTTCAGCATATCTGATTTGGTGATCTGCACTTATTACCCCTCCATAAGGCGCAAACGATTCGGGAGTAAGCGGCTCGGCAAAGATATGCACGGGGAGTTTCGAGGTATCGAATGTTTGAAGTGGCATGGGAGTTGATTGTGGAGAGAAAGAAGAATTGAATACTTCCCCAGGTTCTGAAAATTGTATGATAAGACTCGGAATTATCCGAATTTACACGTGATATGGCACGTGAAGGATATGGGTGGGGGATCAGTAGTGGAGGTTGTTTATTGAACACAAGCTGCAAAATTATGTATCCATAGTTCAAGCTTCTGAGTAGTGCACCTTCAGTGGTCATAGACTTATGCACTGACTGAGTACAGACTATATGGCAGCACTATATCCAAATACTGAAAGAGTGAAATGGGAAAGTTGTGTGCCCATTAGTATGTAATTTTCATGATAAACTGCATATTTCTTGGATATTTGTTTGTTTATGCCGCGATTTTGTCAGTCATGTAAATACGAAGTTTACGAACTGTAGACAACAGTTTATTGAAAATCTCTCTAAAAATACCCAAATTGGGCAGTTCTCTAGATGGGTCAGTTATAAATAAAAATTACATTCCAATGTTATCAAAAATGTTTCAACTGAGTTGTATACTTTCCAATTGCCTGAAATGGCGCTTGATCTCAATTACTTGAAGTACATCCAGACTGTGGTCCCCATTTACCACGGAATTCATCAGGGGGACCCCACAACTCTCTTGGACTGGTTTACTTCGCTCGATGTGTTTTTTGAATCTGTCGGCATCGCAGAATCCTTACGAGTTTCCTATGCCATAACCCGATTAAGCGGAGTCTACTACAGATGGGCTCAAACTAGGAAGCTCGACTCGTTTAACCGTCTCAAGTATGACTTATTGAACAAGGAGTTTGTTTACCGGAAACTGCTAGAAGGTTTTGTGAAACCAGAGGTCAATCAGATCAGAAGAGCACTTGATGACAAGGAGGCTTACTTCTTTGATGTCCTACCCACTTTTGCTTCGAAGATTCAGCACTTGTACGAGATCCTTGCACAATTCGAAGATCTCTCTCAAGGGTACGAGAGTGTCGCTAATTCAACTACTATCATTGATGGCATAAACGAGAAATACAGAGAATTCCAGATCTCATTGGCCCAGGCCTATGAGAAGGATGAGAGGGAGCTAACTACAGAAGAGGGAGAAGTTGTATTGGGTGACAAACAAGGAGCCGAGTTTTGGGATGGATACAAGGAATTCACAGCTTCCTTTTTGGATCAAGCTCTCAGATTATCCCTTGTATATGATGTCAATGCCAAGAAGCTTGATACTAAAAAAGGAAAGTTGAGCTTCAAAATATTGCAATCAATAAACTGAGATTGAAACGTTGACGTTAATCAAAAATTGAATCAAACTTACCTTAATGGAATGATCTTTTGATTATACTTTTCATGCTTTGATTATACTAAAATTACAATCAACGTCGTGTAAGCTTCGCATACATACTGTGCTGTTATAGCTGCGAAATATTAAAGAAATAATATTGGTCCTAATAAGTACACTATTTGAATCTCCTAGATAACTCCAGATTCACTCTTTCACATAAATGCATCAACGCATAGTACATATCACTCTCCATTCACTTGGTACCCCCACCCCTTTAATGATAACGTGATTTTTCCCTTCAAAAGTGCAAATGTCACTGCTTTGATTTTTTTATGAGCAGCAATATATACTACAACAAACAAACTGTACCAAATGGACCAGTTTTGAACTTAATCTCTGGTTTATTTTTACAATGTGTACCTATCATGTACCCAATACTATAGGTGCCAATATTAGCTGTATTTAGGACTTCTCAATCCACCTTTTTGCCATCCCTTCCCCCTAAATAACCCTTAATATATTTGCCTCCATGTGCACTCCCTCGTCTTTTTTCTGGTCATAAAGGGTAAATTTTGGTGGCGCTATTTACATCAACTAAATCTGTTTAACATCACTTAACCCCCAACACTTGTGCTTTGTGAAATCAAGTGTTAACAAGACATTATTGATCTCATTCCTTAGTGCTTGTCCCTGTTACAAGACGAATTCATACCATCTTGTCTTCCTGCGATTACTTGATTCTTTAATAGTAGAGATCACTAATCAAAATAAACAGAACAAAATTGTTTAACGGACTATAAAAACCTTGCTCGTTTGTAAGAGCTACAAGAAAGTACAGGAAAACTGGCTGAGAATATAAGATATTTGTATCATAAAAATATTAGTTCATAGTTGTTCTTGTGATATATTTCAGTTATCATCAAATCATCTCATCTAGCAACATTTGTCTACAAAACCACTTCGCCTAATGTCTAACGGTTTCATTCACTTGAAAAAGCAAAAGTCTCGCGATAGCGAAGATGAGACGTCTACTTTGGTACATGATGAAGCTCTTCTCCCAAAGGAGGCACCTGCCAGCGTAATGTATATCCCTGATGAGGGTTTCAACGACTTCAACACTCTAGTAGATGGCAATGAAGGAAGTGTCCTCAATACTGGATCCAGTAACCAGGTGAATATCACAGGTGCTGCATTTAGAGCTAAAAGTAAGAATTTGACGACGTCCATACAACAGTTACAGTACAACGAATACAAAATTGCCTTAGACAGATCCATCAACCTGACAATCGAACTTCTTCACGAATTGTCTGATGAAAACAATCAAAGACCAATCTTTTACCCCACACAAGTAGAAGGTGATGACGATATTTTATTGAATTCAAAGAGTTCTCATCTCGCTTTATTAATGAATGAACAATCATCGAAAAGGTTGGAAAAAGCAAAGGCATTTGCAGAAGAAGACGACGAAGAGCTCCCAAAATTCAAAATATTGAATCTTGATATTAAAAGTGGACATCTGGGTGGTGATGTCATGTCCAGATTAGACAAGAAGTCTATTTCTAAGCTTCTTGGTAAAAAATTTCATGAACAAGTGAAGTATTTGTTCAACTTAAAAGAGCGAGTCGACAACACGACATCTAAAGTGTTTGTTACTGGTGATTTGAATTCGGGTAAGTCGACCTTTTGTAATGCGTTGTTGAGAAGAAAGATTTTGCCTGAGGACCAACAACCATGTACTTCGGTATTTTGTGAGGTTATTGACGCTTCGAAGGAAAACAATAACGTGGAGGAAGTTCACGCTATAAGAAAAGATGTTGTCTACAAAATCACCGACGAAACAACCTATGAAAAATACGAGCTTGAGAAGTTACACGATTTGGTGTATGATTTTGAGCAATATGCTTTACTAAAGGTGTACGTTTTAGATAGTAGAAGTTTCCAAGAAAGCTTATTACACAATGGAGTAATTGATATTAAGTTGATTGATGCTCCAGGCTTGAATTTGGACTCTTATCTGACGACCCAAGTATTTTCTAGACAAGAAGAAATTGATTTGGTTGTTTTCGTTGTGAATGCTGAAAATCATTTCACTCTTTCTGCCAAAGAGTTCATTGCCGCCACTGCAAACGAGAAGAAGTACGTTTTTATCGTTGTGAACAAATTCGATAACATTCAAAATAAGGAGAAGTGTATGCAAAGAATCTTGGAACAAGTGAAATCCTTATCTCCTGACACTTATAAGAATGCCAAAGAGTTCATCCATTTCGTTAGTTCTGAGGAAGTTATGAAAGAAGGACCATCAGATGATCCAGATGGAGACGATGGAGAGTCTGATAATGATAATGATCCACACAGAAACCCCAATTTCGACCATTTAGAAGCATCTTTGAGAAAATTTATTTTGGAAAAGAGAGCTATTTCTAAGTTGTTACCTGCCAAAAATTATTTGATAAATATTCTTAATGATTTAGAAGTTTTATCCAAACTTAATGAGAAAATTTATACCCTTGCAAAGGAGGAGAAAGTGAATGAACTAAAGAACCAAATCAGTCCAAAGTACAACGAAATCTTATCCAAAAGTTCGAAGATTGGCGATGCTATCAACAATCTTATCGACCACACCTATACTGAAGTTTACAACACTACGAAGAAGGATATTTTGAGTATTGTTAATCAGTTGGGCGAATCTCACACTCCGGTACAATACAACGGTTTGCAAAACTTATATGAATTTGCTAGAGAAACTCAAACGGCGATGTTCAATACAATAATGGATACTTTAGCTTCTAGCGAGGATGAAGCGAGAACATTGACATCACACCGAGTTGAAGAAATTATCAAGTATGGACAAAGTACTTTGGGTGAAGAATTCTTGAATGACCGAGTTTTCAATGCTGAACTTATGTTTACTAGAAAACGCGACTCTATCAAGAAAAAATTGGACGATACAATCGATGTTTCTGATTTTTTTGATCCTTCCTTGGAATCATTCTTATTGTGGCTGGGAGTTCCAAAGAACTTTGTTTCCGCTACACGAGACCAAATCAATTTTTACAATCCTGTTGGATTTATAAGTAGTATTCCAAGCAATGCTTTGGCATTGAAGGAATCATTACCATCGCAATTGACTTTACACACGTTATACTCTTCAGGAAAGATCTTGACCACAGGTGTGCTTGTCAGAAGAATGTGGGATTTCTCACAAGTAGTTTCTCCTACAGTTGTTAAGAAAGTTGCACTTCCAATTGTCGCAGTCGCGTCAGGTTTAACTATCTATTATTTATTAAGTGATATTCCTAATGCGTTCCCAAGAAACCAAGCAAGAAAAATAAAGAAACAAATTTACGAATTAGATTACCCTCATTCTAATGCCACCAGAGTCGCCAGAGAATGTCAAAGAGTTTTGAATTATCCATCAAGACAAGTTATGAATAATTTCCAAACTAGCATTGATAAGAGATCAATGGAGAAGGAAAAGTTAGAAAAGTTGATCAGAGATGCAGAAATCAGCTCTTCTTATTTCACTGGATTATTGGGTAAGGCAAGATATCAGACTGGATTGGTTCAAGAGATTGACTTGGAAAGTATCAATGTCGTGGATTGAATACAAGAAAATGATTATTACTATAATGGTAAGGCTAAATGATATTTATCTGTTTCACTTACACGTTTGGGATGTTTTCAAATGCGGATGTTTATTAAACGTTGTATAACTTCCATTGTCATTTTGTTTCAAATTTCATATCTCTTCATGTACATAGAATAATTTTATCGGGAGCTGAATTTGGATTGTCATGTAGGATTTCAGGGAATTTATGATCTTTTTCTTTGCACTGCAATCAAAATTAAAACTACAACGAAAATGACGAAACAGAGACTGAAACTGAACTCGAATGCTCCTTTGTAGCAGACATTGCCCTTGTAACATATACCAGTATCTGGGTCAGAATTTGAATCATACAAGTGCCCAAAGTATTTGTTCAATGAAAATAGAACTATCAATGGACCAACACAAACTAAACCCCAACTTGTACTAAATGTTTTAGTTCCAAACTGGTCTGCTATAACGGCAGGATATGTTCCAAATGTCAAACCATAACAGCCTCCAATGATCATGGAAGCAATAGTAATGAGATGTGGGTTGTTGACATTGATTATGCTGATGAATTGACCGACGGACAATACAAGTGAAGTCCCTGCAACAATCCACAATCTAGAAATGTGATATTGTTTATGAATGTAGTCACTTAAGAAACCAGAGATCAATCTACCAGAAAACGATGCCAATGAGATTACCGACACTTGAATTGCTTGTAAAGCAGCAGCGTGTCCTGTGATTGGAGGTCCACTTCGTATACTATTGAGTGCTCTCAATATCAATGTTTTCAGGAGTTCATGGTCGACATGGTTGGGGTCATAATTGTATTGAGCAGTCACCACAAATCCCACTGAATAAATATACATTTGAGCCACACCACTTGATAAACTCACAACCAAGAGATGAGTCAAGAAGATTTTGTCTGTGAGTCTGTCCTTTATGATATCAATAGGAGTTTTTGTCTTGGAGTACCCAGCTGTCTGTTTAACTTTGACTATAGGCATTCTTTTGGAGATTGAACTTGGAGTGGAAGCAAGATTAGTTGAAGAAGTGTTTCTAGAGGACAAAGGAATTGTTGTTTGGGATGATTGCGCTTGTTGTGCCTGGTCCCTAACATTTTGTAAGACTGGGGCAATTTCTGAAGCTGTGGAACTAACGGAAGATCTTGGTGTCCTCTCACCAATACCCCAAAATGAAAATGATCCTCTTAAAGATTCTGCCTTATCTCCAATAAACAGTCTTTTCTTTGCAGGAAATAAGTTGGCACCAGACTCATCCACAAATACAAGGGAATTGCTGGAATTCGAACGACCCATCAAGGATGATTCTTCACCTTGGTCTTCACCAGTAAGACCAATTCCTCCGATTTCAGATGGCCCGGTCTCCGCGTTCTCTTCGTCGGGGTGGTCCAGTTGGCTGAGATAAACATGAACAAAAAAGGAGCCAATAAACGCTACCGATCCACAGAATAAAGACAAGAATAACAACAATCCACCGGTATTACCACTGAAGAAAGTTGCAGCGATGACCGAGAAAATGGTAGCAGATAGACCAAATGCACTTACAGGAAAAGCACCAGCAGCTCCACGATGCTTTGGAAAATTGGCCTGTGCCGCCTTAAGGGTAGCAAAAAAACAAGTGATGGAGCCGAACCCCACGAATGACATGGAAATACAGATCAACGGAAGACTTGGGATCTGTTGTTCATAGATCCGATTCAAGCCAAAATATCCTATGAAAATGGCCAACGAACCCAAAAGAATAGATATCTGTGGACCATAATGATCAATGATCAATCCACCGGGCAAACCACCAATACCTGAGCCAATATTGGTAGCCAACGATATGGTAGCGGAGTCTGAGATTGTGAGACCTACTCTTTGAACCAATTGAGGAGAAAAGACACCGTACAAATAAGGAGTTCCGGCAGCAAGCGACACGAATACCGACACCACGAGGGTAATGAGACGTTGTGGAAGGTGAGATGTAGTGTTGAAAGGCATTTTGGTATTTTAATGAGCTTTTTGGTCAGCCAAAGAATGAAAACTTGAGATACTTGAACCCTGAAAACTGCACTGGAAAGCGACAGAGCGGTGTACGCGCGTGTTAGTGCCAAGCCAAGCGACTGGATGCGGAAAGAAGGTCCAAGGACAAGCGTTGATGTGAGAAAGTAGACGTCGTTGTTGTTTAGAACATGTGTATTTGTCGATTGCCAAAATATTAGAGATAAGCCTGCCTGCTGGTGATAATCGCGGTCTAACTGCGAAAAATGATTACAAGTTAAGTGAGGAGCCACGCAACTGACGAGGGCGAATTTGGGAGCATTTCAGTAAGCTATAAGAACTGAAATTTGGACAGCCAGATCAAGTGTACCACAGCACCTCATAGACTCTTTTTCTAAAACACTTTATGACTTCTGAGACCCGATTTATCAACCTCTTTTAAATAAGTATTACATAATCATACTGACCACTAGAACTGGTGATTCAGAAATCGCGGTGACTGTGTTTGCTTCAATTGACGGACCAAATGTAGGGACAGAATGGGAAGAGAAGGAGAGCAATAAGGTGGAGGTGAATTTAAGGAAAAAATAGAAGCAAATAAGATAGCTCGAATTTATTTTGTCGTAAAGTTTTGGTAGATATCGGTAAATCTCATGGTTTTCTAGGTAATGTAAGCGATTACACAGTGACAACGCAGGTTGTATGGGTAGGGATTTGCCTGAATTTTCGGGAGGGCCCTGAGTTGTGAAGCAAATCACGTGAAAAATTGAGTTCCGGTCACTTGAGTCAGTCAATCAGGGGTATTGAATGGATATGAAATGGGCTTGGACATGGTAAATAAACTTCTCATACCATTGAGAGGGACTTAAGACTACATATTTCTTTGAGTCTGCCTGAAGCAGTCTATTATTGGAGATATTGGATCTAATTATTTATTCCTAATGGAACTCAAAAAACTAATCACGTTTACGATATTGTCGGATATGCATGCAACATAAAGTTATAGGGAAAAGATTCTCCCTAATACTCACTCCGCACCCGATCTCTCACTAAATTATCAACTTCCCTCACTATTTCCTTTGGGATTGAAAATTTTTTATACAGGACCACTCACTACGGAACACTGTACAAATCAACGAACCATATAAATCAAGCACTTTCACCATAGAATCTAGCTAGAATCACCAAGTTCCGGCCCATACAGATCTACAACCATTAACATCAAACAAATACGTCACCTGACCGTATTTAACTAACCATCCGTCCCAATCAATTCAATTCACATACACAACCAATATGACTAGATTGGATAATTCTGAGTTCTTGAAACAAGTCAGTGAAGTGTTGACTAAGAACAGCGGTAAATCTTCAGTGTACTTGAATCAGAAGAGATTAACGCCCGCCTTAGCATTGGAAGAATCCACTGGAATTGCAGACTTATCTTCAAACGTGGTATCTATTGAAGCACAACCAGAGAATACTCAACAGTACCCTATATTAGTGAGAATATCATTAAACGGAAAGATCAAGAAAGATAAAAAAGATAAAGTTAAATTATCCACAGTAGTCGAAATCGACAGATTGGAACAATTCTGGTTGGAGTATGCCCAAGTGATCAAAAATGGGTTTACCGGATTGAAAAAGAAGGAAAAGAAGAAGAGTAAGAAAGGAAAGGTCAGTAAAGTTTAATATTCTTTCTCAACTATTTTTGCATTACTTGAACGATGATTTGGTTTCCTCCTCATTCACTTCTCATCATAACAATTCACGGGCAGTAAATAAGGGAGACAACGGCATACGCACATCATATATATTGTTCACATCAATTACGAATATGCTATTCAAAATAATAATCCCCATTTCAGGTCCTGCCTTTGTTTATTAATTAAATATCTTCAACTATTAATAGCCCGTTTGGATAAATACTATCGATACTTCGAATCTCATGACTTATATAATCATTCAACGTAGTTCTAGGAGGCAATGGGGAAACCAATTTGAACTTGTATTTCAATTCAAAACCTTCGAACAATTTTCTGGCTCTAGATTCAGTAACCTCCGATGGACCTTCGGTATCAAGGTATCCCCCATTTAATAATTCCACGTAGAGGAATATATCACTTACTTTTCCATCCGCAGGGAACGTGAAAGTTACTCTATTTCCATTTTTTAGTTTGATAGCTATTTTTGCACCTGCTTGTGACGGCTCAAGACCTTTGAAATAATCTGCCTTATACGACAAATATTGTTTCTTTACTTCTTCATACTTCTTCTCTGCCTTTTTGGCTCTATCTTTGGCCAATGAATTCTCGTAGTTAAGTTCCTGTTGTTTCAGGAGCAACTGGGCCATATATTTGTCCCTCAACTCATTCCTCATTAAAGACAATTCATCTTCATACTTCAAAATTTTCTTTTGGAACTTATTCTGGATTAAAGAGTTCTCGTCAGTATCATCACTAAACCCTCCTTGAATTTTCAGTACCAACGAAATCTTCGGACTGGTCTTTATGGGTCCCAGTTGTGACATGGTAACGGATCTGGTCAAGCACAATAAACCCAAAAATGGAAATTTCGACACATTAAGACTATTGGCAAGCTGATACGCCTCTGAGTTTGTCAAATCTCCTCCCCATATTATGAGGTCCTTGTTTTTGGAAAATAACTCAATAAACTCGGGATTAGTCACAATTTTATTGAAAATTACAGAAGAGCTCTCATTATGTGGGTTGGTGAGATACACAAACAAGAATTTGGCTCTGTTGGTTGCCATATACAATGCCTGGGTATAGCTTCCCTGGAAAAATGGTGGCAAATAATTAGCCGACTCTGCCAATTGCTGTGGACTCAAGTTATCTTCAAGATCTCTGATAAATTTGTTGACCTTGTTGACTGGATCATTGCTATGTACTGGGATTTGTCCGTTCTCATCATTTGTATTGTACGGTTGGTTGTCCTTGAAATAAATGACGTTGAAGAGTTTAGCCAAAATCCGGAAACAAATAACCAACACAACGATTAATGGCTTAATGAGGAGGATATTAATCCAGTTCTGCACCTTGCGTATGCCGATGTTGACGGATTGTGAGTTTAGCACCGACCTCAGGCCGTCACTTATGATTGGTTCTGCCTCATTAGAGGGATATGCTCCGGGTAGATTACCATTGCTTTGGTTGCCGACTGGCTGATACACTGGGGACCGGCCATTAAGAATACGCCGGAAAAACGACGTCAATGGATTGGGCATCGGGGTTTAATGAATTCTATGGAGCTTTCGGTTCAAGTTGGTGAGTCGTAGTTGGTTGTAGATAGCAGCTGGTATTTATAAATGATTGGTGAGCGGACGACTTTTACGAGTGACCAGAAACTTTATGATTGTGGGACAAGATTGATTTTACAGCGTAAATAGAGCTGGCAAGTACTGAAAAAGAATCTAGAAGGAGCTTAGGACTGCATTAGTATATCTTTGTGGGCTTTTCAACCATGGATTGAAGAGATTTATGAAAAAAAACAATAGGTCACGTGATTAAATCACGTGCATTTAAATAGACAGTTTTACCTAGGAGATTTTATTGACAAGAAAATGCCTGCGTAGCGTAATGGTTAACGCGTTTGACTTCTAATCAAAAGATTGCGAGTTCGACTCTCGCCGTGGGTTCTTCTTCTTTGCGGTCTTAGCTCAGTTGGGAGAGCGTCAGACTGAAGAAATTCAGTCACAGTTAATCTGAAGGTCCTGTGTTCGATCCACAGAGATCGCAAAATTTTTGCTTCTGTCTAGTTAGAAGACCCAATTCTATGCTCAACAAAACTAATTGCTGTGTAAAATTGTTCGAATCAGCTCAGCTGCGTTAGTTTTTCTCATATAGGTCATGTCATACATTCTCATTTATGCGACACATTCCAAATCCGGTAAACGTCATATGATTAACCGCCCAATGACCCACTATCTAAAATTTGTGTTTTCATCAACTTAGAGCATACATTATGTTCCAACAAATAAAGGGAGAAGTCTTTGTTACCGACCCTATGTCGAAAATTGGGACGTGGGCACTTTAAACTCGTCGTTGTGATTCTTCTTATCTCATCTCATACAGTGCCAAAGGCTACGAGGATTACGTAAGCTAACATATATACTAGTACATTGTCAAGTCTTAAAGTAGTAACCAACTTTAAAACAATTCACCACTAATCTTTTGTATCTCAAGCCAATATAAATATGTCCCAAGATGCAGAAAAAGTTTCATATCTCCTCAAACTTTTGGGACGAAAAAGACTGTCAAGAATTGCTTCAGAAGATTTGGAAAACGATTACGAATCCGATCAAGACTACGAAGATATGATTGCAACCTCTACAATTGCTGTGAAATTGAAGCTTGTGGATCTGATTCCAATGAGCGACACGTCCTTTCAGCCTTCTGTATCCATCATCTATGATGACTACCAATCGGAAACTACAGAAAAGCAAGATTCAATAGAAGAACTAATCTTGAACTCTTATAAATCAAACTCGACGCTTCAATTCGACCATGAAGGCCACCAGAATTACGTGAAGAAATGCTTATCCAAGAATTTACCTGCAGGCTATTCTGTACTTGATGCCAACCATCCCTGGATGACCTACTGGCTTCTCAACTCTTTCAATCTTGTTAACTATGAGGGTGCTCTTGATCCTAGTGTCCCAGGTTTGATCAATGATAAGATCTCACATTGCATCATAAACGACGGATTAGGTGGTATTGCTGGTGGGAAGAACCAACTAGGACATGCTGCAGCGACATATGCGGGTGTTTTATCGCTTTTACTGACTCAAAATTACGATGTATTGAATAAGATTAAGAAAAATCTCTACAAGTGGTTCTTGACTCTCAAAACAAAAGAAGGAGGATTTATAATGCACGAAAATGGGGAAAGTGACACCCGGTCGACCTATTGTGTCCTTACAGTCTGCTCCTTATTAAATATATTAACCCCTGAGATCACCAAGGATACGGTTCAATGGCTCACTAGTTGTCAGACTTATGAAGGAGGATTCGCTGGTATACCGAATACTGAAGCACATGGAGGGTATACATTCTGCGCCGTGGCATCCTATTTTATTTTGTTCAAAAACAAATCAGAATTCTACAGCAGTCACTCATTTGATGTTGAAGCATTAATTCGGTGGTCAGTACAGAGACAATACCAATTGGAAGGTGGTTTAAGTGGACGGAGCAATAAATTGGTAGATGCATGTTACAGCTTCTGGATAGGGGCACTATTTCCCTTGATGGAATCAATTTCCGAAGAAACTGACGAGCTTTTCAGTCGGGACGGTTTAAGAAATTACATTTTGAGATGTTCACAGGCAGAAATTGGAGGATTTAGAGATAAACCAGGGAAGCTGGTAGACTTCTACCATACCAACTATACCTTGTGTGGATTGAGCGTCTGTGAACATGTGACAACAATACGGGAAGATAAATCAGAAATATCATTGGCTCATAAACTTGAAGTCAGACCCAGTCCAAGAAGTTCGAATCATACCAAACCAGTCCACCCTGTATTTGGCTTGCCTATAGAAATTGTGGACTCAGGAAGGAACGCATTCTACATACCTAGATAGCTTCAAAATTGACATAATGTTACTGTAATAAAATGTACAATTGAAATGTAAATGATTTTAATGTTTATCTTATTAATAAACTATGCTCGAGAATTAAATAAATATGCTAAGGAGTGTGAGGTCAATTTTTAAGTATTCTGACCGAAGATATGTACTCTTTTAAACTTTTGAGTATGCTATTTTATTAATCCACAATGTAGCTTGGCGAGTGGTTTTAGCTTGATTGTACGGTTTTCGCATTGCCTATCCTTTGGAAGGCCAGGAAATAGTCATTACCTGCATCAGAAGTTTCACTATTGATATCAGCAGTTCTAATTCTTTCACTTCCAGAGTCCTGACTGGTTTCACCTTGGTTACCTCTGAACTTAGGTGTGCCACTTCCAATCCATATATTGGATAAGGTATCTTCTCTATTCTTATCAATTTTTGATAAGTACTGGAGTAATATTTCGTAACACACGATGTATTGGTCCAAATTTTGAACCATGGATAATCTTTGCTTTCTCTGATTTTGAACCAACTTATAGACTAGATCTTCTTTGGAATCCAAAAGTTTCTTCGGACTACTTTTTAAGCTATCAATAAGACTATCAATGGTAATGAACACTCCAGTTCTTCCACATCCAGCGGAACAATGTACAAGTATCTTATTATTCTCAGGTTGAATCTTCGTGGCAAATATGTTATTCTTTAATTTGATCAATGCCAAAATCGAATCAAAATCTTCAGGAATCCCGAAGTCAGGCCAATTTTTAAATTCAAAGTGATAAATGTCTCCATTGATTCTTCTGACTATGGTACTCTGGTTTGAAGTAATGACTTCTACCGACTTGACATTCTTAACATCCTTGAGGTACGCCAATCGAGAATTATCCAAACTAATGATGAGTTTTACTTGCTCATTCTCAATAATTTTCCAAAAGTCTTTAACTGTCCCTTGCAACGGGTTTTGGGTTGCAATATAACTGAAGCGTGAAGGGACAACATCAGACGTAATGTAGTTGGCATTGAAGTAGTCATCCTCTGATGGGGTGTTAATCTTGACTCGAGAATGCTCGTATGGCCAAATGTTGTTGTACCTATTTTTAAATCCGTATTCAATTCCTTTTGGCATCTTGTAGTTGATTTCATCGCATTCGGGACATAATCCACTTGGTGTACAGACAGTAGAGGAAGATGCACTAGAATGCGGTCCATGTCCAGCAGAAGGGCTTCCTACATGACGAGCATGTGGTTCATTTGTATGATTCGACACGAGTGAACTGAGTCTCAACTTCTCGATTCTTTCAACCTTATTAAATTTTGAAATAAGATAAGTCAACGCTGATTCATTAGACTGGGTGGCAAAGCCAAACCACTTGGGCAAGTTGCGAAATTGGCCAATGTTTGCTCTTGAGTATCCTTCTGGAAATTTGAAATCATGATGATAATCTTGGACATTGGGTTCTTTTGATTTTGTTTTATCATCGAACAATGAATTCTTCTTAATAGAATTGACAAATTTGGTTTGATAGTTAGATGAGGATGGTAATTTGAACCCCGAGAGGAAGTGCTTATCATCATCTAAACTGTTGTGAGGAGATGATGCCGGTGAATCTGTAGTGTACTCGATAAAGTTATCATTGGAATCCATGGATGACGAAAAAGCACTGACTGGTGAAGAAGATGCTGACGAATTGGAATCAGTTAAGGAGTTATCGGAACCTTTACGGGGAGAAACAGGCAGAATCAAACTGTCATTGAAGCCCCCGTCCAAATAATGGATTGAGAAGTCATTCGGAAATTGATCAAATTTCATAATTGTTTGGTATAAGTTCAATGAAATTTGATCGGTACTGGAGTTGCTATCATAGAAGAGTACTTGAAGCTTTTTCGCAGAGCTAGAGCTGGGCACGTCGGAGATGGTTGCAAGGAGCAAGTCCTTATAATGTTGGGGTATATTGACCAACTTGAGTATACTGAAAAGATCAAGAGAAGATCTTTTCAACAATGTAGTTGGTATGCAGATATTGATTGAATTCCTGATATGGGCCTGTGAAAAGTAATTATAGGGGCGAATATCGATGATTAAGTCGAATGCAGATAAGTCGGATATATGATCCACTTTGTTGATATGCTCTGGTAATTTGTGGACATTTTTAGACTTTGGCGCCACGGACAAGCATCCAAGAGAAAACCCAGATGAGGTGGGAGTGTTGGAGCCAGTGCTGGCGCTAGTTGTAATGTGAGGCAAACTCTGGTTGTTCTTCATGGGCGAGCCAATGGTGATATTCGGCAGTTTAATGACTTTCTTAGAACCGGTGGTTTGGTTGAGTATGGATGCTGGTGAGCCATTGTTTAAGGACATCGAGCTTGGAAGGTCTTTCTTGATGGCCATAGAGTTCGTGGCAGCCGGTTTACTTATGCCATCATGGTGTGTGCTGCTGTAAGAGATATTGGTCATTTTAGACGATAAAGGAAAAAGCCTTTGGTATGCAGAATATTTGTGGGTCGATTAAATCAGTCGTAGATGAACGGTACTATCAGTCTTGATAGTGGTTCAAGTAATAAATGGGTCGTTAACGGTGAGTTTGTTTGAAAAGTTTCCTACCAAATTATTGCAATTTTTCCCTGAGAGTATATATATAAACAACTGAGGTTCAATAAACACCATCAGGTGAATTTGGAAATAAGAATGATATAGCCGGGAAAGGCTTCTAGAACATCTGCCGCCCGATGTCATATGACGTCAGATTGAGGGTCAGCCGAGTTATGTGCAGGCAGCAAAACGGATGTGTGTACCTAAAATCAGTTTTGGGAAATTAAAGCCTCCTTAAAGGTGGAGGCTGGCATTTTTTAGTGACAGTTCCCCTTTCAAAATAAATGGCCGGGCATACATTACCTTCGTCGTTTCACGCATAATGATCACAGGCCACTGGCGTAATAGTTCGTATAACCAAAAGGGGTTTTTGGTACTCAGTGAAAACTTTGCACGATCACGTTTCACCAGCAAATCTTGGTGGTGGCGTACCAAAGGTGGAACTGCACTTTCCGCCGAATGGCTCATCTATTAGCAGATAATCCCGTCCTGAGCTGACGTTGAGAACGTTGCAAAGAATGGTTGGGTTCCACGGGGATGATATCCTCAGAGATATTTAATTCGTGGTCCTAGTTAGTAGCACGAGCTCAGGCCTAGGCCCTAGTTCAGGCGTCTATTAAGTAGCTTGTCGCCTGAATTTATTAGAGTTTGGAGTGGAGGAAACGAAGTGGAGGCTTCCTTTATTGTATTGGAACCCTGAACATCAACACTAAGAATTTGGAGTTTTCGTATTGGTGATAAATTTGGTCTGGGGAGACGGTTTGAAGACCTAGCAACCAGTTTTTATTGCCTACAATAGAACAATGTTCCTGACGGTAGGGCTGTCATCGTAGTAGCCGCGATACCGACTACCTTGACGTAATGTGATGTGCCTTGCTTGAAGGTACATTTCGGTTAATTGGATTGGTTCGTTTGAACTTCCTCTAAAGACTGAGCGAGTCACCATATGCAAAGTCATGTAGTCTCTGATTGATTCTGGCTCTATTACGTGCCATACGTTGCAACCGAATGATAAATAAGATTGTTATCACGTATTTCTTGAGTTTGCTAGGCTGTCGACTTTGTGGGCTACCAGATTGTGACGTTTGCTTTAATTCGCCGAAACCAGTCACTGATGGTCTGTAACCCTTGATCAAATAAGCAGTGGTAGTGTCGATATGGGCACCGCCAGCATTTCCAGAATGATTGGCAGGTTCAAGTATTAAATTAGCAGTATCATCCTCCACTCCCAAAGTATTTTCCACAATACCTTGCTCTACCAGAAAACCCTGGTGATGCAAGTTGTTTGTAGCCTGAGCTTCTGAATTCGAGTATTGCGATATATAATAGTTGACAGATTTTAGAGCCTCATTTTTAGTCTCCAAGTCCATGATATGACTTTTCAATGTCACAAGTTTTATTTTTAACTTCTGTATTGTCCCGTTTAATGCCGCCTGAGTACTCTTAGCCGTCATAAGTTCTGCCTCTTGTTCACCTTTTTGCCTTATTGTCATTTCCAACTTAACCATTAAATTCTCTTGCGTGGCCTGGTATTCCCTTATCGATTCTTTTTCTTTCAAGTGTAATTCTCTTCTGATTTGGGCTTCGGTTTGACGGAACTCCTTGTACATGGCGGCTTCCTTCAATTGAAATTCTTCAATCAAGTCTTTCCTTTCAGCCGCTTGGTGTTTCAATCGCTCCTGTAGTCTGCGAATAGTTACCTCCTGCTCTTGTAGTCTGAGTGCATCCGATTCGATAGAAGTACTATCAAAGGAAGAGGCGAATGATTGCTCTTGGGTAGGTACGTAGTTCCTTGCATTGGCTATTGAAGGTGAGGCGTTGTTATAGGTTGTTGCATCGATTTTGGCTTTAGAAGATGGTAGGTCATAGTCTCTCTTTTTGATTGCTTCTACACTTTCTTTGAGTGTTTTGAAATACTTTTGACGGTTTTCATTTTCTGATCCATTGGTCCCAATGGTCCCATTTGAAGATATTGCAAATGGACGGTTTGATTCTGGCTTGTTTTTTGGATTCCAGTCTTGATCTAACATGTCTTCATTGATTAGACGATTCAATTTTTCTCTGAGAAATCCGTTTTTTCTCTGGATTTCTGATATGGTACGATCCTCAATCATGTTGTATTCGATTATGGCCTTTAACGTCTTGATATCTGCTCTCTCTGACTATTTAAGTCCACTGATTCTATCATTTATACCCATGAGATGTTGGATTTCTTTAATATTACTTACATAATATTCGCGCTCTCCACTGCTATCTTTTTTCCTAAGCAAATGTAAATAAACAAAATCATTAAATTCAGACTAAGACTAAAGAACCATTTCAGTTTAGACTATTACCTAAATCATGGCATCACGGAGAATCATCCGGAAACAGCCGTTGATCTCTAAGATCAAATCATTTCCGTTTGACTTTCTTCTTTACCTTAACGAGGTCCGGTTGTCTATTGAATGGGATGATTATACCGGATCTCTCGCTTTTCCCTTAGGAACAGCACTTACTGCCATTAGTTTGGTAATCAAAACCATCCTCGGTTATTATGACTCCGTCAACTCAAAATCGAGTAATATGTTGTTCAATTCCGACTACTACCAGTACCAACGAATCAAAAGTGGACTCGTAAACAAAAGAATCAAAGATCTAGACCTCGACCAGGAAGAAATACCAATCACTACGTCTATTATATGGTTGCTAAACATCGTGAGTTCATTCATTAACGTGGTGATGCTAATGAACACGTATTCCATAATTACCAAGAAAAAGAACTACGGACTTTTATATTGTCAGACAAAACCCAAGTCTCCCTCAGTTATCAAGTCATCCATTGAACTGATCTCATACGTTACAAAAGCTTGCAAGTATTTGGTGAGTTGGATATTTGACAAAGATGACGCAGATATTTCCATTGATATCGATGAGAATGACAATGATAATGACAATATCAACCTGAACGAAAATGGTAAAGATGATGGTGAGATTTGGCAATTGAACGTATGGGATCCATCCAAATTCTCCATCTATGTGTTTATTGTGTTAAATCCTATCAGTTTACTTATAATTCATAATTTTGATCCTGCCACCACTTCATTATTATACGTGATACTATTGATATCACTCGTTTCACTAATAATGTACTTCTTCGTGGAGAACTTCTTTGATTTAATCCACGACAAGCAGATACTTTATCAAGAAATGTTCAATGAATACAATAACAAGTTTGTCAAGCCTAAAACGTCCATTTTGAAAAAGGATGTATTGATCGACTCTACCCTCGGTCCCTTTGAATCATCGGTATTGACGGATATAAGACCTTATGCTTTCAATAAGCTGAAGCTTTGGGTCACACACGATTTGAAAGGTAACCAAGTGGTAGATTTTGGAGATTCTTTCCAAGAAGGGGACGACTTTTATCAAGATGGACACCAAGGACCCAAATTTGTGGATTTCAATCTAGTCAACGATTCTAATCAATTATTAAACAGATTGAGAGTTGACTATGATCAACTAGCTGTGAAAAATCGAGAGTTATGCAAGCAAATCTCACGATTGGCCAGAAGTGATGCATTTTATGACGAATTTGACACCACGGGCAATTTTCAAAGGGCCACCGATGAAGGAGATGATGATGGTCATGATAGTGATAATGATAACAGTTGGTATACGTCATCTACTCCATATAAGTCCAAAGGATTCAAACAAGGCACAGATGACAGAGGTGCATTGTTCGTACCTTCAAACCACACACCTTCATTCTCGGCATCTGAAAATCATAGGAGATCATCAATTCCACACAGATCCCCTAGTCCGATCAAATTGACCAGGGATATGTCATCCAGTCACGTTAGTTATAACGGCTTACCCAGAGAAAGATCACCCACACATATTACTTTCAATGGAGTATACAGGGAAAGGTCAAACTCACAAACTAGCTTCGGTGGACGGTCACCTTCTCACACGAGTCTTGGAGGAAGGTCCCCGTCTCATACAAGTATCGGGGGCAGGTCTCCCAGTCCAAACAAAATTTTGAATTCTCCATCAATTTCAAGGACTCGTTATGATCAATTTGGAAGACCACCCCAAAATGTCACTCAGGGATTTGGACATCCCCAAACAAATATATTTGGTGGAAACGGAAACCCTTTGAGATCACCATCTCCGACTAAATTCCCTCCTCAATCTTCACACACTCCATTCAAGTCCCCATCTCCAGTTAAACATAATCCACATTCTCCAAACCGGACGTGGCGATAGTTGAAAGTGAGATCAATATACGAGAATATCTCAAAAAAAGTAGAGGAATAGCTACAGTCTATTTCATTTCGTCGGCAATTTGTATTCAAGAATATTCAAACATATAGTACAG
Organism: Suhomyces sp. yHQL142; assembly: GCA_030582675.1. Taxonomy (NCBI): domain Eukaryota; kingdom Fungi; phylum Ascomycota; class Pichiomycetes; order Serinales; family Debaryomycetaceae; genus Suhomyces; species Suhomyces sp. yHQL142. The sequence continues at coordinate 220,168 of JAJMGU010000011.1, forward strand.
AGATTAATATACTGATTTGTTTAGAGTACTCTATAATTCATGGAATCCAAACACGTACCTCGTCAATGTTCCCAAGAAACCCAAATTTTTTTCTGTCGAGCTTCCACTTGTCTTGACTTGTTCTCCTTCTGATTTCAAGAAGAACTGAGAGCCATCCTTGATGTCTAGTCTATTTATATAGGATGTGGAGTTGGAAGATGTGGCAGGGGGATTGATTCCAGCAGAGGGGTTACTTGTTTCACCTCTGCTGGTTTGTAAGTCATGCAAACTAACATTTGCATTTCCTCCAATATCTTCACTATCAACCAATTTTCTCTTTTGTAATTTTTCAATCGCATGTCTGCTGTATGGGATAACCCCCAATAACACTCCATTAAACACAGACCCGTTTTCTTGCAATGCATCTACGGCGGAGCCAGGGTTATCGAATGTAATTTTGACCCAGTTCTTTCCACTGAAGATTGGAGCCATATGGTTTTTTTGGGGGTTGCTGGATGCCTCCAAGGTGTGTTTCTTCTGTGTTGATTCGAAGTCTTCCAAGACATCACCAAATTCTTTGAAGTGTTGAATGACCAGGATTGCTATGGATTCGGGATATCCAAATACCAAGACAGCCGATTCGTTTGACAATGGATTGATTGACTTTTGCTTTTCTTGCGATATTGAACTGCCTTTTTTGGCAGAAGGATCGTTTTCTCCGTTACTTAAATTGCCCTTATTGAACACATTAATGAAATTCTTGGGATCTTTGGTGATGAATGAATCTACTTGTTGAACAGGTTTATTCAAAGAAACCAATATCTCGTCATTCAAATCATGGATAGATCTGGTGGGAGGTAGGTCGTCCCCCGCACTTCCAAAATCCTCGTACTCTTCGTTAATGGTATCATCAAATCTGATCGAATCATTTATGGTAGTGTCAAACAAAGTTCCTACACTGCTGTTGCGATCTCCTAGTGATTGACTGGTAACTTTTCTTTGTTGTTGTCCAAAGGATAAGATATTGAACTGGTCTTTCGATGCCACCAACGCTTGTGAGGCATCCTTTGACGAGAGTGAGCCTGAAGCTGCTCGGCGACTGCTCGAAGTACCACTGCCACTGCTTTTGTTCGCAGCTGAGGTGCTTATATGGAAACTGGTTTTCTTTTTTGGTGCCAAATGGTTTGGGATAGTCCGTCTTTTTTGGTTTTGCGACCATTCAGGCTGTTGATTATTGGTGATCAATACCTGGTCATTACTCTGTCTACCAACCTGGCCAAAGAACGTGGACATGGCAGAGACTGATTGCTAATTGACGGTGTTGGTGTTGTACGTTGATGTTTTGCTTTAGTTGGAAACCGAAATCGAATATGATAGTGCGCAGTTATATGCAGAACAGGTGGTTGATGTTCATACTGTAGGGAATGTGAGGAGAATGAAGTTGATAGAAGAAATGGGAATAATACTGTTCAGCGTTTGTGAACGTGCCCAGAGAGTCAGCTTACCTGCTTTGTCACTCCGGCGCTTTTCAATTTAATGTGACCCCAAGTTTGATCCCTTGGGTAATTCGTTTCAATCGTCCCCTCCATCTCTCTTAAGATGAGATCACGTGAGTTTCTAAAAATTTCGTATTCCTATAGTATTTTGAGCTACAACCCAGCTGTATCAAATCCAACACGTTCAACATCCAGCAAAACAGACCGAAATGATCTTATCACCAGCTGAAAGATCATACCTTTACGATTCGTTGGTGCAGAAGCCAGCCATCCGGCCAGACTCCCGGTCCGAGCACCAGATGAGGCCGTTGGAAGCCAAAACATCATTTTTACCAGGCTCTAATGGGTCGGCCAGAATAAGATTGATGGATGGAAGTGAATGTATCGTCAGCGTCAAGGCCAAGGTCGTGGTCACTTCCAAAGAAGCCAATCTTATTGAATGTGATGTCGACGTTACGGGGTTCCGTGACAATTCCAACTTTGTTTCCAATCTTAAGTTCAACTTGACCAATTTATTACAACAGAACTTCCCTTTGGAGTACTTAAAGTTAACATCCCGCTACTCTTTCAAACTCTTCATAGATTGCATTGTCATCAGTCACTCCTCATATCCATTGACTTTGATATCTCTAGCATCATATTTGGCACTCAAAACGACGAAATTACCATTATTGATTAGTGAAACGAACGATGAAGAAGTGGCCGAATTACCCACTTTTTCCGATGACTGGGACAACGCCAGATTGATCGATACCACTGGATCGGCGTTCCTGCCTCCAATTTTCATAACCTTGGGATATGTTGGCCAGAACTTGATCTTCGACCCATCTATTGAAGAAGAACAAGTGTTGGAAAATGGTTTAATTGTCAGCTATTACCAAAACAAAGTCATCACTCCGATATCAAACATGAACCTTGCTGTGAATTCCAACAACTCCAACTTCAAGGGGTTGGATCAGAAAGCTATCCTCAAAAGTATAGCCATGTGTAATAAGTATTGTGGAGCTATAATTCAAGCATTGAATTCTTTGGTTGAACAGGACGATGATAATGACGGATCTACGATATTTTAGAGTGTATTGTTAATAAAAGTGTATAATAGGAAAAGGATTACACAACTTGGACTGCCAATATTCTGGTTCAAGCTTATTGTTCTATTGAAATGTACTGAGTCTATAATAATCAACAGTGCTGTGTCGAATAAGCATGCACAATAATGGCAGTGGCTGTTTGAATGTTCATCGATCTAATAACTCCAACCTGTTTGATTTCTACACAGAAATCCAATTCTGCAAGTAAATCTCCAGGAACACCTTCCTTTTCTCTCCCCAACAAGATCAAGGACTTCTTTGGGAACTTTAATTCATGATTTAATTCAACAGACTTATCTGTCTGTTCCAATCCTATCAAAGTATATCCCTCTGTCTTTTTTTGTTTCAAATAGTTTTTGATTTCATCTACTTTCACCTCAATCATTGGCATCCATTGGTCTGCAGTGACTGCAACACTTTTGAATTGGGGATGGGTCTTGATATTTATATCATGTAAAGTCAACAAACCAGCACCCAAAACATCAGAAAGTCTGCAGATACCTCCCAAGTTTGGAGGTTTATCAACAAGAGATGAAACAACAATTAAATCACTTCTGATAATATCACTACCTCTCGCAGTCACATCGACATCCATGATGGTATTCCAGGCTCCACTTTTGGTTTGTAAAGGTGATTGGGTGGTAATTTCTTGTGAAGGTTTTGCCATTTTGGGTGCTCTTCTTTCTTTAATCCAGAGATCCTTCAAATCATCTCCTACACCATGATTCAAACTCTTCATTTGATCTTCAGAAAGATGTTTAAGGAAAGTATCCCTTGAAATAAATTCAATCTCTTCCCTATCACTCAATCTGAGTAAAACTCCTCCCGTTATACTTACTAAGTTAAGGTCTTTCTTAATATCCCAAAGTAAAGCATCACCACTTCTATATTGTCCGAAAGCATCTGACTTCAACGCAGTGGTATACATGTTCTCGATCAATTTAGAAAGGTGTGAATCCAATACTAGACCCTTCAATTTCAACTCTTGTTGGATAGACACTGTCAATGATAACGAAAAATGTCTTGTGACGGCCTTATTAGATGTAGCTCCAGGCACAATGATAGTCAAGAATTTGGAGATCAAATCAATTTCTTTTTCTTTATTCGTTTGCTGTAAAATCATTAGGAACAATGATCTTTCATAAGATGTTACCACTGACGGTTTGAGGGAATTAAGCTTAGTCAACAAAGCATCAAATAATTGATCAGTATACTTTTCATTGGTTAGTAATTGGAAGGAAATAATCCATTCAACGTATACTCTAACCAAAGGACTTGGATCTGTTTCAAGTAATTTGATGAAGATGTCAATTTCGTCGTCGAGTAAGTGTACTTTATCGATGATACTGACAATAATTGCGAATAATTGAATCCTAGTCCATTCTTCCAATCCATCAGTAGCTTTGTTGACTTCTAAAAAGTTAAATTCTCTTTCATTATTAAGAATAAATTTCAAGATTCTTTGGGCAAAATCAGACGAATTTATGGAGTTTAGAATAGCCATCAAATTCACCTTGGAGCTAACTTCGTCTGGCCCATAAATTGAGCTATAAAGCTTGGAGTTCGAGTCTAAGGATATCATCTCGTCGAATAAAGTTCCAATGATTGCTTCAAGCTTAAATACATTACTTCTCAATTGAAAAAGAATACTTGCTCTGACAAGTATTTCTGGGATCCAAAATGTCAATTCAAATTCAGATGGATACAGAGTTTGGAACTTGGAAAGGTTCTTGGTTAATGCTGGTAATAAACTCCTTCTTCCTTGGGAGTTTTCAATTATGGAGATACTTACTTGTGTCAACTTTTCACCAAGATTGAGATCATTAATCGATTTCAATAAAACTTCGTGGTGGTACAAAGTATCTATCAACAAGATATGAAGATCCTTCTGATTCAATTGCAACCTCGTAGAGTCCAAATTCAACCACAATGAGGACAAGAAATCGACAATCTGATAAACTGAATCCTTGCTTAATTTGGATTTATGGTTTAAAATATAGTATTGAAGTATCTTTACCATTGCAAGATTGGACTCGTAGTCAGATGAGCTCGAGTTCATCAAGTCCAAGACTTGAGAGATCTCAACTTCATCAAAGAGATTACCTTGAGACGAACAGATCTCTAATAAAGTAAAATAGTGGCCATAAATTTCATCTTTAAGTTTATAAAAATTTTTGATAACTTTCGACACTTGGGCTGATTTTGTTAACATAGTCTTGCTCAAAGTTAAAACTGGTTGGTAGGAAGTGAAGAATTCGGGGACCTGTCTTACTAGATTGTTAAAGACACCAAACTTCGAAGATGTGACTGTAAGTACAGAATAATCATCAGATTGTAGGTCTTTAACTATGGAAGACCAGAATTGAGTCAATTGAGAAGATTGAGGAGCGGCGGGACTTGAAGAGAAGTCAATCTGTGCCAATGATGACAATAGCTCGTCGGAAGTGACTCCAGTATTCCGCAATGAGGAGTTCAAGGAAGTTGTATAATACTCAACTACTCTTGGGTCCCTCAACCACGATAATTCAAAACCAGATTGGAGAATTTTCAATAGTAAGATTTGATGATCATTCAAGATAAATGAAATCAAGTCTTCTTGTTGACCTTCATTCAAGTCTAAAAATGGCAAGACCAAGACTTGGTTGTCAGAAAGGTCAGTGTTTTTGAAGTATTCAATCAAAGATGTTGTAGTGATTTGGTTTAAGTATTGTTTGATCAAATTTAAGTTATCGCGTACCAATTTGTATCCATTAAACTTGATGAACTTGTTCAAAGTACTGAAGAATTGATCCACATTTTGCTCAAAATGTAAAAGAATCCTGAGGTTGAGCGATTGACAGGTGGTTTCAAACAACTCCCCCTCTGATGTATTCTCAAAGAGACGCAAAAGAGTCTGATCGTGTTGTCCGTATTTTAAGACCTTCTTATCTTTATGGTCAAGTCCAAGAACGATTCCATGGGTGATGTAGATTCTAGCAGGGTCATATGATTCTGTTAAATTCTTTAAAACCTTTGTGATTGTTCCAACAACTTGTTCATACTCCTCATCAGTATTCAAGTTAAGAATCATATTCGAAATAAAAGTTGTCATTCTTGTACCAAATTCACACTTGTTAATTCCATCCTCAGCCCTCACAATATAGTGGGATGCAATCATGGAATATGGTAAGAATATATCTTCTAAGAAGTGAAGACCATATTTAATTAGGTGTAAGTGTTCATCGGGAATGGATAAAAGTAACTTCAATGCAAATTTTCGTATTGATTCCATACTGGCCTTGAAACCTGTTGATAATAAACAGAAGCCCCAGGATGGGTGTATCAAAGAGGTCAGGGAAATCAATCCAACGATATCTTTGGAGCCAGCGCTAGCTTGATGTAAGGAAGTATCAATGCCTAAGATTTCAAAAAGAGTCACGAATCTGGCCCATTCTTTCAAGTATAATGGAGATTTTGAGGAGTCCCACAGAATTAAATTGTTGGTGAAGCTAAATTGAATTTTTTTGACGGATAATTGCAAGATGGACAAACAGAACTTTCTATGCTCATGCGAAGTTGAAATGAGTCCGTTTTGTAAGTGTTGCCAGTACTCATCCTTTATCAAAACATCATTGAAGATCGAAGATGAAACAAAGTTTGGATCGTTCAAATAACGTAACCATAAAACAAACGAATTTCCTTTATGAGATTTAACATCAGTTCTCTGTAATGTGAATATAATATCCCATATGGTTGTAGAATCGGAGGTTTTTGCAACAATATGGGCTATTCTCCATCTTAAAAGTTTGGATATTATAGAATTGATGGCATCGTCATTGATACCAAGGTACATCAAGAGGATGTTGTCAAGAGCTGAAGACTCTGGATGATCGTGCTTACTATTTGATGAATGCATGAAGGTATACTCCAAAAATACAAAAAGTGAACTTATGAGTTCACTAGAGACTTCTCGAGATTCTTGAACGTCATCGCCGAGTCCTGATACCTTCTTATTGGTTTGATATGACAATATTTGCTTGAACTCTGGAATAAACCAGTTGATATTGCAGTCAATGTATTGAGTCAAAGTTCCTTTAACTTTTGATAAAATATCCGTTTGGAGTTGTGGAATTCTCGCCATGTATTTGACTAAGTTCTCATAGTTTGAAGTTTCAGTATCATAAACCACATTAGTGAAGTACTCGACAATGTTTTTGTAAATATCATTGGATTCATTGAAGTCCAAGCCATCTAGAAGGTCATATAATGCATTCACAAAATCCGGGTTTTCGGCTAATTTCAGCGATAAATTCAATGCAAGTTCTTTCTGGACGGAAGCATCCAAATACTTCGCTAAGTACGAGATGGAAACCGACATGGCTACTTTCAAGAGATCTGTTTGGTTGTCTGGGGATCTGAAAAATTTATTTGGAACCATCTCTGTGATTTCCGACTCTTGAGGCACGTGCATATATGGAAGACTGGTCGGATATCATTGTACTTTTTAACGCTATCAAATCAGAACATATTCGAAAAAGTATTGCAGCCGTTTATTCATATCACCTTTAACACTTGTCCCGTTCAAACGGACCAGATTATCATTCTTTTACAAGAGTTGAGTTCTGTTTTTCAAATCCAATCTCCCGTAAATGCATCTCTCTGTAATCATTTTCATCAACTCTGAGAAAGACAGGGAAGCTTTACTTCCTGTCAGTAGTAATATGAAGAGATAAGGGGACCCCGACAACTGTTTTTAGAAGTTCACTATGGCCATACGAATAAGCTGTAGCTATTTCTCTATGGTTTGTCCTTATCCAGTAATGTTGCTGCAAATCTTATCTGGGGTCCCCCACACCTTAATGCGTCGGGGTCGAGATTCCGCAAAATCGCTTGTCTATACCCTGGTGCATTGGCGCGCAACCCAAAACCGTTCAGTGTTGCGCGCAGAAATAAGCTCGGACCGGTATACTTGAAGCGGGTATCGATATAAGTACCTGGGGCTTTGCTGTTAGAAACCGATGGATGGGGTGCTCTACTTCCTTTCGAGTCATATCCAGCTTTATGAAGGAAATGGAACAATTGGTCGAGAAATTGACTGAATTTTGGAACGTTCTAGAAGCGTACCAGCGACAGGTTTTTGTGTGGGGTACGTCTTTGGCGATACTACTTATCTTCTATAGTAGATATCTGATTCAACGGAACAGAACAAGGTCCAACACCTCCAAATCAAAGCTAGAGGGTACAAGAAAAACAAGGATCTATGGTGACAACCAAAAGGAATATGTGGAGCCAGTAGTTCGGGCTGTTTCCCCCAACTTTGTCTGGTATCAACAGGAACCCTTGAAGTCTTATCCATTCAAGAACGCGGAATATAAATTGACTATGGGTATCAGGAATTTGGACTACCAAGATTGGTTATTGGTGGAGGATACGTACGCCAAGGTGGTGGATGAAAAGCGCAAAATCATCACCAACACTCATACGGCCTATACTGCTGGGAAAAATACCCGAGACAGTACCCTCTTTGCAACTGAAGAGGCCTTACCTGCTATCAGAGAATTCTATGCGGTGGTCATCAAGTATATGACCACGAAGTACCCCATGTGCTTTGTGAGGGATGAAGATCATGGCGTGGTGCATAATAAGATAATAGGCAAGTCTGTTCCTATCTCTGCTGACAATATTGTTCTTGAGAATGCTAAAGAGTACTTGGAATACTTGGGAGAAACAATAGAGGAAGACTTTATTATTTTGATCAAGGACCCACTGAGAGAACATGAAAAAGACGGCACAGAATATTTCTTCAAGGCAGGTATCTTTGCATTTGCTGCTGGATTCGATCCCAAAGACCGCTTCAACATGCCTCTCTCGTTTGTTCACCATCCTATCCCGGGATACGAACAAAAGTTGAAAATATCAATGAACAGGTTCTTTAACAGACTTTCCCCAGGTCAATTCGTGACTCGAAGCAACTTTTCGGTCCAAACTCACAACAAGTACTTTGTTGATGATTCCAACAAGGGTCACAATTTGCCAAAAGACCATATCCAAGAACCACTAGACATTAACACCATGGATTTTGATAACCAGGTCCATTATAGAAGTGAGAGACAGGTATTGACAAAATTACCCGAATCAGGGGCAGTGGTATTCACCATTAGAACATATTTACATCCAATGAGCAAAATCAAAAATGAAGGCAAGGAGGTATGTGAAAGATTCGCAGGTGCTATCAAAGGATTTACTCCCGAAATCTCCACTTACAAGAGAGCTGGCGAATGGGGTCCTCCATTGATAGAATATTTATTAAGAGATAATTGAAACGTATATTTCATAAAAAAATGTGATAGCGAAGAGAAATAATAGATCCAGCATTATTTCTCCCTCACGGGGTCATTATTTTTCTTCTTCTTCCATGAATTGAAATCTTTTTGATTAATTGAAGACTAGTATAAGTGTAATTCAAAGCATTTAGTCCAACCGTACACTTTCTGCTTATAATTTCAAGATTTCTTCCCTGACTTCTTCCCATATATCAACATTCTTTTTGGCCCATCCTATCAAAAACCGGTTATAAGACAACAAGATCTCATAGATGATCTTCAATTGCTTCGAATGAAACATCTTAAAGTTCTTATTTAACTCATCTGCAATATATGAGATATCTTCAAGCATGATAGTTTGACACTTCTCCAATGTGGTAATTTTTGTTTGGAGTTGAACAATTTTTTGTTTCCTTGTTTGATCTGGATTCTGATCAATAATATCAGAAACATATTGTGTAATCTTCTTGATACTTGGAAACAATTTGAATTTGTTCTTCCCGGAATTACTCTTAGGTACCAGCTCTGAATCTAAGTTATATTTGGCATTTTTGACTACAGGGTTGACGCTTTCTGCTCGTCCCAGTTCATCTTCCAATCTTAGTAATTCATCGAGATCTTCTCTTTTGAGCTTCAAATCAGAGTCAAGTAATTGCTGTTGACGTAATTTTCTCTGTTGATACTTTGAAATAAGTTGAAGTATGGAACTGAATTGTACTGCCTCTCCCAATGGTTCTGAAAATTTGGTTTCCAAATCCCCAATAAGGGAATTGATCGTAATATAGGATCTATCAAATACCTGGCCAATTTTATCAAGTACTATATTTAGTTTTGGCTCCTCATCGCTTGCATTGGATTTACCCGCTTTCAAATCTCTTGACGAATCTGTGAGTACTAAAGAGAATGAATTGAATATAGTTCCTAGTTCTGTGTAATCATTTGATAATCCAATATAGTTTTCCATGATTTTCTTATTTATGTCGTCCAATGAAGATGTCTTAATAATATTATCAGATTCAGTGCCTTCTGTGGTTAATGATTGTTGGTTTGTGGAGTCGTCCGTTTGAGCTTCGCTAGAGGTTCGTCCATTGATAAGTAATTTATTCGTCTTTTGCTTCAATTTCTTCTTATTATCCTTCAAGAACCTCATATGTCCGTTAGAAGGGTTAGGTAAATTAGTGTAAAGGGGGTCGGTGCGAAGCCCATTTTCGGGATTCAGTTGGTATATGGATTTAGGTAATTGGCTTGAAATCAATGTTATTTCGTCAGTCCAATTGGAGTTAGGATCAAAAAACTTTGAGAAAAACTCCAAGGTTCTGATTTGGTTGATTTCAAGACAATTATTGAGAAAGTTGGACAAAAGACGTTTTCGGTGTTCAATTAATCTGTTCTTATTGAGATGTGTGGAATTGATGTATGAATATGTGGATGATTGGCTGTGAGCTCCCACGCTGGTGCTTCCTCCTGTACTGCTATTGGACGCCGCATTTCCACCCCCTGGAGATACTGTTGAGCTACCTTGTAATCCAGATTGAGCTTGGCCAAATCCATTTAAAACATTGAAGTTCATGTAATTCTTAGGGGGTATTGGAGGAATTATTACCAATGGGAAGATCTTAGTAAGGACGTCTCGTAAGCTTTCGAAATCACTATATCGTCTTCTCGTCAATATTTCTTCACTGGGATCATTGAAATTAGTCAATTTGATCGTGTACACCACGTACTTCTTGGATGAATTATTCATACCTTCATTGGAATTTCCTGCTTCTGTGATCTGGACCTTGGCCACACCTTTAGATTTGAGGAGCTTGCTTACCCGACTTTCATAGTTTATTTGAATAGTATTGTAGAGATCTCCATTAGGGTCGTTATTGTCATTGACATTGATGAGCCCACTATTATCACCAATTGTATTGCCATTGGAGGGTCCTTTGCCATTGGAGGGTCCATTGCCATTGATATGACCATTGCCATTCGCAGCCTCGCTTTTTTTCGGATCTGAGCTCTTTGACGTGGCATTGTAAAGGAGAACTGAGTCGTCGTCATCATCATCGTCATTATTGGGGTGGTCATTGGTGCTCAAGGGCGAAACTGTCTTTCTTCCCACACTGTGCTGGCTCATAAGACTGGCTATTCCTTGGTGGGGAAACGGATTATTGTCTTCATCATCAAAGTTGGGGTCATTAGAAAGGTGCTGGTCAGTTCCATTATCGATTGACATGATTGGGACGAGGTGTCTAGATAATGGATTGATGATACTGGTACGAAAGTTAAGGAGGGGAGGAACTCCATAGTTATAGATCATTTAATGAGAAGTCGTGTAGATTAAGACAATCACAGGGACTGCACAGTGGTCCCTTGTATTGTTTTAGTAGCACTTCAAGAAAAGTGCGACATCTTCTTGAAAATAGAAATTGAAGAATAATATCAACAACTAAAGAAGATCCATAGAACAACGTAATTCTATTATGTCATCATCTATTGGCATACCTGCCTCGTATAATAGTATAGAGGCGCAATTTGCACAGGTGCTCCAGGATTTTCAATCCAATAAACAGAATCAAAATCCATTTGAAATCATCACCAAATTTAAATCCATAACTGCCATCAAGGCCATACAAATAGGAGAAAAATTGGCTGAAGACGAGCAAAATGAAACATTAGCGGAAGAATTCGAAAACTGGGACTTGGAGACCAAACTCTGGAACTTGGTAGAGATCTTGTACCGTTTCAGAGCGTCCGAAGCCGCTCCATTACTTGAAGAGTACACCTTTTCTTCCATCACCATCAAACAAGAAAATTGGTTGAGAAACCACCCTGAAATCAGAGAATTGACATTGATTATCAATTGGCTACAAGGAAACTCCAAATCTATAGACTCATCCTATTTGGAACAAGATATTCAAGGTAAATGGACGAAAACAAGACAGGCGTTGAGAGAGAAAGAACTAAATTTTATGGGCGATTCTGCATCTGATTATATTGAATCGTTGGACTCTGATGCTCCACTCAGAAGCAACAAAAAGATCCATCCAGATGACGAAAAAGTAGATACTAATAACTTCGAGACAATCTACAAATTGATACTTGCAAATAGGATACAAGAAGCAATTGAGTTCTCAAACATCACAGGCAACTACACCTTAGGGTTGATCTTAATTGGTTCGACGCAAGATTATTTTGACCCTGTTTTCGATAAACTAGAGGGAGAACAAGAAGGATCGAGTGATCCTAATGCATCATATTTGGAAGGCAACAAAGCTTCAGGATTAAAACACAAATTTTTATGGAAAAAAACCGTTTTCAAGCTTTCCCAAATCTCGACTTTGAACAAGTACGAGAGGTTGATTTATAATTACTTGAGTGGTGGAGATATCAAATTAAATTTGGCCGAATCCAATGATAACTGGGAAGAAAGCTTGCTATTATACTTGTCACAACTATATGAATTCAAATTTGATCAATTCTTAAAATCCAAAGTGAAGGATGCTTCAATTCTGAGTTCGAGCTCAATTCCAAAGCCGCAAGTGGATTCAATCAATTCTATTCTAAACATTTTACTGAAAAGTCAAAGTGGTCAGTCACCTAAACAGTCCAACCATCCATTGAGAATTATTCAGGGAGGTATTATGATCAATCAAGTTTCATCCTTGTTACATAATTTGATACAATCTCTTGGAGAAGACGATGGGGATAATTTAATAAAACCTTATTTGATCAGGGTAGTTACACATTTATCCATATTTCAATTATTATTGGGTTATGAATCAAGTGATTCAGGGGATTTAACCACGATAATTACCTCCTACATAGCCAAGCTTTCGGAATATCAACTCATTGAACTTATCCCAATTTATCTTTCCATCATTCCCAATGAAAAAGATTCGAGAGAAACGTATTCATTATTTCTATCGTCAATCACCAATTCTAAAGATCGTCTCAAACAATTAGAAATTTCCAAAAAGTTGTCCAATCCCGTCATTGTTGATGATAACGACATGATATTGGTAGATGATACCCAAGAGACGAAGATGCTCAATATTTTAAGAAGGACGGTTGATCGGGTGATGAAGAAGACAGAAGCACACTACCAATCCCAACATCAAAACCAACATATGCTCATTCAAGATGACATAAACAAAATAGATCCAGTGGACTTGGAATTATATCAATCAATCGAGTGGTTTTATGATAATCAAATGTTTGAAGATGCCATTTCTTCCACTTTAATCATCATTAGAAGGTTCCTCTTGAATGGGAAATTAGCTGCCTTGCAAAATTTTGTGCTGAATAAAAGTTTTAAGAAATTGATAAGTGATTATGATATTGAAGAACACACTAAATCACTCACTAATCAAGGTTCTGAGTCCGCAATAACTGATCAAGATAAACTGGAACTATTGGAATACGAACACTTGGTTGAAGGATTAATCTTGATTAGCGATTGGAAGAAGTTCTTGGAAAATAATAATAAGAAAACAACTTTCGGATGGGAGTCAACTGAAATCGAAGTCACTCTTGAAAAGATAATCACCACTTTGAATGATCTTATTTTCAACTGGTTCAATAAATTGATCGATCATGAGTCAAAATCAGCCTCTTCTACGTCAATATTCAAGGAGTTGCGAACTATCTATGTTCCATATTTGATCATCGAACTTCTTCAGATTTTCAAATTGGCCAGATTCAAAGATTGGAAATTTTTGAAGGGTGCATTCAAAATAGTTAACGATATCGCTGACGAAGAGCAAAACGATTTCTTAAAATGTTTTGTTGGTTGCGGTAGACTTAACGAATTTTTGGTAATTTCAGGTGAAATCTTTGTTATTGCAAGTGAAAAAGGAATTGAAGGATTTTAATTAAGGTTACAAGTTAAATCATATAAGTTAACTTTTCAAAAGTTATTAAACATTAGTAAACTAAGTCATAGATCATTCTCTTCGAGTGTACTACTACCCAAATATTACTGTAATATAATATAATAGCACGTTATACCTACAGTACCATTGTAATTTGTTCTATTTTTGATCATTTATATCATCTATTCGGTGACTATTTATATTGAATACCTACCCACGATGACCTTTGTGAATAGCAGAAGATACCTCAGGTGGATACTGTCATTATCAAATGAGACAACTATCTTCGTCTCTCTCTTGATGAAGTTGAGTCAGGTACCACTACCCTCCAACAGAATGTTTGCTGAAGTATAAATCTTTTTGCTATCCTGCTTCGTCTTTTCCACTCCTTTGTCTATTATTAGTTTAACGAAGATGCTTTCTCATACAACAAATCAACGACGTTTGACAAATTCTTTACCAATTCCAAACCTGCCTCATAAGCAGCATCGTTTCTTGGTTCATCATAGATTATCAACCATCCATTTCCTTGATCCAAAACACCGTAAAACACTTTGTCTAGAATCATTTGTGATAATTTGCCTTCAACTTGTTGTAAATTCAAACCAATGGTCTTGGAAATGTGTGATAATTCAACGCTACTGTAAGATTCAATGATTTTTAACAAATTTTGCTCTAACAAGTTGTCGTACAAAGCATTGAAGTGGTTCTTGATGATTGGGTCTGATTTCAATTCTGTGGCATAATTGACTAAAGAAGACTCAAAATCCTTGAGAGATCTGTTGGAATAGGCAGAAGCAATTGATTTCATGGCATCAATGTCTTTCGACTGGTATTTGATCACGTTCTTGTGTCCCAAAATGTTGTTGACATCGTCCACCAAGTTTAACATGATCTTGGTCAATAACATGTACTTCAAGATGACAATTGCATGGGCGTCGTCTTGAGAGTTGTATCCTTCGAACGATTCGTAAAAGTAAGAGAAAGCAGTCTTGTAGTCTTTTTCTTCAGCATTCAAGATACCACTCTGAGAATCCAATTCGGCTTGCAAAAGAGTAGGACAGTAGATGGAATTGGCCGAGGTCCGGGCACTTGTAAGTGCAGCTCTGGATTTGGGGATGTTTCTCAAGGCATGATAAATCTTGGATTCCAACAATTGGACTTCTACCAAGGACGATTTATCATCTAATTTCTTATATTCCGTCAACAATTCCTGTATGATCTTGATTCCGTCCTGGTGTTGTCCCTTCTGATATAATAACTCGGCCAACTTCAATTGTAAGGATTGTCTCAAAAACGACAATTTGCTCTCCACCGCCCATTGAATGCTTTCCTTTGTGGCCCCAATCTGTAAGTCCAACACATTGGGGATTCCGTCGAAATCTTCAATCAATGTCTTGACGATTTTGGCGGTTTTAGACTTGGCAAAATTTCCCAAAATCACTCTAGAGTCGGAGATTAATCCAGCCAACTTTTGAGCATCCGCTGTTTGCTCAAAAATCTTTCCTAACTCCAATACAGCGGATTCTTGCTCTTGTAAGTGTTTGGTGTTGGTGAGTTTTTGATCCTCAGCCTTTCCCAAGATGATCTGTTTATATTTTGACTCCGCCACGTCATACTTTTTAGCTGTGGCTGCATTTCTGGCCTCTTCTAATAATGGAGAGGGTTGGGACATTTTGGAGGTTAATTGGTGTTGGATGTTTGAAGAAGAGGGCATGGTCAGTGTGAGTTTTGCCTCCGATTTGTATATCGACAAAATGTGTCATGTGCAAATAGTGTGACTTTTATCACGTGGTGGGCGAAGAATAATTGTAAAGAATATGGATATTGGGAGATCTCAGTGTTCGTATAGTTACTGAAAGTTTCGATATCTGAGTATCATGAATTACTTTAAGTATCTAGCTACTGGGGATATTATTCTCTTCACAATTGAGTGAGCGTGTGTCTTTTAATCCCAACTTATAACGCACTCACTAATTTTATTGTCGCACAATAATAAATTTCGCAGCCTATGTAAAATGATTCTCCAGAGTTATTAGTTTATGGCAAAATCAAAGTCACCACTGGGGAAATAAATATAGCTTCTGAAAACCCATATAACTTCTACCAACTGAAAAACCACATGTTTCGAATGAGCAGACCAAGAGCTGTTTATTTGGGCAGTTCCGTTTAAAACGAATTTCCACCGTTTCCGATGAATACTCTCTCTAAATAGTTATTCAAAGACGCTAATGTTGATGGTATATTTGGTATCCTGCCGTAATGGTTAAAAGCTTCTATGATACTTACAATGACTTTGATAATGCTGAATGTGCTCTTATAGGAGAAGTATGGGCTTTGGGAATGGATTGATTGATCGAGAGATAAAAGGGGTTGAATGGCACAAAAAAATTCTGAAGACTTCCAATAAGAGATTTGACCCATTTGTTTTCAACAATCAACATTAAAAATTACAAAATGTTAGTAATAAAAAACTTCTTAGTACTCAACTTTCATTTCTTAAAAATTACTGAAAAAAGTGTAAAGAATGTGCAAGTTACATTTTTATGTACGCACAATTCGAAAAATATAAACTTCAGAACGTAAAGACATTTCTTGAGGAGACTCCTGCCTAAGTAGTCTTCTCTTATTTCACTTTTGACTCTTTTTGAATGTCTTTCTTTAACTTCATTATATATGCATGCTACCAAAATTTGGTCACGTGGATTCCTCCAAACTTGTAAAATCATTGAATTTTTTGTAAATGCAACTCTATCTTCTGTTGTACGTCTTCAATCCACTAAAATGATACGGTTGGGGTTACGAAAAACACCCATTTCGGCCATAACACGTCTGAACGTCGGCATAGTCAGGTTTACGCCTCGATTATCCAACTTCAGAACCATTTTTGCACGGACATATGCTGATTCTCCATTTCCATTGAATCAAAAAGAGATCCAAAAGCAAAGAGATGTTGAAAAGTTACCTAAATGGAAGCAGTGGGCAATATATTTCCAAAGCGATAAGTTCAAGAAATCATTGACTGTTTACTATCTCTTCGGATTCGGAGTCACTTGTGTGACCTTTTTCTTCTATATGAGAGACAGGTACCATGAAGACAAACAGATCCAACATGTGAGAAAGAAGTACAAGGCCGATCCTAAGACATTGAGTGAATACGAATTCTTGATGTTGAGGAAATTAAGTCAGGAGACGTTAAGACCATTAGAAGAGAAGAAATATCGGATCTACCAGATGATGAGAAAAGAATTTCGTAGAAAACATTTATTGGATAGCACGGTGATGTTCAACCCCAGTCCCGAGGAATTAGATGAATGGTATGCTAAACAGCCCAAGAGAACCATAAAAAAAGCCCCTGTCTTGGATAAACCAATAGGTGAAGAAACCCCAGAAGAAATTGCTACGGCGAAGGAACTCAAGAAGTTAGAAACGCTCTCTAACTCCGAAAACCCAAACATCGTTCCTGCTGAGGACACAACCGAGTTCTATGAAAGGAAGGCCGAAGCTTATGACAATGAGATTAAATGGGAAGAAAGGGGGATGTTTTTGGGAAAGCGTAGAAAATGGTTGATGAAACAATTGAAGGGAGACGTTCTCGAAGTTGCTTGTGGTACAGGTAGAAACATCCCATACTTTTATCCCGAGCTTGTCAACTCGATCACATTTCTCGATTCCGCCAGAAATATGGTTGATATAACCCAGAAAAAATTCAGAAAATCATACCCTGATTTTAGGAAAGTTGGTTTTACAGTTGGTAAAGCGGAGGATTTGGCCAACTTGGCTGCTCAAGGGAAAGATACATTCAAATATGATACTATCATTGAAGCATTTGGATTGTGTGCTCACGAAGATCCTGTCAAAGCGTTAAAGAACATGTCTACTCTATTGAAACCGGGCGGAAGAATTATTTTGCTAGAGCATGGTAGAGGTACTTGGGACTTTGTCAATAATCATTTGGACTTCAGAAGTGAAAGAAGAATGAAAACATGGGCCTGTAGATGGAACCTTAATATAGGCGAATTGATCGATGAGGCAGGATTGGATATTACTTACGAAAAGAGAGTTCATTTGGGTACTACGTGGATGTTGATTTGTAAGAGACCTGAGGATCCAATCAATTCTGATGAAAAGCCGTTCTTGAATAAATTATTTGGTACCGAGCCAAAGCCTATCAGAAGGGAGTGATCATTTGTATATAAATAATTGTAAATAGCCAATATTGGATATCCTTGTATTATCTTGAACCTGTAGATAATGCTAACGATAAGGTTGTTTTAATCTTACTGTCTAGATCCTTTTCTCGATCCAGATGGTTGATAATGATATATCAAAGATATACACTTCCATCATTATTGTCGTTGTCGTTGTCTTCCTTCTTTCCTTCATCCTCTTTTCCTGTAGTATCATCAACTGTTTCCTTTTTATCACCAACCAATTTATCTACTCTTTCTCTTTCAGCATTCACATCTGCTATTCCTATTAAACCTCTCTCATTCAATTCGTTAACCAATGCGTAAATTCTTTCTCTTTGGTCATGTATCACTTTAACATTTTCGTCAATCGACTCTTTAAATAATAAATAGTCCTCTTTAAACTCATCGTGATTGTCTTCTGGCTTCAATTGTTGCAATTTCACTTTCACCTTATCGATCTCTTTTTGAAGTATGACATTAGTCTCGTTTAACTTCTCGATGGAGTTCAAGAGCTGGTCTTTCACACTCTGAATATTCTCTTCCGAGATATCTCTTATGGCAATAATGAATTGGCTAAGCTCTATAGGCTGTGACATAATGTAAAAACGGCCTCTGGTGATGCTGGATAGTAACTATTGCCACTTACATTATTTTGTTAATATGGAGATCAGGACTGCTTTGATGGACATTACGTAATCTCACCATATATGTGAAAATTAATTTATATTAGGTGGAAATTGCAAATACCTTCAAGCCACCAGATTCATTCTTGTTACAACTTGATGTTTCCGAAGATACGACTGGTCGCAAAGGCCAGTCAACTTGCATCGAAATTTCCCATTTTCGCATCTAATTTACGCATATCAACATTGAGAAGTTATTCCTCAAACCAAAGCACCATTATCAACGAAAATGAACACACCGGGATCGAAAGTATTCTCGAGAAAATCAACAATATCCCCCGGATTCACCCTCTTTTGGTGCAGCGTGCAGAGGTAATGGAAAAAGAGTTCAAAATTCTCGAAGCCAAAGTTGCAGAGGGAAATTTTGACCAAGATCTCAACATTAGATTCTCGAATCTATCAGTTATATTGGACCATTACGGGAAATACAAACAGGACTTGGCGAGTTTTGAAGAGCTCAAGGAGATCTTGATGGAGGAGGGACAAGATAATGAGTTGATTGAAGAAGCTATCTCTGAGGTAGAAGGTGTAGTACCACAACTACTTAGGTCTATTCATATTCTTCAGAATCGGTTACTTCCAACAGTAAAATATTCCGAAAAACCGTGCATTTTAGAATTAAGACCAGGTGTGGGAGGGTCTGAGGCATCACTATTTACCGAAGATTTGATGCAGATGTATATAAATTATGCCAATTTTCGGAGATGGAAGCATGCTATCGTCTCTAAAAGTGAAGGTAATAACGGGTTTCTCAATGAGGCAATCATAAGCATTGATGATCCTGGTGCATTCCAGGCATTAAGACATGAAAGTGGTGTTCACAGAGTACAAAGAATACCTCTGACTGAAAGTAAGGGAAGAATCCATACATCCACTGCTGCTGTGGTGGTGCTTCCTAAGATGTCTGAAGGTAATGAGAGTTCTTTGAAAGAAGACGAAAGACTGTTTGCGCCTGGTGAGGTGAGAATTGATACCATGAGAGCAGGGGGTAAAGGAGGACAGCATGTGAATACGACGGATTCTGCTGTTCGATTGGTCCATCTTCCTACGGGTATAACTGTGATGCAACAGGATGAGAGATCACAGCCCAAAAATAAGGCGAAAGCTTTTTCCATATTGAGAGCCCGTCTTGCTGCCTTGGAAAGAGATAAAGAACTCACGGAACAAAGAAAATTGAGGACAGATCAAGTAACCACAACAGATAGATCCGATAAAATCAGGACGTATAATTATCCCCAGAATAGAGTGACAGATCACAGATGCGGGTACTCATTACATGACTTGACCAATTGCATGGGAGGCTCAAGACTAGATGATATTATAGATAAGGTGGAGGAGTATGAGTTTGAGTCAAGATTACAAGAATTGATTGAGATAGAGAAAGAAAAACTGAGGTAAGCTACGGTTAAAATGAGGGATACAATACCTGAGGTAAATAACAGAAGGTTAATAATATTGCTTCGATAGACTTCGGTGAAAGGCACTTGATTGATCACCTCTTGTGTAATGCAAAGGACGGATAATGATCCATAGTACTGCAAAATAGCTGATTTTCACACAATTAAAAGCTAGGGGAAACGACCTTGGAAAAGGGTCAACTAAATGTGGAACCGTGTACTCAACTATTGCTTGAAACTATTCCATTATTGTATATAGTATGTTCTAGGAATAATTCAATCACTTTATAGGAAGACAACTTATCCTGTGTATAGCGAACAAATCAAATTCGTTAAAGTCACGTGGTCAATTTGAAAGATCAAAATTTTTTGCGTACATTTTTTTTTTTCACAACGCAAAGATACGGCTGGATTCATCAGGCTGAGTAGAGGTCTAAAAGGAGGTGATGCAGGAAGTAGTCGAATCAACCAACTGATGGAACCCAGACGTGTCTGGTTGCGTTTCTGGCTGCGTTTGTGATCGTGATCCTCGAAGCACGGCCGAAATTTGAAGTGACGCGCCTTCTCGAAAGCAGTAGACCTGGCCCAATGCGGAGAGTCCAAAGAGGAAGCCGATTTCCAGATTGGGAAGTAGTAGTATAGAGGAAGGTCCGGACTAGGGTATGGCCATTTCCTATAAAGTTGGGATGTTAGAAAGTGACAATGTGTAGAACGCAAAGGAACAGGTAATGTTTTGGGGAGAATTGTGGATTCCGTCACGAGTTAGCAACACTGGAATGAATTGGATCTTGAATTGAAATTGTGGCCCAAAACAATTATATTGTTTCCGAGAACTACGAGTTTCTACGACAAAACCTTAGGGAGATAGCGGAAACATGTAATGCACGTAGGGAGAAATTTGGCAGCAAAATACCAGAGAACTAACGAGTGCCAGCGAGATACAAATGGTGGGAGCTAACGAGAATTAGCGTACCTGATGGGAGGATAATAGTGGCTAAAATTTTAGGAAACACTGGAACAAGTAGGCTTCAAGTCAGAATCTTGGGAGATCCACGTGACAGTTGTAGCGGTTTGAAATAAGGTGTCCGTAAGGTAGTATGCGCTAATAATTGCATCGTGAAGTGAACAGTTACGTAGACAACAATGGAGATATAGCGAGAGGCTAGGAAGTCAAATGGAAGTTGGAGGATCGCTAACGACGCATACTTGGGATGGCTTTGGGTTACGATTTACTGACCTTATTAAGGTAATGTAAAGATCTACGAGGCTAAATCTTGCCGGATATCGACTTCCGACCGTGGAGCTGGGGCGATAGAGACATCAGGCAAGATGGATTCAAAATGGTAGAAAAATCCCGAAAAAAGGACACTGACTTTATTAAGTGTTTGATAGTGACCGGGTGTATTTTGCATTCCTTTTGGAACACTTCTACATCCCCATCCACCTTCCTCTGTTAATTCTTATAAGCGATCACGTGTCATGCTCACTTCCGGATACTGCTTCTTGCAAGAATGGAGAAAATCATTGGAATCCAAGAAATTTAGGCAATGTACGGATGGTTATTTTGCCGAAACTGAAGGCAACGAGCCACGATTTGTACGACGGTGTAGGCAAAGTAAGCGGCAGAGACCAATAGTTAGATCAAGAAGCGTATCGTTGATCGACCAAAGGTTTCAGCTCGTTTAATACCATCGTTAGGGAGCTTTGGTGACGATTTGTGTCTCAGCGTGGTATTTGGTGGTGGTAAAGCCTGGGCAAGAAGGAAGAAGAGAAAGAGGTGGTAGTAATTCCGGGTACAGTATAAGTTATAGCACACTACAAGGCAGCTATGGTGGGTATAGCGATGGAATTAGCAACGAGAAGCATCAGCAGTCTCATTTAGTGGTAAGTAGTAAACTTCTTGTCCCTAATCTCATCAACTCTGGTGCTCTCAAATTTCTGGCGTCTCCCTAGGTCTTTCCCTGCACGTCTCGCTACCCTCCCAACTCCCGTGGTTTCCCCGGGATCTGGACGTCCCATCTGTGCCCTGAACCACCGCACTCTCTCACTAACAATGCATCGAAATTCAAAAAAGACTTTGTGTCTTTCTCGCGCTCTCTCACTAACTCTCACCACCACTCTCAAACTTTGTCTACAACACCAAATACTTCCTTTCCTCCGTGCCACCAAGTGTTCTGTAAACATCACCATCGTCTTTCGCTCAGCGTCTTCACCAAGTCCCGTCCCGTACCGTCTCGTCCCGTCTCGCCGTGTCTTTTAGTGTCTGACTAAAATTTTTTTCTCTCTGATCATCATCTTACCTTCACTGTTGTGTCTGATCAGGTTTTTCAATAACTCACAATTAATCCACACCACCCCAACCAATCGCTTCTCCAAATCACAAGGAAGTCGATCATCCAATCCTACACCATATAGTCCTTTTAATTCGCGTTTCTCCCGTGCATTTCCCACCATTCTTGCACTTCTAGTCATCACTCAGCATTACACAGAACACTCTTCAACACCAGCGTTGTCTAACCACCAGAACCATTCATTAACATCCTCCAATTCACCATGATGTCTCTACTAAAAACAGCGATATTAATGGTACCGTTGGTCGATGCACTAGGCATAAGCGTCACACCCTTGAAAGCCGGCGATAAACACAAATATTCATCCAAAGAAAACCTCTTCAACTGCATCAGCTATGCCACCATCAAGGACGACGTGATTATGGTCCGAATCAATTCGGGCGACAGGATCGCCTCGCATTCCCTCAACTTGCATGTCTTCGATGACGAAGGCAACATCCTCCGATTCCAGAAGGATATCAGTAATAGCATTTCCTTCATGTTCACAAATCTCAACAGTCCCTCACCTATTTCGGGTCAACATGACGACCATTCCGTGGTAGATCAAATCAAGAGGTCAGGACTCTTTAATTTCGCCCACAGAATCCCAGCAGATGCTCCACCTCCCACGGAAGAAGAATCCGAACACATCAAGCAGATATTTAACTCGCACAATGGTAAGTCCTTGGTCAATATTTGTTTCGACAACCTCTACCTGGACAAATCATGGTCATTCAAACCTCTGGCCCGTGACGTGGAGCTTCACGTCGACATAAAAACTATGAAAACTTTAAAAGACACCAACTACAACAACTACGCGCATTACTTCAGCAGGTTGAGAACATCAGAAGAAAAGAACACTGAAGCAGACGAATCCGACTCTCAAGCGCAACCTCAATCAACAGGCTTCAGCGAGGAAGATTTTGAAAGTAGTGTTCAATTCTTGAAAACTGAATTAAATGGAGTCAGTGAAACACTTCATAGTTCAGAGTTGATTTTGAAAAATTTGATGGAGCAGGAATATCAACTTCGTGATGTTAATGAAGCAATCTTCTCAGAATACACTAAACGGTCCATCGTTTTATTACTGTGTATAATAACATTCGGATTAATCCAAATTACCTACTTTTGGCGTTTTTTAAAAAGGAGAAAATTATTGTGAACTATCATGATTCAATGATTATGTTGTTCGCGTAATGCAAGAATTTTTATTTATAAAAAACTACTGGAATTTTGCCCTATTCGTCGAATGCAAGAATACGAGTTTAGCATATTAAGCGTTGCAAAAGGTTGTATGTTTTTTGTCGAGTAACATTCGATAATTTAATTCAAAAAGACATATATATTAAAATCTCATCGAGATTAAGCACACTGACAATGCGTGTTATTGATATGGACGAAATGATTGTATTGAAATGGCCCAATTGTTGATAGTATGTCTGCACTCCCTGCAATCACGCTCACAAGTGGATTTTCAATCTTTCAAAGACACTTTCCCGCATTAGACTATTCATTTGATTCTTCATGTACATCTAGTTCCATCAGATGTTAGTCTTTAATAAAACTTTCAATTCCTCTATATAATTCTTGTCTATAACAGGTATTAATATGACATGTTATGAAATTGAATGTAGTCATAAATTAAATCTTGTGGCTAGATACTATATCAAGAGCTATCATGTGACAAGAATATCCATGACAAATAGGTTTGTTAAGGTGCTATTTGGCTCGTGTTGAGCTGACCTCATCGTATATGAAATAGTTGAATGAAATAATCTATTAACCTCTCATTTGTTCACTATTTATCACATCTCGACAGATACTATCCATGTTCTCTTTATCGATAATACTTCCGATATTCGAAAACACCAATGAGGCTTCATAACCCATGACTATTCTTTGCTCTGTAATACCCAAATCTCCGTGCGCCAAAGCTTTTATCACGTTGTTATATCTGGTGATATTGGATCTGATTGAGTTTGTTATGTTGGCATCGTTCTTGTCGGAATATATCTCCCATGAACTCTCTTCTTCAAGTCTTGTAATTGAGACTGAGCCCGAGCCAGGAACGTAGGCTGGATCCGTAGAAGCGTGTAATTTGTTGGCATTGGTATTGACGGTCGAATTTTTGTTTTGAGATGCATTAATTTGGGTTTTGGATAGCCAAATGTATCCATTTATTCCCAAAATAACACTGACGTTACCAGGTAAATCGTAAGAGTGGTTCTTGGACTTTACGATCAAGTTGGAAGGCACTTTAACGAAGATTCCGTTCCTGAGTTTTCCATACTTTAAAGATCTCGTATGTAAAGAAGCAATACCATTATTGAAGATAGTTTGGACTTCCGCATTCAACAAGTCTCCTTCTTTCAAGAAGTTTCTCATCTGTAACTCGTCACTTTCGGACTTTCTTCTCAACACTCCTCCCGGTAAATTGACAGATCCCAACATTAAGATGGCATCCTGCTTACATCCAATATCCACTTTCCATCTCTTGTTACCTACTTCGGTGATTCTTCCAATGATATGGTCTCCTGTTTCTGGTTGGTATCTTCCTTTTAAAGGTATGACAGAGAGTAATCTGTTGACTCTGGAAATGTTTCCAGCTACTGACGAGTATGTCTTGTCTTCTAGAAAGTAGGTGCCGTGTCCCTTCATCCATACGGGATCATCTGTGACCAATTCTCCTGGCGTTACTATTGACAGTTTGAATCCTGGAGTGGTGGAAGGTGTGACAGGGGCTTCTTCGGAATCCGACATATCTACATCGGAATCGATATCGTTAAGTAGCGACGACGGTTTGGTAATTGTGATGACCTCAGAGACGTCCATTTTGGGCTTTGATGTGTAGGTTTAGTATGGGGATATAGTAAGAAGTTGAAGTTCTTCAACTAAATGATTTTTCAATATTATCGCAGCAAAAAAAATTTGGTGATGAGTACGGACAAGAAACTAATCATCACCACTATTTGAAGAAAAACCCATTTGAATTGAAAGAACCAATCGTCTTCCTTCGTATAAACCTGTCTCTCAATTGAGTATCCATCTAATCAATACCTACTTTGGTTTATGTTCAAAAAAATAGGTTTATCCAATTACACCTTCATCAGATATTATAGAAATAGTAAGACTACCAGAAGACACTTGATGATGAATAAGTTCGGTCCCCCAATCGACAGGTCGATGAAAGTTCTCGACAAATCGTTTTTCCAAAAGGATGTGCCGCTTTTGGTGGCATGTTTCCCAGAACCCAAGCATTTGGGCCAGTTTGTCAAACAGTGCAAAGATGACATCTTATACAAACCAACCATAAAGCATATAGTAGCCGTGGACGGGACCAGAGGCGTTTTGTTACGAGAAGATATCGATGATTTAAACAATTATAAGGAACAACTTTCACAAGTCTCGTTACAAAAGATAGAAGAATTCGGCATTGAAATCAAACCATACACCATGAAACTTGACTATGGATTCTGGAAATCTGATGATATCTTACGAGCTGTTTTACCAGAAAATTTACTTGACGAAATACCAGGAGGATTTGCCCAAGCTGGCCACGTTGCACACTTGAATTTGAGAGAGGAGTTCAAACCATACGGTTCATTGATCGGGCAAGTGATATTAGACAAGAATACCAAGATCGAAACAGTAGTAGATAAAGTCGATTCCATAGGCAACCAATTCAGAACCTTTCAGATGAAGATCTTGGCAGGTAAAGATGATTTCATTGTTGAACAAAGTGAGAGTGGATGTAAATTCAAATTCGATTTCAGTAAAGTGTACTGGAACTCGAGATTAGGAACTGAACATGAAAGACTCATCGATCAATTCCAGCCGCAAGAAGTCGTTGGCGATGTTTTCGCTGGGGTGGGACCTTTCGCTGTACCCGCTGGAAAGAAAAACGTTCTAGTGCTAGCCAACGATCTTAATCCTGAATCATACAAATACTTGAAGGAGAATATCCAGATAAACCATGTTTCTGATTTTGTCAAGCCTTTTCTCTTGGATGGACGTGAGTTCATCCGTGAGTCTCCAAGACTCTTGCTTGACTGGTCGAAAAACTCTAAGGTCATTGAAAAAACCAAGCTTGTTAAGAGAAGAAAAATTGATCCGAATACCAATGAAAAAGTGATTATCAAAGATCAACAAGTTACCAAGGTAGATATCCCCAAATTCCTCAATCACTACGCTATGAACTTGCCTGACTTGGCGCTTACATTTTTGAATGAATTCGTCGGTCTTTACTCGCGTGATCCTGAGGTCGAGAAGGTAGTCAGAAGTTCTCCAGACTTCAAGTTACCAACCATACATGTGCACTGTTTCGAGAAGTATTCGCCTCTGGAACAACCCGAACCTCCCATGGAAGTACTTCATACGAGAGTTCTCGAAAAGATAAATGATCAGATTGGAGCCAAGTTAGACATAAACAAGTGCGGATTCCATTTGGTCCGTCGGGTTGCACCCACCAAGCCCATGTTCTGCGTATCATTTGAATTACCAGAGGAAGTTGCATTTAGAAAGGTTGAAGAAAAATGATCAAATGAGTAACAATAAAGGGAGAACAATCACAAGTTAGTTTCGAATTCTCAACTGAACTAAGCTATGAAAAATGAACTGAACTCTTGCTCTTGTTCTTGAAGATCGTAAAAAGTAAATAAGGAAATGAGCTTTTCATACATGTATATAGGAATTTTGATGTTCTTCATTTTGAAAACTTACATTGGTTCAAACATAGTGTCGATGTATTTATCATTAGCATTCTGTAAATTTATTTATTGGTTGATATCTCACTATCTAAATTGCGCTTTTTTTGAGCGCAAATTGCAAATCAATAAATTGAAAGATAGTTCAAAAGATTCCAACTTTTACACCATACACCCCATTGAACGATGAGTAGTAATCCATTACAGATAGTCGACATTACAAGTGTGAACGAATCCACCGCCGAAGAACTCTTGAACGCAGCGACTTCACAGGGCTTTCTATTTGTGGAAGGACATGAATTTACCCAAGATGAAGTGGATCGATTGTTCGATCTTTCCAAACAATTCTTCGAGTTACCTGAAGAGTACAAGAGTAAATTCCCTCGTGCAAACTCACTTGGTGGTTATGTCAAACAGGGAGGAGAGAATTTGGATCCAAACACCCAAAAAGAGGGGGATCCAAAGGAAGCTCTCAATATGGCTGTTATCAATTTTTTAACCGGAGAGCCAGATACTAAGAGAATTCCGCTTTGGATAAGTGAAGATCCTGACAGATATAAGTTGGTTACGAACATAATTGAAAAACTCTACCAATTGTCGATCAAAATCTTACGGATTTTGGCTATAGGTTTGAAGATTGAAGGGAACGATGAAATCGCAGGCTCTGAATGGTTCACAGCAAAATACGATGCTGCCAAACCCTCTGGATCGACTTTCCGATTCCTCCATTATCCGGGACAAAAAGCTGTGAAACCAGAAGCAGTTGTTCGTGCTGGTGCCCACACTGACTACGGATCAGTAAGTCTCTTGTTTCAAAAGGAAAATCAAGAAGGTTTGGAAATATACTCGCCAATATCTAAGGCGTGGGAAGCCGTACCGTACGTTGCAGCCAATTCCGCTAAGTTCCCAGGAAAAGCTCCACCCATCGTTGTGAACATCGGAGATCAATTGAGCTATTGGTCTGCAGGACTCTTGAAGTCGACTATACATAGAGTGAAGTTCCCTAAAAAGGTCCAGGAAACTGGTCAAGACCGTCTCTCTATAGTATTCTTCAGTCATCCCAATGATGAGACAGTACTTGAACCGTTCCCTAGTCCATTGACCAGAGGTATTGAGGGTAGAGGAGCAAACAAGGATAAAGTATCAATTACTGCAAAAGAGCATTTGGATCGAAGGTTGGCTGCAACATATAAGGAAGCTGGAGCTATTGCCAATGTATGATATTTTGGTAGCAGATGGATTCAATAGTATGCATTTAGTTGAATTCGTGTTTATTTGTTGATAGTAAAATGCATAAAGGAGAATAAAAATGAATAATAGACTGAAATACACAGGAATCATGGTTTATTATAGTGTATTTTACAGGTATGATACCTCTACTCGAAGCAATCATAGTGGAAGACAGAATGATATGAATACTTAATCCCTCGTATTCCGAACTCTATTGCCTAATCAGGAACGGGATTATTGCCTCTTCAATTAAATCCCTCCGTATAGCTTTAATAACCGCGCTACCATACTGGGATTTACCGCTAATGATTGAGTTTGCCAGAAATTTCCACTCTTATAGCTTGAGGTTTTTTTTGTATTGGCTACACATTGTGGCTTAGAACAATAATTTTTGCATTTTGATAACCATCGCAAAAAGCCTCAGGTTAATATTATATTGACAATAAAAAAAACGGTTTCATGGCTATTTTGTAGATTTCAATGTCCGCTATGTTTTTCAAACTTCCTCAGGGGATTTTGATTTCCGCTCCGTTGAAGATAATTTGCGCTCGGTTTCGCATTCCCAATGAAGGAATTGGGGCGCAAAATATCTACACTTATCTACACCAAACCAATTCAAGAATTCTTGTAAAACAACTATCACTTTCTTTTTTTGATTATCTACTAGCCTCGAATGGATAACATACTCTCCCCCAGACCCGACAAGCCGCCACCACCATTCAAGACGTCAAGGTCGTACAAGAATGGCCAAACCGTCCAAGTGACATCGGACCCAGTAGAGGTTCTAGAAATCATCAATAACAGAGAACTTCGAAATTATCGCCTTGGGGTAGGGTTTATTCTCATAGCATTGACCACATGGATCGTGGGACTCGAATTGGTCAATGCGGTGCTCAAGGGTGACGACTACAACAAACCATGGATGTTTGCGGTCATTACCGGTTCATGTTTCACCCTCTACTTCATACCAGATGTATATGAGATCATCAAGAATAAAGTTGTGAAAGCAACAACATCTCAACCCAATTATAACAAATCTCACAGGGATTCGATATCATCAATGTCTCTTTTACAAGAATTTCCTGATGTTCAGCCTGAACAACTTACCAGAAGCGAAATCGTGATTCTCGCAATCCAGATAACCATTACATATTTCATGTACAACTTGTTCGTAATGTTAAGTTTGCAGTATACATCTGCCTCGAATCAGACAGTGCTAAGCAGCACAACCACTATTTTCACGTTGGTAATCGGAGTTCTTTTGAAAATCGATAAGTTCACTTTCAAGAAGTTATTATGTGTGACTATCAGTTCTATGGGGGTTTTATTCGTTAATCTCAGTGAATCAGGTAATGAACCCGGTGGGGACAGTAAGTTTCAACCAAAGAATCCAATGCTCGGGAACATTTTGGCCATTGGTGGAGCTTTCATGTTCTCCTTTTACCTACTTATCATGAAAGTAAAGTGTGGAACTGGCAAAAAAACTACGAACGAGAGACAATTATTTGGTTTGGTGGGAGTGTTCACATTTTTATTGGGAGTACCAACATTAATAATTGTGGATAGACTAAAAATTGAAAAGTTCGATTTCCCTCCACCCAGCAATAGAATATTGTTCCTGATTCTCATCAATGGTGTCTTTTCAGTAATATCCGATTTTTCTATCATTTTATCAATGTTATTAACCAGCCCCTTAGTGACATCATTATCTCTTACCACTGCCATTCCTATCACTATTTGCATTGACTTTATCATCTTATACTTTGAAGATATCGACAATTCCAAGAGTTCGAAGAGTTTCGTCTACTTTTTGGGCATCACCAGTATTCTTGTCTCTGTCGTATTAATTAATGTCAACATTACGTCTGAGAACGAATATATTGGTGAGGTAATTGATGATACCCTCGAGGAAGCTATCAAAGGTGACGAGGTGTTATCACCAGTATTATCGCCGTTACTAGGACCAAACGGAAATGGTGGCCTTTATAACTCCCCATTCTTCAGCCCCAGAAATGATGGACTAAACTCTCCATTTGATGCTCTTAATTCCAAATCTCCTCGTGGAGTACCTTTTCAAGTAGGGACTAGTGGCTCAGAAATCTTGGCCAAAATGTCTCCCAGAATCATGTCAAAGTTCAAAAATCACACCACACAAACACATGATGTTACCAACTTCAGTCTCAACTCCATTCCAAATTCCGCGAATGCTCCTTTATTGAATAGAAATCATTCCGAAAGCCTTTATGTCATTAATTCAACCACAGAAGATTCAGAGATTGTTGAGGGTCAGAACAGATTTATAGTTTATACTGGTGTGAACCATCTGTACCATGTCAAGAATTACGAGCCGAATAGTTAGAGTAAGTTGGTGGTTCATAGTCTTATAATCAATTTCAATATATACCTCATCGCATATCAATTAACGAACTATTTCTATATACACTTTATGTATTGAACTTGATTCAGAACCGAATAAAATGTCCATTTCTATGAATGAATCATATCATAATATCGTCAGGTTTAATCAATGACGCTTCAATAATAAATACTTTAATCTCTGTTCACACTAGTGTGTAATTTATGCTCTTTCATGAATGTGGAAGCAATGAACCCTAAGAAAACAGCTATGATAGAGAAAATGAAAGTCCCTCGACATGCCAAATAATAAGAGTCTCGAAGTGCCGTGCGAACTATCTCTGGAGCCTCTTGAACATAATCCACGCTTTCCAAAGCTTTTCTAATGACTTTGTTTGCCAATTTTTCATTGGAGATCAATGAATGAACCTTTTCCGAAACTCTTCGTTTCAAAATGACTTGAAAAATAGCAGAAGCAATGGTCACACCGATGGTGGAACCAGTTGATCTGAACGTATACTGAATTGATGTAGTACGAGCCTGAAATTTTGCCGGAGCAGAAGCAACCAATGCAAGTAATGTAACAGTAAGCATGCTGGAATATCCAATTCCGGGGGCAAGGTTGATAGTAAACTGAGTGAACAAGGAACTATTTTCATTTAATCCTAAGAATCTGACTGAGCCAAAAACTGCAAGTAATCCCATACCAACAATAAAATTATAATACCTTCCTGTCTTCTTCATGTAGAGACCAGCAGCTATCGATCCACCAGCAATGGCAAAGAAGTTTGGAATCAAACGAAGACCGTTTTGGGTAGCTGATAAGTTCATCACGGAGGTGTAAAATACAGGAAGATAAAACATATTAGCATAGATACCCATTGTGTAGAACCAGTTGGTCAAGGAAGATGCCAAAACAGTTCTCAATGCTAGCAACTCAAGAGGAAGTATTGGTTCTTCAGAAACATATAATTCGACATACCCAAAGGCTCCAAATAAAACTGCTGAAATTATCAATAAGCCAGAAAACTGATACGAGTCAAATGCAATTAGGTTACCACCTAAGGAGGCAGCAGTCATGAAAGTCATTAATGCCAACACTAGGAAACTGGCACCCAAAAAATCAATTCTTTTCAATTTTTGACGAACATCCTCACCTTGAGTACCCAAACCTGGAGATCCTGGAGGAAGAACCAAGAAGTAGTATTGGAGTATAGTTACAAGCAAGGCCAAAGGAACTTGCAAGATGAACACCCACTTCCATCCAAGACGATCGGCAATAAAACCACCGACTATACCTCCGGAGGCGGCACCTAAACCAAAATTGACATTGGCAAGTCCCTGATATACACCCCTGTCTCTCAATGGGATCAAATCTGACATTGTAATCGTTCCCAAGGCATTGAACCCGGAACCACCAAAACCGGTAACAAATCTGCCGATAACCAACCAAACAAACGAGTTGGTAGCACAGATAGCACATCCAAGGGCGAAGAAACATCCACAGATAGTCAAGATTGCTCTTCTTCCAAAGATATCCGAAAGCTTTCCAAATAATGGCTGGAATGCAGCTGCAGACAACAAGTATGCGGTTGCAATCCAGGCGATGTTATTGACTTCATGTAAATCGGACGCAATTAATGTCAACAAGGTGGTGACAATCGTAGAGTCCAATGCTGAGAGGAATGAAGCCAAGTAAAGACTACCTATCACCAACCGTAATTGCGCAGGTGGTAAGGCGTAATCGCCATTATCAGCATTATCAGGATTGGGGGACTCGTGTTCGTTGACGGTGGCTCCATATTTAATAGTTCCACTGGCGGATTGTTTGCTAAGGATACTGGCTTCTTCTGCAGCCAATTCACTGGCGATAGCTCCTGGTGGACCTGAACTGGTATCGTGTATTAAAGTTGGATGGATACCATTTTGATAGTTGTGATGGTGGTGATGAGCTTGCCCACTAGATGAAGTGGTCGCCATGATACGATTTGGTAAGTTAGAGTAGCACTTCACCGAACAATAGTTGTAACAACCAGTCAATAGTTTGGGTATTGCGCGCCTTAAGTACTAATTGAAGACCCTCAATATGTACTACCAAAGCTGATAAGGTGCACCCGCCAGCCACCACAAAATTTGTCAGTATGATAAGTTTATTCGCAGAAGTGCCGTTAAATTACGTAACTTCCCCAGAAAGCCGCTTAGAATAGCGGAATTTTTTTTCTAAGCCCAGTTTGTTCATTGGGCCCTGTTGTCCAGTTAAAATAGGCTACAAGTGGAAAGTTGATCAAAAACCCCTTGATAACGATAATTGAAGAGGAATTTACCCGGCGTTCTCATTCTTTTGTCAAGCTCCCCGGAAGAATTTTTTCCCCACAGAAGCACCACACCTACGAGAAAAGCGGGGCTTCGCATGTTGAACTGTTTGACCAATGATCGACACTATTTGTGTATGCTCATCGACCAAAGAAATGTAATTGGTGGAGTTTAGCTCTAATGGTAGTTAAAAGAGTCGATTTGCAGTGAACAGGGAAAGCTTAGCCGGACCCAGATCCTCAGCGCACAAGCTCTTCTAAAAATCTCCACACCATGTGACCTTTTACCTCTATTCGACTGTATTGAACCCCTAACTTTGACTGCAACAACTCGTCAATGTAAAAAACAATAGGTTCAGTACATCAAGCGTAATTACAGGGTCTCCGCCTAGTAGTAGTGCACATACCCCAACTTTAATTTCACACTATCTAGTACTGCAGACAAGCTGGTACCAACAAGATGATCATATACGCGGTAAGGCTACACGTCTATAGATAGCGATTCTGTCAATTACTGCTACTTTTCACCCTGGTCCAACGTATCTGAAAAGCAAATATTCATCGAAATGACGGACTCGCTTCAAATCCACGAGGCTCCAAAAGTATCAGCCAATTTGGTGCCCATTCATATCCAGTACAGTGGTCCCGCCAACACACATACATATTTCACCCCATCTCGAACCAGTGAAAAGTTCGGAAACGAAGACGTGGATGTGGCATACTTCAGAGGAAACAAGTTGGTAGGGCAGCAGGTGGGCCTAGGAGGCTATACGGGATACGTTGTCAATTCGAGCGAGTCGTTGGCTCATGATAACGATGGAGAAGTGAAAAGTATCAAGACATACACTCCAGTGGCACAATTCACTGACTTAACCATATTTGGACATGATGCGCCGGCAGAGCTGGATAATCAATGGTCACTTCTCAACGAATGGTCAGAAATCAGCCATATAATTCATAACTAATATAATATAGACGTGTCACCCTATTCGGATTACGTAAGTGGAATAAAGTACGATTGTAAAACTAATGCATCCCTAATGATCTGGTCACTAACTTTTCGTACATGCAAACTTCATCTGAGGACCTTCCATGTTTGATCAAATAGACACATGATCATGACCGGATCTGAGTCAAACCTCTTTCTTGACAATGACTCTGACTCTGAATCCAGCGAAGAAGTCAATCAGTTTTACAAGAGAAGAAGGATAGAAGATGAGGTCGAACAACTGTCTAAACTATCGTCAATTGCTGCAAAATCCGAAGTTAGCTTACCAATCTTCGAAGACCATGACTCTGATTTTGATTCCCCATCCGAAGAATCAGATTGGGAAGATATACCGTTAAACATCGAAGTTCCAATAAATGAAGAAGCTCCCATTACTGGTGCAGAGTCTTTCACAGTGCCTATAATAGAAAACTCTAGACTTGAAAAGGCAAGGAGGCTTAAGCATATAGAGGAAAAGAAGAGACGGTCTTCTCTTCATTCGTTGGGTATGGTTGCTTACATGTTTCATGTGCATCAAAGGAACCAATTGCTTGCGGATCGAAAAGTACTAAAAACCCTCAAAAGGCTTCTTCCGGAATCTTTCTTACTGGGACCATTCAAGAACTATAAAAAGTTAAAGAACTCGGAGTCGCCAGATAAAACGGAGCTCGATACATTGCTAGTCTACGTTCTCAAATACTTGATCAAATGGTTTAGGTTCAACTTCAAATTTGATTCCAATGGTTTGAGAGTATTGGGATATGTACCGAAGAAAGGTGCTTCCGATCCAAAAGAGTACTTTCCGAAGCCGGCACCCTATATTAAAGATAGGTCTGATTTGTTGAAAACTATCAAGAATTTCAAGCATAATAGGGATGTCGCAGCTCAATTATTTACTGCATTATTAAGATCTATAGGGTTCGAAACTCGTCTTGTATTCTCCTTACCATTGTTGCCAGTTTCAGAGAAGAAAAGACTCCAGCCTAAGGCGGACTACAAAAAGCTACAATCCAACAAGGATAACGACTTACTCTATCCATATTTCTGGACAGAGGTGATTAATCCGGTAGATCCAGCAGAAATACTTGTCATAGAGGTTGTTTGTTTCCATGATGAAGAAAAAAGGTTGAAAAGATTGAGAAGATTCTTCAATTCGACAAGCCCGTTAGAAGATCATTACACTCGTATTTATCAGCCGGTGCAAGTACAATTGAACCAAATGCCACCAATGCAATATGTACTTCTGTTAGATGATAACAATTTGATCCTAGATGTTAGCTCCAGATATATGACTGATATTGCGTACCGGTATTTTAAAAAATTGGACCTAAGAACTGATCATGGTAGATATGCTTTATTGTTTCAATCTCTATTGCGGGTATTCAATACCAGCTGTGTCTACACTCCGCACTTGAACTCTGAGCTAGATTGTCTTAGAATTATTGCGTTGAAGTGCTTTTCCATTCCAGAAACAATATCAGGGATGAAGAGAAACCCAAACATAGTAACAGATTCAAGCTTAAGATATAATGAGACAATTCATGAGAGTACAAAACCAATCAAAAATGTGAAGGTTGGTAAAAGCAAAATTCCAGTTTATTTTCGAGATTCCTTAATAGTTGCAAAATCAGAGAATCAATGGAAGTTTTTGGGTAGGTCTATAATTCCAAGCGAAAAAAGTACTCCTATAAAAATCACAACTGCACTCATATCAAGAACGATGTTCAATAGAAGAATACACAACATGAATATCCTCAATAACGAAACTGCATTGAATGGAACTAGTTTGTACTCGTTCGAACAAACTTGTCCTTATATCAAAATGGAAATCTATAAAGATGGCGAATCTATATATCTACCTAAGAACAAATATGGAAACATTGAAATTTATCGTCCTAACATGGTGCCTGAACAGTGTGTTTGGCTCAAATTAAGTGGAATTGAAATGATCTTATCCGATTACAACTCGAAAAGATTGAGTACCCCGTTTATTGATCAAATTCAGTACGTTCCTGTTGTTGTTGGATTTAGTTTCAGATCGATGCCCGTGGTTGCAATTCCACAAAAAAATGGAGTTTTGGTATTGAAAACTCAAGAACAATTGATAAAGAAAATTTGGCTTTATGGTAGGCTTCAGGAAAAATGGAAAACCCTGAATAAAGCATTTTTGAGCTGGTCAGATCTTTTAAAAAGAATTAGAATCAAGGCGAGGTTGGATGATCAATATGGAAATGCATATTGAATCATACCCTTACTTATACCCCGGAGGTGCATTAGATATCTCAATCTTGATTCTATAGTAGGTATTTCGAAAAGATATGGATGCTCCACTGGTACTTCCATCTTTCAAAAATGGTGCCATTGATTGAGCCCAATTTATTTGAAAGTCACTTATACCAAGTGGATCGGCTGGAAGCCACAAACATGGGTTTTCGTATTTGAATGTTGGATGCAAGTAGAGCAATTTTTTATTCAGGTACAACTCATCAATCTCTTTATCTTGCTGTATCTGCTGCTGTTCACTTGGACTCGGCTGGGGAGCTTCTTGAACTTCCTCGGATCTTGAAATCTTTCTATCCGCAAGAATAGGGGTATAATGGATATGTTTGGTATACTTCTTGTAGCATGTCGAATGTCCGAATATCGTTCCAATAAAGACTACTACCATAAGATATCCTTGGATCCTCAAAGGGCAATGACCATGTTCATCTTGCAGTAAGAAGAACATTCCCATCATGCATGCCTCCAAACAATATATTCCCGTATAAATATGCAACAAGGCAATTGGGTAAAGTTTTCCTTGTGTTTCGGACTCGTTTATGTGACTGTAAACAAATTTCAAAGCATACTTGTAGTAAAGCAACACCAAAGAAAAGACAAAGACAATAAATAACGAAATAAGAGGCGAAATTATCGTGTACACGATTCCAATACTAATGTATATGGAATAGACTGGATAAATGGTCCCCCATTTTATCTTCAATAAATTTGTCATTCTTTCAAACTTTTGTCTTGGGGTAGCATCGGTGAACTTATAATAAGTGAGTGTTAAAGTTAACTGATAAATTCTCAAGAAGTTATTGCCGCAAAATGCCAATGCTTTGACTGTGAGATGCTGGAAAAAGAAGGTAGCAGCCTTCGGTAAGTTTAATGCCAACAATATTGGTATTGAGGTGGGCTGGTCAAGGATTTGTTTGAAGACAAATGTGATACTCGACAGAATAGTGATTACCAAAAACTGCTGGACAAATAGGAACAAGAAGTACCAATGCTGAAGATTTGATTCTCTTGCTGCTCCAGTAGGATTTCCTTTGAAGTATGATAGATACCTAAATGTTTGCATCATGGCTTCTGTGAGAAATGTGAGCAATACCGATGGAAGTAAATGTGAAACCGTATCTTTAGCCTCTTCTGGAAGCTTATTGATCCATTTCAAATAAGGAAAAAGCCTGGTTATAAATGGAATCTGAGACACCAATCCAATGAATGAAACTGGAATGATGTAAAGAATGGTAATTATGATGAAGACTAAAGTAACAGCATACTTCTCTAGAAATGATACCAATGAACTTTTTCGGGCTATATTGTTCCAAAAGATATCATTAGGATGAACCTCTTGCTTTTTTGGGTGTAGTGCTCCTTGAGTGGGAGAAAGAAGACATTGAAGTGCGATAGAAGCACCCGTTTGGCTGTTGAATTCAATGAAGATTTTGTCATGAATAGGAAGCGATTGGCTGTTTAAAAGATTCTTTTCGTGATCGATGGCTATCTGTAAGTAGTTGATTCTATTGAGGGCCCAGTCAATCTTACGTTGCATTTTCTGAAGCATGAAAACTCTTAGATATCCTGAAAGCTGGAAACTGACCGTTCTACCCACCATGGGGACTTTTATTGGAGCAACATTAATCGGAGGGTAGAACAAGGGACCAAGCAGTGGATCGTAACTCAACGGTTCATTCGCGAGATTTCTCATAAGTGCATCTAGTTTGTCTCCCAGAGGTATAGTTTCAAAAAAGTGAAGTATTTTAGAAGACCCGGCCATGGTACTACGTAAATACCTTCGTAGATATGTAATTTGTGCAGCTTCCAAAATACCCAAGGCTTGATTAACTTCATTCACCAAATGTTCCATGTTGAAGAAATCATATGATAGCCAGATTGTATTTATGCCATCGGGAATAGTTTCAAATGCTTGTGTCAAAGCCTCTACTGACTTCAAGTGATCTGGAACATTTGAAATGAGAAGAGTCCTCGCAATGATTGATTGTTGGTGTCGTGCCGAAAGGGTATAAGATTGCTTGATCTTGACAAAACTATCAAGCTCATAAGAAATCAACCACTGGATGGTCAATATGGTAACTATACTCATAGCAAAATGGGCGTTGAGACTCTGGACTTTGGTATTGGCAATATTTGACAAGCTAAGTTTATCCATACCTGAAGCAGAAAATTCTAGAGTACTACCCGTCCAATTAACGGGTAATAACACTATCAAGTTCAAGAGTCCAACAGTTGCAAAATAGAGTAGAAAAATACTGATAAACCGAACAAAGAAGTACGTATCAAGCCCCATACTCAAGTAGTAGCTGATTTTATACTTCAATGTCGGTTTGATCCACGCAATAAATCCCGTTGGTAGTGGTTCCATACGTTCACTTGTGGGAACACAATAGCATCGTGGCTGGTAGAGAGACTTGAAGATAGGTCGAAACGCACAAAAGAGTGTCAATTGGATTGTACAGAGACATACCGCCGTCATGAGACCCTTGAACAAGGTTCTGACCTCTGTTCCAGACGATGTCTGGGCAAGCCCTGTTTGGGTAGTATTGAGGAACTGGTCAAAGCTGGTAGAGAAGAGACCCCCCATATACACTCTTGTAAGTTCTGTGTAGTCGGGAGTCTGCAAAGTTTCTAGTGTCAGCATTTGAAGGATATGGAATAGAGAGTACTTGAAGTAACCGCTGGGGGGCCCCGAAACTTGAATGGGTATACTTACTGGTGGTTACTTTTTTTGCAACTTTTCCTGTCGCTGTATGCAGTCCAGAGTGCTTGCGCCTTTATGCAGGATCTGCGACATGATGCGATTCAAAAAGTCTATTGTCGTTGGAGGATCAGGGAAATAATAGACAATAATAGGAATAATAGAAGTCTAATGGCATGGATGTTTAGGGGCTGGCTTTGGTTACAGTTTATCAACAGGAAACAACGGGAGCAATAATAACGGCTTTGATAATACAAACGACAGTGTACCTGGCTATCTCAAGAAATCTTATTCTTCGCCTTTCGAACGGGGCCCTGGTCCGGCGGAGAGGGGGAGGAGATGAAATCCGAATGTGAAAAGTGACCTCCCAGCAAGAGAAGGGGTTAAAGTGAATTTAACACGCTTTAGTGAGCGGATATATTCCAGGCTTGATGCCGTTCGTGGAGAACCACGGTTGCTATCTTTAGGCTAAAATGGTGTAGGCAGGATCCCTTGGTACATACAGGATGCATGGGACACCCCTCACTATTTATTACCCTAATAGGGAGATGTGATTTTCCATCATCGCCGTTCCTGGTGACAGCAATTTGTACACAATAAGGTTTCCAAACGCATCAATAAAGAAGAAAATCTGGTTCTTGTTCTACATAGATGCGATCTAAGCCATTCGACTAATTCGGCACATTTTCCTGACGATAGGTATAGACGTACCTTTCTGTGTCTGTATATATACCCCAGAGTACCGCCGTCAAACTCAAATCTTCTTTTTCTTGCCAAACTTTCATACCTCATTATGTCCGGCTACCAATCAGATGATGACAACGAGTTTTACTTCAACAACTCAGGCATATACCAGATCCAACAGTTGGCCAAAGATATCTCCAAAAAGAGCAGAGCCTCTATCGATTCCAGCTCCTTGAAGGATACATATTCCGAACTGAGCCAGTTGGAGTTCATCAACTCAGACCCCAGCTTGGATCCAGACTCGCCCGGATTTAACTCCAAAGCATGGATAAGACATTTAAGAAGACTTATGGATTCAGATCCTGACCACTACAGACCCTCTTCCATGGGAGTTGCCTACAAAAACTTACGAGCTTATGGAGATTCAAACAGCATCGATCGTCAATCCACTGTGTGGAATGCCATTCCTAAAGGTATTGAAAACTTTGTCCGGTCATGCCGCC
Organism: Suhomyces sp. yHQL142; assembly: GCA_030582675.1. Classification (NCBI taxonomy): domain Eukaryota; kingdom Fungi; phylum Ascomycota; class Pichiomycetes; order Serinales; family Debaryomycetaceae; genus Suhomyces; species Suhomyces sp. yHQL142. Next base: position 260,254 of record JAJMGU010000011.1, read on the forward strand.
AGCCAAGACTGGAACTGCAATTTGATATTCTTAAACCCATGGATGGACTTATCAGGCCCGGTGAACTCACCTTGGTTTTGGGAAGACCCGGTGCTGGATGCTCAACTTTCCTCAAAACTCTTGCTTGTCAAACATATGGATTCCATGTGGATCAGAACTCTATGATATCATATGATGGTCTTTCCCCAGAAGATATCCAGAAAACACTTAGAAGCAAAGTGGTATATTGTGCTGAAACTGAAACCCATTTTCCTAGTCTCAGTGTCTCCGAAACTTTGAAGTTTGCAGCAAGAATGACTACCCCAAAGAATCGTCCTCCGGGAATCTCAAGAGAAGTCTATGCCGAGCACATGTCTGAAGTAGCAATGGCTACCTATGGCTTATCACATACAAGACACACAAAGGTTGGTAATGACTTTATAAGAGGTGTTTCCGGGGGAGAACGCAAACGTGTATCAATCGCAGAATTAACATTGGTATCAGCATCATTACAGTGTTGGGACAACTCCACTAGAGGCTTAGATTCAGCCAACGCTCATGAGTTTGTCTCCTCACTCAAAACTTCGGCATCAATAATGGACGATACTCCCATAGTTGCGCTTTATCAATGTTCTCAAGACTCTTACGATCTATTTGACAAGGTGGTAGTCTTATATGAAGGGTATCAGATATACTTTGGCTCTATCAGGAATGCAAAAGCATATTTCGTAAACATGGGTTACCACTGTGGCCAAAGGCAAACTGTGCCCGACTTCCTTACTGCTATCACCAATCCAGACGAGAGAATCGTCAGACGTGGATATGAAAGAAAAGTTCCAAGAACACCTGAAGAGTTTTATGCCCGCTGGCAGAAATCAACACTTCGCTCTAGATTGCTGGTTGAGATAGATGCATATTTGGTTTCGAAAAACTTACACAACCAAAGAGAATTGGTTTACCAATCACACAAAAAACGTCAAGCAAACCATATCAGAAGAGTCTCGCCATTCACCGTATCATACCCAATGCAAGTTAAATATATCATGCACAGGAATATCCAAAGACTAAAGGGAGATCCCTTGAATACCATCCTTATGATGATTGGCAATGCTGGATTTGCATTGGTTTTAGGATCAGCCTTTTACAATTTGAAACCTACCTCTGGTGACTTTTACTACAGAACTTCTGTCATGTTCTATGCTGTTTTGTTTAACTGTTATGCTTCGATTCTCGAAATTTTCTCCCTCTACGAAGCAAGACCTGTTGTTGAGAAACATAAGAAGTACGCCTTGTATCATCCTTCCGCAGATGCATTAGCATCTATCATAACTGAGTTGCCTTCCAAAATCATTTGCTGCATATTGTTCAACGTGATATTATACTTTTTGGTTAACTTCCGTCGTGAACCAGGCTACTTCTTCTTCTACATGCTTATAAGTTTCTGTTCCACCATGGTCATGTCACAATTATTTAGGGCAATTGGGGCTACTACCAAATCTTTGGCACAAGCAATGACTCCTGCTTCTTTATTATTGATGGCTATCACTATTTTCGCCGGTTTTGCTATACCTACTAATGATATGCATGGCTGGTGTCGCTGGATCAATTACCTTAACCCAATTGGCTATGCATTCGATGCTTTGATCTCGAACGAATTCCATGGTCGTACTTTTAATTGTTCAATTATGGTACCTTCTGGTTTTGGATATCCAACATCGGGTCCTTCTGTCTCGTGCTTCAGTTATGGCTCTCACCCTGGCTCTTCTTTAGTTAATGGTGACGAGTATATCCATCTGGCTTTCAACTATAGTTTCGCCAATAGATGGAGGAATTTTGGGATTGTGATCGCCTTTACTGTATTCTTTTTGCTTGCATATCTATGGATTGTGGAGATAAGCAAAGCTGCCTTACATAAAGGGGAAGTATTGGTATTTCATGACAGTTATAAGAAGAGGATGAAGAAGCACCGTGCTGATCTAGAAATGGGAAAAATCGTGAAGCTATCAGGTGAAAAAATGGATTATCAAGAGAATACCACCCTGCAAGATGATTTTATGGGGAGCAGCCATTCATTAGAAACCGTCGATACATTTCATTGGAGAAACTTGAGCTACAATATTAACATCCATTCAGAGGAAAGAACTATCTTGAACAATGTTGATGGTTGGGTTAAGCCTGGTCAAGTTACTGCACTTATGGGTGCATCAGGAGCTGGTAAAACTACTCTATTGAATGCCTTAAGTGATAGGTTGACTGTTGGAGTAATTTCTGCTGGAAAGATTCAGGTTAACGGTGGGATTCTAGATGGTTCCTTTCAAAGATCTATCGGATATGTACAGCAACAGGATTTGCACTTACAAATATCCACTGTTCGTGAAGCTCTCAGATTCTCTGCATACTTAAGACAGGAATCGTCAATCAGCAAGAGGGAAAAGGACCAGTTTGTGGAGTATGTCATTGACATGTTAGACATGCGCCCTTATGCCAACGCTATTGTTGGTGTCCCCGGTGAGGGTTTGAATGTCGAGCAAATGAAACGTTTAAGTATAGGTGTGGAATTGGCTGCTAAACCCCAATTGTTACTTTTTCTTGATGAACCAACATCAGGACTTGATTCACAAAGTGCTTGGTCCATCTGCAAATTAATCAGGAAGCTTGCGGACCATGGCCAAGCAATTCTTTGCACTATACATCAACCATCTGCGGTTCTTTTGGAGAATTTTGATAGACTTTTATTCTTAAAGAAAGGCGGTGAAACTGTTTACTTTGGAGAATTTGGGCAGCAATGTTCAACCCTTATCAATTACTTTGAAAAAAACGGAGCTCCGAAGTGTCCCCCTAAAGCAAACCCTGCAGAATGGATGTTAGATATAATAGGAGCTGCTCCTGGTTCTCATGCCAATCGAGATTATTTTCAAGTGTGGAGAAACTCAAAAGAATACTCCCAGGTACAACTAGAATTAGACGAATTGGAAAAAGGTGCAGTTAATTACAATACAGCACATACTAAGCATGCAAAACCCTTTGCCGCTCCGTTGTATTTACAAACTTTGTTGGTTTGCAAAAGACTCATTCAGCAATACTGGCGTCTGCCAGGCTACATTTATTCAAAGCTTGCTATCGCAGTATTATCTTCGGCTTTCAATGGTTTCACCTTTTACAAATCGAATAATTCCATACAAGGTCTTCAGAATCAAATGCTTTCAATGTTCATGATTTTCGTTATTCTCAACACCTTGATTCAACAGTACTTCACCCAATTTATGTTCCAACGAGATATATTCGAGGCAAGAGAAAGTCCATCAAGAACTTACTCATGGAAAGCATTTGTATTGTCTCAAATAGTGGTTGAAATTCCGTGTCAGCTTTTTGCAGCAACTCTCGCTTTCTTCTGTTGGTACTATCCTGTTGGTCTTTACAGAAATGCTATTGAAACAGGATCAACGGCTGAAAGAGGGGTTCTCATGTGGGTTATTCTCTGTTTGATGTTTATCTACACTTCTACCTTGGGTCAAGTGGTGATCGCATTCTGCGAACGTGCTGATACTGCTGGAAACGTTGTCTCCTTTTTGCTAACACTTTGCTTAACTTTCTGTGGTATATTGATCACGCCCGACAAGATGCCAAGATTCTGGATTTTCATGTACCGTTGCAATCCTTTGACTTATCTTGTATCCGCTATATTAGCTGTTGGCTTGGCCAACTCTAAAGCTAAATGTTCTCCCAAAGAATTGATACAGTTTCAAGCTGATGCTAATGAAACATGTGCACAGTACATGGGAGCTTACATTAAGTACACCGATGGGTATTTAATTGACCCAGACTCCACAGGCCAGTGCAATTTCTGTCCAATTAGTGAAACCAATCAGTTCTTGGGTGTTCTTAACTCCTCATATGACCTTGTAGGAAGAAACATTGGTATTTTGGTTGGCTTTATCGCGTTCAATATTATCGGCACTGTTGTTTTCTATTACATAGCAAGAGTTCCTAAACTGCTGAAACTTAGGAACAAAAAGGTGGGAAAGGGAATGAATTAGTTCAGCCTTCATTTCAAAGCCCAGTTTTAGGGCTTTCGAATATATTTATTAAAGAATGTTAATTCAACGAACCTTGTATTCACGTTGTAGCGATTTTATAAAAAACATAAAATTCTATTATTATTCGAACAACTTGACCTTTAGAACAGGCAAGGATGCAAACTCGGCAAAGCAGAGTGTTATTCCCTCCTTCAAGCGATTCCCAGTGGTTGGTTGACGAGAATAAAGCTAATCGTAGGTCTTTGACCAAACTGGCAAGTTGTTTTACAGGTTATTTCTTCAAATACTGGATATGTTCTTCGCTTTACAAAGATTCAATACCATTACATACAAGCATCTGAAGTAAAAAAAAAAAGATTTTGGTTTTTGGTTTACACAGACAAATTCTGTTGCAAATTTCCAATTTTTATAAAAAATTTAAATAAAATGTTAATTTGTTTATTTGAACTTCCAACAATAACGACTACCCTTATCAATAAGAGAAGCTATCAAGGCTATGGCCATTGCCATCACTTTATACACTGAGAAATGAAGGTATGAAAAAGTGACATGAAATAATCAGCAATAAACTCGAGTACGACCATCAACTAATTGTCCATAGACAGCTAGTAAAACGTATTCTTGAAGTGATTCGGAGCAGCATCTCGCGGGTATTATCCAGCAATTTCTAATTACTATTTTCCTTTCTGGCCTGAGGCTCATCATGAATTTTTAAAACGAAACTGTGGAAGTTTCCTGTAATTTAAAAATTTAGTGATCTAACAACTGCAACGGCAGGTTTTCTTTTCCAATGGGTAATCGTTCTATTCGCTAAAAAAACAATTATACATGTAGAGATACAGCGTGAATACTGTTGCTAATCAGCAGGAAATAGAGCTATTCATCGAAGTGAATTATATGAATTTGAAATAAATTGGAAATAGTATTACAAAAGTATTACATAAGCATACTTCTAGCCGTATAATGTCATCAAAAATATGATAACAAAATCCGTGATAGTTTAGTGGCTAGAATTACCGCTTGTCGCGTGGTAGACCGGGGTTCAATTCCCCGTCGCGGAGCTTTTCTTTGCGCAAATGGTTTAGTGGTAAAATCCAACGTTGCCATCGTTGGGCCCCCGGTTCGATTCCGGGTTTGCGCATTCTTTTTTGAATTTAGCTGTAGTATATCGCCACATCTTGCTGTTCAAATTATAAAAAATGTGGAAACTTGACGGGTGTGCTCCTTTTTAAAGTCTTCGAATTTTTTCTCGCTGACAAATTAATTACATAAGCAGAATTTCTCTCGAATTAGTTCATACTTTTTGAATCAACGCAAGGTTGTATAGTGTAGTGGTTATCACGCTCGGTTTTGATCCGGACAACCCCGGTTCGAATCCGGGTACGACCTGTTTTTCTACTCCCTCTAATGGTTGCGTAGTGTAGTGGTTATCACTTTTGGTTCTGATCCAAACAACCCCAGTTCGAATCCGGGCGTGACCTCTTTATTTTTTGTTTTTTATATTGTTGAAGGACAAATTTGCAATATGATTTTCATCAGAACCTTTAGTTCTGGCGGGCACAGATAGTTTTGAGCTGCTTGAAACTACCGCAGATCTCTTCGATTTAAGTCTAATTTACATTTTTTCGAAGACATAATTTTGCATGTTACACCGGCAAAATTGCAGTTGTCGGCTATTAGTAGCTGTAGCGTGTGAGTACCATAGGCTTCCCCGGTTTTCAATAAGTACCATAACGGCATTACGGACGCCCTGAAGGTCTAGACGTGGGCGTGATTCCTAAGTACATAAACAATGTCGAGTCCAACCCAAGAAACTGCAAGTGAGGAGGTTGAAAATCTGCAAGAAAGTGTTGTGAGTGATTCGAAAAAGCACCATCGTTCATCAACTGATGCTACAATGTTTGACAATACTATACGAATCTCCAACTACCCCACATCGTTCAATCTTATCACCAAAGACGATAAGCCTGATATTAGGAATGTCAAGTACAAATCCTCAACGGAACACTTGAATTGTCCGATTTGTCAACAACCATTCATCGATCCTTTAACCACAATATGTGGTCATACATTCTGTAAAGATTGTATTCATGAGTGTCTTAAACTGTCGAATAACTATGAAAATACCGAACCCAATGAGGATTTGACCGGGTGCTGTCCACTCGATAGAACTCCACTTTCCAGTGCAAATATCAACGATTTATTCCCAACTCCGCTACTCATCACCAACCTCATTGATGAGCTCAAAGTGTACTGTCTCAATGCTGAAAGAGGATGTGACTGGGATGGAAGCAGATGGGAGTTAGAGCATCATGTCACAGCAGATTGTGGCTATACCGGAGTGCGGTGTAATGGAACTCGGGATCCCAGCACCAAGTCGTGTAGTTTAATTGTTGAAAGACGTTATTTGAACGAAAAGCACGAATGTATTCATAAAATTATTCCATGCAAATATTGTGAAAAGAAAATCACTATAATGACGGAGCATGATCATTTTGAGAATGAATGCCTCTTAAATTATACAACCTGTGAATTATGTTTCAATGATTTGATTCCCTTAAAGAATATGACGAAACACCAGGAAAACTGTTCCAAGATCGGCCACCTCAAATGCCCTGCACATGAAATCGGATGCAAATGGATAGGAACTAATGAAACATCCTTGGAAATCCATATTCAATCGAATTGCCAGCTCAATCAACTCTTGCCATATTTCAACAAATTGAACAACAAGGTCGATAAGTTGAGCGCCGAAAATGACTTCTTACAACGTCAAATTCACAAGATTTTGGATTCCATAATACAAGGAAAGATCACAAACTTGGGCTACAATGAAAATATAGAAGAAATCAATAAGTATGGTATTGAAGACCAAGATAAGTTAATATACCTCAACTTTGAAATTGATAGACTCAAATTTGAAATTGATGAAAAATTACTACCATTTATGAACAAACAAAAAAATAATGAACACGAACCTTTAATGACAAACTTGATTAACGATAATTTAATGATGAGAGAAGATTTAAATTTACAACGAATGCTCGTCAATAGCTTGAGAAAACAACTCCAATTCTTGTTATTCACTAGAAGAGGTGGAATGATGCCCGGCGGTGCTAATGTGGCAGCTATGGGCGCATTATCTGCTAATGGAATTTATCATGATGACCCAACAGAACAATTGGATATCTCAAGTAGAAGCAGTTCAGAGGAAAGGCTAAACTTAAAATTATAGTGTGCATTTAGCCTTATATACATATAGATACCATTAGACAGATAAACATGATTGAAATGTTACTGTATTATACTGGAAAATGAACCAGATTAAACACAAATTAAGTCGTCGCTAAAGTTATTGTGACAAAAAGTATCCCTCGTACTTGATGAAGGTCTCTATAGTTTGTTTTCATCTTTAGTTTTATCATCTGGAGCACTATCAATGTACTTGTTTTTGTCGGCATTGTTGTTTTCAAGATTGATTTCCTTTTTTCTCCTCTTTATTGTCCCATCTTGGATCTAATGGCCAAAATTCCATCTCTGGTGACTTCAATCTTCTTTTCTTCATCCGAAACTTTGGATTCCACTCTTTTAATCTCATCCTCAATGAACTCAATTCTTTTGCTCACGTTCAACTTGGCTTCAGAGTAGTCCTGTGGCAACAATATTGGACCTGTCAACTTGAAGATCTTGGACTCTTCGTTTAACTTCTCGAATTCTGTCAAAACTATTTTGTTTTCTTGATATTGAGTTTCAAGCCTGGATCTGGCAGTCATTAATTCATTAAGGTTGGCTTGTTGGTTACTGAATTCTAACGAAAGAGCTTCAAACTGTTTCTTTAGGTCAGCCATGATGTGTTGTGAAGTGTTTGTCTGTTCTTCCTTAAGTTGTCTTCAATTTTAAACTCTCGATCTATGGATTTTTTGATGTAAGTTGCACTTACGTAATTTAGGTGATTCTTAAGTTCGACTTCTATCAACCACAATATATCTAGAAATAAATATCCAATTAACCTAAAAACCTAAACAAAGCGTTGGTGCCACGTTACAGCTACCCACTCAAAAATTGATGGAGAGTAACGAGGATACATACACATTAGTAACCAACAAACCATGACATGAAAAGAAAAAGAGTCTCTAACACAGGAAGAGACTAGATTGAGCCTTGCCTAAAGAGGTCTCGAGAGGAGAGTGCTATCGGAGGCAAATAACCGGGATATAAAGAGTCTAGGTAACGGTCACAGACCACTTTACTTAAACCATCATGAGGGAAAAATATCATCATCATCTTCATTGATGACTATCTCCGTCACATGAACCTTGAACCTTCTATTCGTGGCATCCCCACCATAACCGTCCATCTCTTCATAATCATCGTACTCATCGTACTCGTTTACTATCGCGCTATCTTCCTCCACTTCATCCGATAAATTCTGTGAATCTTCTTCGAGCTTCTCATTTGTGGGATCGATCTCGTCGTCATCAATGATGGCCGTATCCAAATTAGAGTTCGAATTGAGGAAAATTGGTCTGGGAAAATGATATGACGTATGCCGGCGTTGTGACGAAGGTGGTGATATACAATTTTTCTGGGTAATAGTGGAAATGGACGGTTTGGTTGGGTGAGAATGGGTTCGGGAATTCGATCGAGATCTGGACTTCAGTTTCGAAAAACTGAGTGCCCGTGTCTTACGCTCATTGGCAAGCGAACGCAGCTGCTGGTAGGGCGATGCAAAAAGGTCTTGGTTGAACACGAAACCTTGACACTCCTTAAGAGATATGATATTGTAGCTAGCACTATCAGAATAGAAGCTGGGAGAGTCGTAGACGGAAAAGTTTTCGCTCTGAAGCATCAGAGCCAGGAGGAATGAGTTGCGACGAAACCAGGGCGACGAGGTGGATGCAAACGATGAACTTCTTCTCTTTGGATCTTGACCACTTGAGTCATAGTTAGGTGTGGAGGCAGAAGTGGGGGTGGCCGGAAGGATACCGTGGACAGACTTGCGCCGGAGCACAGGGGTCTTTGGTTCGGACATGGTAGAGGGTATATCTTTAGTTGAAGTTACTATGTTCTTGTCAATCATACTACCGATCTATATGATAGATAGTAAACGACAAGGAATAGGATTGGTTATCGTTTTTGACTCACAAGGTAACTTATCTTTAAACATTGACTAGTGCGAATGCGAGCGCGAATGCAGTGAGAGTGAGCACATAGAATCGTGGAATTCACGTGATCGCATTCAAAAGTTGGGTTTCATTGCTGGTGTAGCAGCATAAGACAAGACAGGCATGTACAGGAGTCGGAATGGATGGATAGATTTACCCGAGGAAGTAGATGTGTGGGTATTTCAGGAGGGGAGTCTATGATTGGCATTACTGGTTGGAACATGATAGACATTCATATTATACTATACAGGATACGTAAATTCATAAATTCGTGATGAGGAGGTCCGGGTGAGCTGGATGATAAGGATATGAAGTGGTGCTCGAAGGGATAAAATGGTACGATTGCATTTACAATAGTAAGTGTGACTGTAAGAAGACAATGCTTTAACAAACATCGAGAGTTCAAGGACGGGATGCTTGTATGATGATCAAGTAGACAGAGTAGCATTGAGTCAATGTGGTGACTTACAAGGATCAAGCTTCCAACTCTCTGTACCAAATTCCTCCCTTCTCCTTCAACCTATTCATAACAAACTTCAATCCCTCTTTGGTGTTCGAAGTATTGTTTGAAAACCGATTTCTACTCCACTCCTCAATCTTCTGTTTGAATCCAATCAAATTTGATGAAAACTTCACTTTACTCTCCACCAAGGTACTCTCACCATCAACGCTGGTGTACTTCAAGTACTCCTCCACCTTAATAAACTTGCGGTGGTCAACATTGGCGGAATATGAAAGGAGTGTTTGCGATTGTGGGTCCACAACGACTTTTTCGATAATCCAAGAGTTCAAGTTGGTGCCCAAGAATGGTTTTATAAACTTGGGCAAACGTCCTGTTTTCACCACCAACCTGGTGCTTTTGAAGCGTCCTTCATCATCGAGACCCTGTTCGAGTGTATCACTGCTCAAGACGTGTTTTGCATATGGATTCGGGTACCGGTTGAAGTATGCCAAACTCACCGTCTGGAAGTCATGGTCATATACATGATTAGATTCATAGTAAAGAACCATTTTGGTACTATTTTGACCTGTTTTCTGCCACTACTCAAAGTGGATTGGCCTGAATGAAGGCTGCTGGTGACCTTAATGGAAGAGAGTGTTGAAGAATAAATCTCTCAAACAGACTTAATTGTCTAAAAGGTGGTTTGACATCTATTGACGATGGGGCACTTAATTTTTCAGCTAGTTGGCCCAGTGTGTACAGAGACATTTGTCATGCAGTCGTGCAACGGGGCAAACGGGGGGAAGACGGGAAAAAAAAAGGCCTGTGGTTCCGAGAGTAATTACAGAACGGGTCACGCGACTCAGCACGAGTATAGTCACGTCAAGGATCATGTGACTCAAGTATCGATACTTACATACTTTAAAATAAAGATCATCGAATACCACCAAATATCGTGTGATGGCAATAACTCCGACAATGTTGAGTATTCGGGGGAAAAGTAGGCACGGACTTATGTAGTATCGAGATCATCCCTTTTTAATTCAGCACCACACTTTTTCCCCCGCTATACCGATATCGTACCATAATGACGATCTAAGCTATTTAAAGTATTCTTTCGAGAACGATAATTATTAATTGGGGTTGCATATCTGATCAGTTATTAATCAAAGATGACGTCTACCCCAAAATTACCCCATGATTACGATTTTCAGCGGAAGTTCTATACGCGAGACCCCACATTCAATTGTTGAATCGGTACTATGGCCCGGACTCAATCGTATGTTTCTAGCAGATTTGGTAGAAGTCACTGCCCCCACTTCTTATGAGCCTATAGTTTAATATGGTTCTATAGTGATCGTAAGCGACATCAGAGTTATTGGGGGTAGCTGTGTGCGAGGTCAACTGCAGGTATAGAGTAGGTACAGGACTGACGTTGAACCCTGGTTTTAATAACTAAATGATTGAGAACGGTTTAGTGAGAATTAGAACGGAGAGAGTGGGGTTAAATGGGGTAAGAATGACAGGTGAATAACGGGAAGGTTTGGATTCTGTAAAATTCGACTTGTTGGCATTGAATAGAGGAGATGAGAGAAGATGTGAATAAGAATAGTATTTTGGGAGCAACGCAAATTTCATATTGTTCCATTTAGCAGTGACGCACAGACAGAAAAGTTGGAGAAGGTTGAGGCAAATCTTCTCACAAGCGTAGAGGCAAGAACAGGCAGGATAGCTGATAACGAGAAAGAGAATGTGGGGTCAGTCTTCTCTCGTGCTAATCAGTCGATACTCTTGCCATAATCAAAGCCAGCGTCCTTTTCCTATTTTCCTTCAATCCAGAGCTAAGCTCGCGTAGTATTACTCTCAATATTGCGCGCCGCCGATTGCAAAAACGTCAAAAGAAATAAATGCAACATAGACAAAGAAAAAAAACCGGTCCTAGAATTTGACCTCATCGCTAAAATTGGCCTAGCAAATGGGAAGTTAGTAGCACAAGCGGGGCAGTTTGAAGTAAATAGGTCCAAGTATACCGGCGCGATCCCGTACTGTGATTGGTTGTGAGCTCGATAGTCTTTGGCTTGGCTAGTTTGGGGCAAAGCCTGGGGCACTCTCCAATTATATTGACAATGACCAAAAGTGCGCGGACCCCTACTGGCACTATATTAAGACCGGAGTCCCCAGAAATTGTATACCGCTGCCAAGTTGAAAAAGTTCAGGCATAAAGGTGAAAAGTTTTTTAGATTAGTAGATCTGATTTAAAATACTCCATCGCTACCTTAACCAAAGTATACGAGATAGTCTTTTCACTATACAGTTGCTTTAATTTCATATTCATACATATTCATTTCCAAATTCCATCATGTCTGATATACAGAAAGTCCGAGTAGATAGCTCGCTGGACGCAGCTGGTCTGGACATATCCCCGTTCTATCAAGAACCTGCCACTAACAGATGGCAACATTTCAAAGATTCGTTTCAACGTGCTGTCCCCAATGAAAAAGGTGAAAGTCCAATGCATAAGTCCATCGGAAAGAGACATTTGAGGTTGATGGCATTGAGTACCGGGTTGGGAACAGGTCTTTTGGTTGCGGCTGGTTCCAAGCTTAGAAATGCCGGTCCCGCCGGTGTATTGATTGCCTACTTCATCACTGGTTATATCATGTTGGTTCCTACCATCAACTCTGTTAGTGAGCTCAGTATTGCATACCCATCATTGCCCGGTGGTTTCCAATCGTATCCAGGAAAATTTATTGATGAAAGTTGGGGTTTTGCTTTGGGCTGGAATTATGCGTTCCAGTGGATCGTCGTCATTTGGTTGGAATTAGTCACGGCTAGTATGACCATCAAGTTCTGGAACACGTCCATCAATCCCGATGCCTTTGTGACCATTTTCTTATTCGTCGTTATTTTCATCAACCTTTGTGGTTCTCGTGGTTATGCTGAAGCCGAATTTGCGATGAACTTATGCAAAGTCCTTATGTTATCAGGATTTGTCATTTTTGGTTTGATCATTGATTTGGGTGGAGGTCCTCAAGGTTTCGTTGGTGGAAGATACTACCATGACCCTGGTGCAGTTACATCCTTTAAAGGTGTGGTCTCTGTTTTCGTCACTGGTGCTTTCTCACTTGGTGGTAGTGAGTTTATTTCACTTTCTGCTGCTGAAGTCGGAGGTAATGTTCGTGCTGCAATTAAAAGTGCTTCTAAATTAATCTTCTTCAGAGTCACCGTTCTTTTCTTGGGTTCGTTGTGTATGGTCGGATTATTGGTCCCATATAACTCTGATAGATTAATGGGGTCTGGGGCCGCTGCTACACATGCATCTCCTTACGTGATTGCTGCCGAAATGCATGGTGTTAAGGTTCTTCCTAGTATCATCAATGCCGTCATTCTTATTTCTGTCACTTCTGTTGCAACTGCTGCTATGTACAGTTCTCCTCGTCTTATCCAGTCTTTGGCTGAACAGGGACTTGCTCCACAATATTTCAATTACATCGATAAAAGTGGTAGACCATTAAGAGCGTGGCTTCTTACAGTTATCAGTTCTTTCTTCGCATATATTGCCACTTACGAAAAGCAAGAGACAGTTTTCAACTGGTTATTATCTATTTCTGCTCTTAGTTTTGTCTTTATCTGGCTTGCTATTGGAATTTGTCATTTGAGATTCAGAGCTGCTTTAAGGTACCACAATATTCCTTTAAGCTCCTTATCTTATCGCTCACCAACTGGGGAAATTGGATCTTGGGTCTCAATCATTATCAACTCACTTATCTTAATCGGTCAGTTCTGGGTTGCCTTATTCCCAGTTGGCAGTAGTAAAGCAGATGCCGAGTCTTTCTTTGAAAACTACTTGGGTGTTCCTTTCCTTCTTATCTGTTATATCGGACACAAAGTTTGGACCAAGAACTGGAAGTTCTGGGTTAAAATTGAAGATATTCAAATTGACGTTGGAAGAGTAGTACACGATCCAGAAATTTTGGAGTTGGAAAACCTAGAAGTGGAAGAAAGATACAAGAGAGCTCCGTTCTGGAAAAAGGCTCTTATAATCTGCTTTGATTAGTTATTCTTAAAATAAATATGACTTATGTTACATCTCCTACAGTATTACTTTTCTGAAATCAAGTAGTTTTGGAGAGCTTACTTTTCCATTCTCCAACTCTTCAAATAATTCTAAATTGTTGTGAAACACTTTTCGCACCCAAATTTTAAAACGAACTTGAGGTCCAACTAGTACAACTAAGCTACAACAGATTTCGAAATCGAAGCATTTAATACAGCTTGATTGCTACCAGTCACCTTTTCAATAGTACCGGTAACATAGAATGACCGATTGCAACCGTGAAATAGAAGGACTACCAGAGTTAACATTGATAGAGGCAATGCTCAGTATGCAAGGAGAATTAAAAGGATTAAACTATATTTTATTGACTCGGAATTCAAATCAAGAGTTGAACATACTGTGCTTTGGTTTTTCTGAAAGAGAGAAGCACAATTTGATGTCAGTGGTTCAAGAGTTCAATCCAGTAATATCCAGAAAAGTCATCAAACCGGCATTGATTCAACAGTACCAGCTTGTGCTTTCAAGAAATTCAGCCGAAAGTTTGTTGAGTCATTATTTCTCCTTATTCTGCAGCATCAGTCAGTTGGTGTGTAAACTGATAGCAAAATGTTGGATTAAAGTTATTGAACCTCGCAAACAAACACTTTATCCCTATAAGCATGGCGATCTACTGAAACCTCCATGGTGGCCGCTTAATGTCAGTCATAAAGAGCCAGACCATTTGGACAAAGATGGAAGAATATGTTTACTTATTTCAATATTGCGAAACGATACGGTTTCGTTGGAGCCCTTGAAAGATAAAATCAGTGACATCTCCTTTAAATATCCCGCCGTTAATTCATTACTACGGGAGGTTTTCTACTTGGCCCACTTCGACCGAGCTTTCTACTCCCAAAATCAAGGTGTTGGGGGCTTGACTCAAGAGGAAATCGATTACCTCGGTGGTGAAAATATTACAATAAGGGCTAGTAGTCTACAGGCGTCTAAGCTTGGCAAGAGAATAATCATGGCTAGAGAAATAACTCGGGACTTAATCAATCATGAATCGCATTATTTGTGTGATGATATGAAACAAGACTCGAACAAAATACTCAACACCTCGCGTGAAGCAAGAATAGACTATTGGGTACCTTCGTCACAGTCTCGAAATAATGTATCGAGTGCCAGCACCCAATCGTCTTCTCTTCAAGAATTTGATGAAGATTCTGATCATAATGTTGCGTAATGAAATGAAACTCACAGATCAATTTGATGCAGATCCAGAAGTTGAATCCGAGTCCTTCCGATAAATACGATGTAAAGTTATCAAAAGTCATTGACACGTTGCCAAAGTGTGAATATTGATAGACGCTATTACCACATTAATGTGGTAATTGAATAGTTGCAACCATTACTCTTACCAAGCCGATAACATTTTGTAGTTCATAACATTTGAAACATGCATCGACTCTTTGGGAAAGAAATTCCCACTTCTCTCACTTCTCCCACTTTGTCATAATTCCGTTGAGGGAGCTTATCTTTGACATTAGGTTATACTGCAAATTTTCAACTCATAAATACTGTAAACGCAAATATTCTATTGTGACATCCCAAATAGGTATTGTTATTCAATCTAGTCAAAACGTCAAATGCACTGCGAAAGTTAATCAAATGATCTTTCCGACGAGAGTAGCTTTAAGGCAAATTGTAAATTCCCAAATAGGCTTGAAAAATGAAGTTCATTAATTATTGTTCAACAATAGTATTTTATTTAGGGTAGTAACTTGCACTCATAAGGCACTTGCTGGGACCCCATATAGGTCGCAATTAGGCAATCGCTTCTATCTAGTCCTTCTTAACTCATCATGAGCTTTGAGTATAAATATGACACAGTTCGACTCCATTATCCCCAATCTTTAAACCATCAAACACAACTAATCAATCAAAATGGCCGCTCAAAACACTTCCACTACTGCTTCTACTGCCTCCGCTATCAAGACCAAGTCAGCTAACAAGGACAACTGGGGAAAGAACACTAAGAATGGTGTCCTTCCATACAGTTGCACCATCGTTTAAATAGTGCTAACTCATGTGCTACCCATTTTCTACTTTCGTTAATCAGGAAACTCGTTTTTTGACTTCGCTCGCTACAATTGGTCTTCGGTATAGCTCTCGTGTTTCCTTCGTCAGTCTTTCTATCAACTTTTAAAAATAAAAAAAAAACTTTTTGTTCTATAGATATATACAATAAACATTTATAGTTCAAAAAGCCTTGTACCTCCGTTCTTAGACCTTTCTCCTCAATATTTGAAAAATTTTGCAACAAATCAATTACTTGTTAAAGTTAAGGATTTCGCGATAATTTCACTTTTTTTTTGGTATAAATTAACATTTTGCAGCTAATTCAAACTACAAATATTCTACTCTTCTTTAACTACTTCGCTACAAATTTCTTCCTCATGATGACAGACAACGAGACCCCGATCCCAGAGGAACAAGCTCAATCATTAGTACCAACAACTCTCCCGTCAATTATTCCACCAAAGGCAACTGCTACCCAGGGTCTTACTGATGGCGGCGTGAACACAGAGAGTGAAGTACCAAAGGAGTCCATTGGAAACCCAGTTGAAGGTGACCATGAGGTAAGTGAGACCGTTCCCGAACTCAGGAAGGAGCTGAAATTCATTCCCCATTTGAAAGAGTATGCTATTGTGGAAGACTCGCTTGAGGAACTTGCCTTGTTCCCTTTATACCATGATATCAGGGTTAAAATGACCACAAGAGTTGAAGACATGATTAAAATTCAACCCTTCAAGGCTATTGCCCTTCATGGCGACACTCTAGGAGAGGCAACATTGAGTACTGTTGATAAGTACATGCCTTCTTTAAAGGAATTACACGCACATGATTTAACTGATCCTGTCATTCAACCATTAACCGCTGCCTATATTGTCACCCAACGAGCTGTCTTGGCCACTCAAGGTAGTATCAATGATATGCTTATCGAGCCAAGTTTGACATTAGCCAACGATTTGAAGCTCGGTATCCAGGCTACATTGACCACTCCTGAAGGAAAATGTGTTATCACCTCCCAGTTAGATCCACTTATCAGACCATGGAACGAAAGCTTGGAAAAAGCAGTCCACGACCACTATCCAAACACTAAGGAGGTTCCAAAGGAAGGATTCTCAAGTGAAATCTCTCGTACTTACGCGGTAGTCAAAAACTTGTATTCTGGTGTCTTCTCTCCGGAACCTCCAATCGTTCCAAAGAAACAAATCGGAAATGACAAACCAGTCATCCCGGTGGTTGACACACAAGCAAGCTCAACTCAGAAGTAAACTGCTACTGAAATTTCGTACATTGGTTGTAATAGATGATTTCATCTAGGGTTGGTTGTTTTCTTTCAACCTTTACAGCTCTATGTTTTCAGTCGGAATTTTCCTTTTTCAGTATATATTTATATATTTAACATGCAATAAAAAGTATATTAGTTTACAATAGCGTTTATAGTTCTTGTTTTCATTAGAACAATCGAAAAAACGACCAGGCCATGAAATGGAAATGGATGGTTATGACCTCGTAAATATTGATATTCTCGTTTAATCCTTGGACTTCTTCTTCTTCTTCTTTGGAGACTCATCATCATCAGCCTTACGCTTCTTGTCTTTCTTTTCCTTCTTTTCCTTCTTTTCTTTCTTTTCCTTCTTTTCCTTCTTTTCCTTCTTTTCCTTCTTTGAAGGCTTTTCTTCTTCTTCATCGTCTTCTTCAACATCAACTTCGATTTCGTCAGCAAGATCACCAAGAACAGACAAAGCAGACTTGATTGCATCAGAGTTCTTCATTGGAGCTGCACCAGTTTCGTAAAAAGCCAATCTTTCTTCAACTTGTTGCTTTAAGACAGTACCGAATGCAGTGGATGGTTCATCAGAGTAGTTATCAATTCTGGAAGCGATGGAACACTTGTTGGCCAAAAATCTGGAAATTCTACCCTTGTTCTTAGCAGCGGCTTTACCGATGAAAGAGGAGTGGTAGATCAAACCATACTTTGGAGTGTTACCCTTGGTCTTCAAGGCTCTGAATAAAGCCTTTTCAGCACCTAAAATTTGGACGGTAGATGCAGCTTGCTTAGACAAGTTGGTTAAAGAACCTGCGTGAGAAATCAATCTAGCACCGACAACTTCACCAATCAAAGTGGACAAGTTAGGAGCAACTGTGTTCATCTTGTCGGTCAAGTATTGCGATAACTTCAAACGTTCTTCAGTAGTGTTGACCACAATTTGTGCGAAACCACTGACCATGTCCATATCTTGTTCACTGATATCTTGACCCATGGAGATTTTGGCATTATCTATAACTCTTTGAGAAACACCAGAATCTTCATTAAGTATAGCGGCGATGTCATGTAAGGAGTCATCAGTTAAAGAGGCCTTGTCCTTGATGGCCAAGGTCAACTTAGCGTAAGATTGGTTGTCTGGAACAATCTTGGCTAATTCAGGGAAATGCCATCCGTACCATTCCTTAACTCTCATGGAGTAAGTGTTGATATCTTTATCCAATTGATCCAACAAAGCGATGGCTTGAATGATATGGTTGTCATTCTTTTGAACAGAAAACTTAACCTTAGCTCTGGAGAAGGCATGACCCAAACCTAATTGTGCTCTTTCAATATCACCTTCTTGTAATTGCTTGAATAATTTGGCACCATGAACTCTGATACCTCTCAAAAAGTCTTGAGCAATTTCTCCGGAAATACAGTCGACGTATGGGAACGATTCTTTGATAGAAGGACCCAAGTTCTTGTCAGAAACACCCAAAGTAACCTTGTTCTTGGCTGAAGACTTTGGTAAGTTTAATTCCAAAACAGACTTTAAGTAGTCAGAGACTAAACCTTCAGAGATATCGTTGGCGTTTTCCAAAGCTTGAGCGGCACCCTTGAATGGAGCAAATGAAACCAATTCAACCATCTTGGAGAACTTGGATAAGTCGTTGGAAGCTTCTTGTACTTCCTTCATTCTTGCAGCGACATCATCTTGTTGGATGAGCACTTTGAAAATACCGTACCCGGTAGCTTCTTCAAAGAGAAGATAATCTAAACCACCCATCTTGTTCTAGATTATAATGTATATGTTCTGAAGATGATTCACACGAAACTGATCAACAAATACTACACACTGGTAAGTTATCTTAAATTGTTAGAGTATGTCTAAATTGAAAATTTCTCCCTCATCTCTGGTATGGGGGCCTAAATTTTTTCAGCTTTCTTTGTGTAAGGAGATGCGATCACGTTTCTGCGCACGTGAAAGGTATAGATACATGCTTACGTAAATGATTATGCCCCTACACGATTAAGAATTAGCATACATTAATATGCCAAACTAGTCCGTGGTGATTTACTCTTGTTTTAACTTATCGTTCGTTATTTATATTAATGTACTATGCCTGTACTTGATATGCACAAATCATGCAAAGTTTATGTCCCAATCGAGTTCACGTAAGATAAGATGCCAATCTACAACCTTGTCTCCTTTCGGATTTTGTTCCCATACTTTCTCGACAAGGAACTTTGTCCTCTGGATATTCCAAGGGCCGTATAATGTCATCAAATCGGACATCCTCCTCAGCATTTCCTTCCTGTCCCGAACTGTCACACAATGTATTGCGGACATGAATAAAGGGAATACCAATGACGCCTGCACTGAAGTGGCCAATAGTATATCAATACATTTGATCAAATCGGTATTGATCACTTGAATCTCAAGCATAGATGGATTGCACTTCAAAATAGCTTGTTTGAGAAAGAGCCGAGCACTGAGTTGGAACGACTCAAATAGCGTAAGCTGCAATTCTAGTTCATCATCAGTTATCCCAATCAAATCCCTGGGTTCTGGTTTAGCCAGTTGTATCTCTTTCTCCAATTCATTCGCTCTCGCAATCACCGAATATAGAGCTCTATTAATTCTCCCATGTTCACTAGTTTCAGATTCTTGTTCGTACTCTTCCCTCGATGATTCCTTTTTATCAAGTGAAGCATAATCGGGGGATTCAGCCACACCCAAGTTTGTGCCCTGTTTACCTTTTTGATCTTCTCCATCATTAAAGAACTGCTGCAAGATCTTCTTGCTTTCAAACGCGAGAGTGCTAATATCACCGATGATTCTGTATAAAACCTTTGATACACCCAATAAGGGATTCAAATTTCCGCCAGAATAGCCAGCTTTATCTCTAAAAATCGTATCATAATCCTTCGAGGGGAAATATGTACCTCTTTCGGTGGAAGAACTTGCTAACAAGTCATGATATGCAAAATTGGATATCAACCAATGTTCCTCTTTCAGCTTGTTGAAGTTTAAAATACCCCCGTGTGAGTACAAAATTTTCCAGCCCCAGTTCAAGAAAATTGACCAATTCTTAACATCACCTTTACAAATTTCTGCACCACAGAGAATTAACAAGGTCGCCAACTTGATTATGGTCGTTTGACGATCTTCTTCTCCAACGTTTTTACTTGGTAACCCTTTTGCAGTCTTGATCTCGGTCAAGGATTTCATTAGATGTTCAAGGGCTAAGTCAACATACTTCGAGCCCTCTTCCTTCCATTTACCGCCCAAGTGAAATCCAGACCATGCTAAGATCCCATAAAGAACACCTTTGTCCTTATGTGCTAAAGGTAAAAATACTTTCTGATAGGAATTAGATTCATTCTGTGATGATGGAGCAATCGAGATTTTTTTCGATAAAGTCTCGACGTAATAATTGTACAAGTAAGCACATTTTGGGTCTGCCAACTCTGGCAAGTATGATGGTGGTGGAGGAGGAATAGGGGTCATCATAGAGTTTATGTTCGTCATATCGTAATTCATGGACCCCGGTGACGAAAATTGTACGTAGCTGTTGAAATAAGGACTTGAAGGATTATTCCAGAAGTTACCAACTTCAGGTATTTGAGATTCTATATTTAATGGAGACGCCTGTGAGCGAAAGTTTTGATCAGCAGATGATTCTTTTATTAAGTGATTCGATTGCCTTCCTTCAGAAGACGGATCGTGGTTGCTCATTTCTCTTAAATAATTGAGGAAAGCAGATGGGGATATGGGTGAAGACTTGAATTCGCCATCTAAAGGTTCGGAAGGTTGGGCATCTAAATTATGACTGGCACTTTCTGCAAGTAAGTTTAAATTGTTTATTGTAGCAGAGGGACCGTGGGCAAGCTCCGGCGAATTTGGTATATGGAAACTTGCATGGTTGACCTCATGGCCTTGTGGCATGTTCTGAATAGCAAGAAGCTGTGATATAGGGGAAACCGGAGGATGATCATTATGGTTATTGTCAAGAGTAGATCTGAGGTCTGAATGGCTGTATCTGAATGCTGTGAGTGGTTCACTGGGACTACTTAATTTTGCTGCTTCCATGCTTGCATTGTGTATGGTTGAAGGTAACGGATCCAAAGGATGAATACGCTGGTGGTCTGAATTGTTTGTCTTTGATTGTTCAAATTTTGTTGTGTTGTCTTCATGCTTTACTGTTATTGATTCAGGAGAGCCAGATTTAGAAGATGAGTGACTTTGGCCTATTGAATTAACTTCATGTGAAACTGACTTCGATTTTCGTTTACGTAGCTTTTGATGGCTTTCGTCTTGCTCAACCTTATCCTTCAACTTTTTGATCTCGTCTTCGGACATCACATCGTAGTCTACCCAGATACAATCTTTGTTAAGTCGAGAACAGTCGGAACACTGTGGACGGAGTTCGTTACATTTCTTCTTGCGGATTTTGCACGTTAGACATCCGTTCTTTGACCTTTTGGTAGACTTGAGGCTGAAGAAATCGCTAGTATTATTAATTAGCTTGAATGAAGCCTTAGGGTTGACTTGCTTTGGATCTGATGAAAGGTGTGGTTGTTTTTGAGATAGGGTTTGAGGTTGTTGCGCTGGTGTTTCGATGGGAGCTTGTTTCGTTATACTGGAGGTTTCTTGGGTGGGAGAGTGCAGTAGTTTTCGAGCTTTCTTGTGGATATTCTGTTCAGTGGTTTCTGCAGGGTGCTTCGTTCCGTTCTTTTTGGAATTAAACGTAACCAACATGATGACGACCTCCGAGAGGTTTATAGTTGATGATGGAGGGACTGGATGGAGGAGAAACAGATGGAAAGTGGATCAAGGGTCTGATGGCAAAAGAAACCCTAAGTATAAAGTAGGTTTACCCTGGTTTTAAATTATGCAGATGTTTAGGGCATCTACTAAAGACAAAGTGAGGATGGATCTGAGATAAGAGGTTACTGGAAAAAAAATACTACAAATTTGATAGCGAGAAACCTGGAAACAAATTGAAATGGACTCCACACAATATATTTCAAAAGGTTGAGAAGACCAGTGCCCTTGGTAAAGTGGGGTTTAGGGTAATAACTGAAAAGTAATGAGATCATGTATTTATACAGTCCCTTTAGGGTACACAATAGATATTTTTATTACGTGGGGTAGTCAAATGCACAAAGAGGGTGGACTCGGAATAGGAAGCGTTAGTGGAGGGACGGTGTATGTAGGAAAGGAGTAAGAAAACGGCAGGGAAGAGTCAGATATGGGAGAGAACAAGCGAATGTTGGGCTGGGGGTGAAAGGAAGCGAATGTGGAGTGGAGTACTTACGGCTTTGATGTGTAAGTGGTATACTTTGTTGTACACCTCAGTTAATGATTATTTGATACTTTGACTACGGTGAAAAAATAGTAAATGGTAGTACTATTACCAGTTAAACCCGATATTTTATCTTACGATGAAAGTGGGTTTATTTCATCTAACACATAGACTGAGGCGTGGGGTTGCCCAGTAAAAATATCGTGCAACCATCAAAATTGTCAGCATTGATGGGGTTACTCTTTGAAGTAAAGATCCGGGGAAATAGACTGTTTTCTGGAAGTTATGACCCCGCATGTCGGACCCCAAAGGCTTTTGCCCGAAACGTACCTTTACTTTTATTGGCCAATACATATTTTCGCAGCCTGTGTTGTAGTAAATACTTCAGAGGTAGGTAAAATAAATCATAAAGAACCAGTTTCTCCTCTATTCTAAAGAATGTTATCTGATACTCAAGACTTTTCCCTTCAGTCAAGGTTTGAAAATTTATTGTGTCGTTTTGATTCCATTGCTTATGAGAGGGTCGATACTTCTCAGAAGTGCAATAGATCCACGATGTTTGACCAAATTTAACATATTGAGTTGGTTCTGGAGCTCTCAAGTTTATTCCACAACCCAGACCTACTTCATTTAACTAATGGCACCAATCATTACAGCTAATAGTCCGAATTCAATGTTTCAAAATTAATATTTACCTTCCAACTACGGGATTCCTAAAGTCAGTCTAAAATTCCCAGTGCTTCCAAACACTTTGATCTAATAAGTCCTAAGGTATTTTGACACTAGCATTCACTAAACTATTCTCAAATTCCTACACTCTCCACAATACTGGAGCTAAACAGTCCCTTCCTCTACTATGCACTCCCTCCAGCCCAACTCTGGTCACGCGACCATCCATCCACCTTTTTTCGCTTTGCACTGGTTTTGGTAAAAGTTCGATAAACTTCCATGACCTTTTGCAGGTTGGCTCGTCAAGTCTTACAGCTTGCCTAAACGTAGTGTGTCAGCTATCCCTCACACAACCTCTGTCGTTGTCTCTCACTCTCACCAATTACACCTTGGAGTAGTCAAATTTAATCTTTTTGCTCAAGCACTAGGAACATCGTCTGATTTCATTCATAGCCTTAGCCTCACATATCACAACCCATCACCATGTCTTTAAAACGTATTAACAAGGAGTTAACAGACTTAGGAAGGTACGTATAAATTTTTCTCTTTTTTTGGTGGACATTTTTAGGATCGGTGGTGACTCTTCGAAGTAGTACCACCAATAAGAAAAGACGATTTAGGGTGAATCAAGTCCACTTTTGAAGCGAACAGAGTCTTTGTCTTGCGCGAGTCATAGTCAGGATTGATCTGTTCTGATCTATAGACTGGTGACACCCGCTCAAACTTTGGCGTCAACTTGTTGGATGGCGAATAAAAGAACCAACGCTGTGTTTGCTCTCGCACGATTACCAAGGACTAGATTGGGCAAGCAAGAAGACAATGAACGATTTGAACCTTTTGATTCAAGTGTCGAACTTGTCTAACAAACATCCCTCAAGTACTTCAGGATGTCCAACAGGTCCTGAAATGCTCTCAGGTTTTACCTTCGGCCATCTCCAATCTGGACTCGAAATATACTCCATACTTCTCTTGTTGTTCACCAAGAACGGTCTGTGACTGTGTCCACCGTCTTTTACATTTAATAATACTAACTATATTACAGAGATCCGCCCTCCTCATGCTCTGCCGGCCCAGTCGGTGACGATTTATACCACTGGCAAGCATCTATCATGGGTCCTCCAGACTCGCCATACGCCGGAGGAGTGTTCTTCTTATCTATCCATTTCCCAACTGACTACCCATTCAAGCCTCCAAAGATTGCTTTCACCACCAAGATCTACCATCCAAATATTAACGGAAATGGTAACATCTGTCTAGATATCTTGAAGGACCAATGGTCGCCAGCTCTTACTATTTCCAAAGTCTTATTGTCGATTTGTTCGCTTTTGACCGACGCTAATCCGGATGATCCTTTGGTTCCGGAAATAGCTCACATCTACAAGCAAGACAGAGCTAAGTATGAGGCCACCGCCAAGGAATGGACTAAGAAGTATGCTATTTGAATGATTGGTTGCCGTAGCTGAGTACAAAAGTTTCAATGTTAGAAATAGATTCATTTAATATTTGTGTTGATTGATGCAAATTGATTCAGTATCGATATTTCCTTCTAAGACCGATGCTTTGTATGAAAAAACCAATATATATCATAATTTAATGTCCATTGTTGAGAGAAGTCTAGTTATTGTAGTTTAAAAGAATACTTCAAGCACTACAAAACTAGAAAGTTCAAGAAACTATCTCCAGGAGGATCATGATCCGAAACGTAGTTATTATGTTAATAGAGCCAACATGTATCAGTTACTTGGGGCTTCTCACTATACAATAAATACATAGATAAATCTGCATAACATAGCTCTGGTAGATGTTTTTAATTGCTTTATAACATATCAATGGGATACAGTTAGCTCATATACGTCTTCATTTCTGTTTATCTATTGTTTGGTTCGCTTACGAACATTTGCTCCAGCCTTCTTTAGTTACCTTCTTTGCATAATATTTTGCATAATACATCACCTAGTATAAACATCCAGGGACGGCTACAGCCACCAATAAGCTTTTGAACGAGTTCCGAAAAGTTGAAACGAAGCTGCACCTTCGGATATTACCCACTGTAGGAGTTATAGCTTACAGCCATCTTTTCAACGGCAGTATTGACATCCTTTACCCTCCATAGTTAACCAATATACCCCAGTTCTCAACACGAAAAAACTCGAAAAAAAAGCCCTACAAAGATTAAGTGAACTGCTAACAATCAACTCAAAACTATCTGTGGGACGACCAATCAATCGAAGCATCGACGAGTTCACGTGGAGTACCAGTCACAGCATAAGTCGCCGGAAGAAAACACGATAAGGTGCTACAAATCTCCTCATATTCACGCTCTACTAGTGTCTTTCAACATCAACACTACTTAATTAGCGTCAGATAGTACTAATCTTTAGTATTCAAGGCAATCACGTAGATTTGAAGACGAATACTAGTTGAAGGGTCAGGAATTGAAGTTGGGGAACTCTGCAACAAATTTAGTTTAATTACTGGTTCCCAACAACTGTTCAGATTGGATCAAGCTTACTTCATAGACAAGTGAACTAAAGAACGTGGATCCGCCCAAGCGAATACATACCAATCTTCCACTGCAATTCACGAATCTATCTCTCAACAAGAAAGAAGAAACTTACTTTCGCTTGCATCTGACAGACACTTCATACACACAAATCAACAACAATGGAGAAACTATCAGCATTTGAGTTCAACAATTCTCGAAAACTCTTCGAATTGGCGAAGAACCTCAATTCAAAAAAGTTCTTTGAAACGTTTCTTAATGAGGCTCAGTATAAGGTACTCAATCACATAATCCAATTGGACAATTTTGATATATGGTATAACTTTCTTGAAGGAAACTGTTATGTGAAGTTCTTGGATGATATCAAAGACACTGAAAAGTTGGAGATGGACGGAGGTAATAAAAACTTAGAAGATACTGAAGTGATCAACTCGGAGAAAGAGAAGTCATTTGAAGAACAAGAGAAAGATTATGACGAGGAAAACCAAGATGAGGATAACGACGAAGAAAAAGCTGAGGATAAAATCGAAGAGGACAAGCTCCAAGTAAAAGAGGAACCAAAATCGGCAGATGACCAAAACTCTGAATCAAAAGCCGAAGAGTCAAATCCAAATCAATCTCCAGACCTTCTTTTTGATGAAGGCTCTAAAATGTCGAAAATGTTGGCGTTGCATATCCGGTACCTATTATGGGAAAAAGCTATAGATTTCTATTATGTTTCCAAAAACCTTGATGAGTCGATCAATACTATTGAAGAAGTTTCTGACGATTTTGAACTAATTGATTCAATAGATAAATCTGAAGGAAAGGATACGCAAAAAGAGGAAGTAATAGAGGTCAAACAAAAAACAGCCGTCAGAGAAGAAGAAGACGATTATGACGATGATGAAGATGAAGACGACAGTGAGAAAGATGAAGAATCTTTGCAGTCAGCATTAAAGTCGAAAGAAAAAACACAAGAAGATGTCGAGTCTATGGCTGAATTCCCAGTAAAGTTCAACGAGGACAACCAAATTATATTAGAAATTCCCTTGTCAACATTCAAATCCCAAACGACAGAGAGTGAACAAGATATCGCTGCGACAACAGAAGCCAAAGCAGAGGAGAATGAAGATTCTGGTGCTACAAATTCTAATGACTCTTTCAGAGACCCAACACCTATAGGAACGTCCAATTCCAACTCAATAGAGGACCAAGAAAACTTGATCAGAGAGTTCAACAAGGTGTATCACAACTTTGAGTATGATCGTGAAACTTTGATAAAGAGAAGAAAGTTAGAACAATCTGATTTACAACTTGAAAATTCTAAAGATCCAAATGACAAAGATTTGCTTGATGGAATAAGTGGTGTTGCAGATGGATCTGACGATAATGCTTCAAATATGGGAATAAATTTAGGTTCTGTAAGCAATTCTTTACAGCACTTATTGAGTACAATTCAGCAAAACAGAGATGAGGTTCCATTGAACGATTTCGAGTTGAGAACCCTTTTCATGGATGTACGTAAGAATCGTGGTAAGTGGGCAAATGATGATAGAGTTGGCCAAGAGGAATTATATGAAGCATGTGAGAAAGTGATTGTTGAATTGAGAGGATATACTGAGCATTCGACACCATTTTTGAACAAAGTCTCCAAAAGAGAAGCTCCTAACTATGGATTGATCATTAAAAAGCCCATGGACTTAAATACAGTTATGAAGAAGTTAAAGGGTTTATCATATATGTCCAAGCAAGAGTTTGTCGACGATGTGATGCTTATATGGTCAAACTGCTTGACCTACAACGCTGATCCCAAACACTTCATTAGAGCTCATGCAATTGCCATGCAGAAAAAAACCATGAAATTAGCTCCCTCTATTCCAGACATTACAATAAGAAATAGAGCTGACGTTGAATTGGAAGAAGAGGAAGCTGATCAAAGACCAGGCACACCGCTGTCCCTCGGTGGAGGGAAAGCTATTAAAAAGGGAAGGAAAAGAACCAGGCAAGATCAAGTCAAAATGGAAGCTGCAGACCCAGACTCTCCAATTAGTACTGCAGCATCTGTGATTGGATCTCCAGAATTGAAAAGAGGAGTTTCTGAGACACCAGCAGCCGAAGCAAACAATGGGAACATATCAGCTGAAGAGGAAGAGGAAGAAGACGAAGAAACAGACAATTTGAGTGGCATTGATTCCGGTAACGGTATCCCAGAGGAAGAGGATGAATTTGATCCCGAACTCCAAGCCTGGAGATCATTGACAGCAAAATCAAGAGCCGCATATTGTGCACAAAGAGCGGACTTATTCGATGATAAATTCCATTTGAAGTTCGACGCCAAGGCCATAATTCGAAAACCTACAGAGATGCAAAATTTTAACGAGTATCTCAATAACAAAGAGGTGATATCAAAAAACACCAATCTTTTGGAGAATGATGAACCATATCTTTTGGAATACGATTTGACCGGTGGTTTACCTGGATTTGAATATAAAGGGATCAATAAGGAAGAGGAGGAAAAGAAGGAAGAAAAATTGGTTGATATTTATTTGCAACAAGCGGATGGTGATGCTTCAAAAATCAAATCTAGATTTGTATTGCCTACGGATTCTGGATTGAACAAAGTGTATTTTGATAACATCACCGAAATGCAAGAAATAAAAAAGATCTGTTTCAAGATATCTTTGATTCGGCAAATGCAAACCCAACAATTTGTGCATCACACCCAAATGAAACAGCCAGAGATTGAAGCACTTGCTGAAGTTGATGTGGATTCAGCTTCCAAATTGCCCAATCATGAATCTTTTGATGAAGAGATTCAGTTCGCGGTTCTTCGAAGAAATATTGCCAAAATTGCTATGCAGACTGGGTTTGAGTCGACCCTGCCAAATGCTATTAATGCTCTTACTCAAGTTGCAGAAACTTACATGGGTAATTTGGCCAAGTCTTTAAAATTACATACGGAATCTGCATCTTCAAATAAGTTATCTTCCAAACATGTTTTGCTTTTGTCATTATTGGAAAACGGTGTGGATAAACCCGATGATTTGTATACCTATGTCCAAGAAAGAATCATCAAACAGCTGGATAAGTTGAAGGATTTGAGAAGCAAATTAGCCAACTTCTTGAAAGAATTGTTAAGACCTGGTCTTGAGAATTTTAATGAACGTAGTTTTGAAGACAACAGTGAACAGTTCATGACAGGAGATTTTTCGAATGATCTTGGTGATGATTTCTTTGGATTCAAGCAATTGGGGTTGGATAAGGAATTTAAGATGTTGAGCACTTCTATTCCAATCTACTTATTACATTCAAGACTTCACAACTCATATACCAGTACTGGTATTGCTAGCAAGAGAAATAAGCATGAGGATTTGAATGATTATCCAACGGAGGGTCTTACTGCAAGTGATGTGGAACATCAAATAGGAATCCTTGTACCGTTCTATACCAGATTATATGAGAAATCCAAGGCACATTTCATCAAATCACAAAAAAAGAAAGGAGAATCAACAGATTTACCAGATAATAACAATTTACCCTTGATTGATGATGAAGAGTTACCTCAGAAACAGAGAAATATTAGGCCCAGATTACCTCCTACTGGTAAGTTGACGGCTGTAAAGAAGAGGCTTGTTACCAATGCTTACTTTGTCCCCGATGAAGAGGAAGATGACACTTCGGTGATCACGCTGTTAAATATTAAGGCAGAACATGAAAGACCGTTTGGTCGGAGTCCAAAGAAGCTAAATACTAAAATTGAGGTATAATTATAAGCATATTATCTAGCTTAGACTCACTACTAAATACAACTGTATATTATTGTACTTGATAATAATTAATGAACATTCACTTCTGAGCGTGTTAAGAGAAGTGTGTGGTCCCTCAAACACACACATATATATATAAATTGTAATTGTTGTTGATGTATATATGGATGGACAAATCAGTGAAGAGGCATAATCAAATTACATTTTGCAACCAATATTATGAAAGTTTTGATTGGATTTAGCTAGAATATGATCACACTAGTCAAGTCAGTGGTATTGGTTCTAAAATTCTCTCAACATCGCTTCCCGTTATTCTCTGCCAAATTTCATACTCTTTTTCTCTATGCCACTAGGCCTCTTTCTATAGTTAAACCACTTTTTTCCCACGTTCAAGATAAAGTCGCGACTCTAAATTGAACACCTGGATCTGTAATACAATCTGAATTCAGTAGTACAATATACAAGAACTATTACTGCTTGTTCTTAGCTATTCATACTATTTGACCTTCAAATTTCAACTTTTTCCCCTTTTATCCATTACGAGACAAACCAACAAATGTGGTAAACCCAGCATGCAAACCCCCGACGCCCCTGATGTATCCAAACTCCCGAATCTTGCTAAACTCTCCAAAGACGACATATCTAAAAGAGACGTCTTTGGAAGAACCATCATCCATTTGGTAATCTTAACCAACAAAAGTGACCGCCTTAAAGAGCTTTTGAAAAACTCACACATCAAACAAATCTTGAATGCCTGTGACTACGAAAATGGCTGGAATTGCATGCATTATGTGATTTACCATAAGCGGATTGTATGCTTTAAAGTCTTACTTGAATTCTTCCGAGCCACCAGTGCCAAACAAAATCTGATTTTAGCCAGTAATACAAGCCTACTTGACTTACTCAAGGCCAAGGATCGTACGGCCACCACGCCGTTGCAATTATTGGATAATGATTTCAAAGACTTGATTTGGATTCCTCAATATATCAATGAAAATAACGAGTATCATATTTCCTATAGGTTCAAGAAGACAAAGACCGATCTGATCGATGAATCGGCAGACACTCCAGGGGAGAAGGTGCATAAACGACCTTCGATCAAATCACCGCAAATACCATGGACTCCAAAAAGAGGTGGAAGTGAAATATACATGTTTGGTACCAATAGCAACAACCAACTAGGATTGGGTGACTCAAACGATCGGTCTGTACCTTCGAAGATCTCCCATGTCCCATTCAAAAATCATGCACATGAATTGTTGCCAGTACAGGAAGAACTCAAAAAACCTAGATATAAGCACGTTGCTTTATCAAAGTACCATTCTATGATCTTAACCAGCAACGATGAATTATACGCTTGTGGAAAAGGCTCGAGAGGAAGATTGGGTCTCTCAAATCTGAATGATAGTTTCAAGTTCAAAAAGGTCAATCTCGACTCACCCATCAAATTATTTTCTATTCATAATAACCATTCTGTTGCTGTCACAAAAGACAATAATGTGTACACTTGGGGTTTAAATACTTATAATCAATTGGGCTTTGAATCATCTACCAAGCCCAACAATAGGGGCTTCTTTGAAGTATTTGAATCAACTCCAACACTTGTTGGCGGAGATTTGAGGAAAAACTTGGCAGCCATAAAAGGTGTCGCTACTTCGAAAATACACACCGTTGCTTATACAGAAACAGAAGTTTTCTTTTGGGGACTTAATATCGGACAAATGGGCATACCAATAAATTTCCAGAATTCAGAAGTCAAATTCAATGATACTCTATACAAAGGAGAAATCCAAGCAACACCAAGATCAATTTCATTGAGAGACAATATCAAGTTAATAGAGACTTGTGAACTATGCACATTTGTTGTTACAAACAAAAACGATATTCATGTCTACTATCAATTTCATCATTATAAGCTACCAAAAATTCCAGTCAAGGGATCAAGTGATAAGCATTTCGATCTTTTTAAACCAACCAGACTAACTAAGGCTATTCTGATTCTGAAAATAGTAGCCAAGAATCCCGATTATTGTACCATATTACTTGATAACGGTAATGTGATGAGCTTTTCATTTAGTGCGGATGACTACAAAAATACAAAGTACCTGTCGATTTGGAAAGCTTATGACCATGATATGGTTGTTACTGATATACATGTCTCATACGACGGCTCTGTGGTATTGTGTACGAGAAACGGGTCTGTATTTATTAAATCGAGTCAGTCAAAACAAAGGAAGAAATCAATGTCAGAGGCTGCATTACCAATTCCAATAACAAAAAATAAGTTCAAAAAAGTTGACAATTTGAATAAAGTTGTTATGGTGGCATGTGATGCCAGTTTCTCATCTTTTGGATTTATTAGGGATGATATTGATCTTTTACCCTTAAAGCTTCAAAAAAATGATTTCATGTATGATCTCGCTCACTTGAGCATTATTAATGATGCCGACTCATACAGAAAGCAAGAGCAGTTATTAACTCTAGACCACAACTATAAAACATACGTGACTTCATTTTTTTATCCAGAAAGATTACCAGTAGATGATCACATCGAGGATGATCAAAATGATAATGAAGTTGTTGACCTTGCTTTGGATATGTTCAATACAAAATATGACAAAAAATGCAAAAGCAAACCGAGAACATCAAGTACCTATGATACTGAGTGCAACGGTGTACTTGATGGCTCTAACAATATTATTACTCCTCTTCAGTTCCGTCAAATGTATGACAAGGACAATATTATGGATTATGATGATGACAGGAGCTTCGATTGTTTCTTGACCTTTAAAGATTATCCTGACTTGGCAATTCCTGTTCACAAAGCCATATTACTGTTAAGATCACCTAGCTTTCGCAAGCTATTCGATCCCACAACTACAGATGACATACTTGTACTAGATGAGCTTGAAGCAAGATTTTATAGCGACAAGAATACGCTAGAATTTCTGAGTTCATTGCAATTTATTTCATTTGTTCTATTTATTCACTTCATCTATTGCAGTGATACCTTGTTCCTCGATGATAAAATTTTACTACTGTTCAGCGCCGAATCGACCACACCCTCAGAGGATTCATCCAAGTACAAACGTAAGATAATTGCTGAAGTTGAACAATTAAAATACATGTTTAATGTGTTTGATGTTAAGACTCGATCGAACGGTATGGTCGGATTGGCTGAAATCTATTGCTCATTGGTTACCGAAAATACAGGAGATGTTGTGATCAGATTATGTGATGGGGAGGTTCGTTGTCATTCATTCATGCTAAGAATTAGGTCTGCATACTTTGAAACGCTTCTCTCTGAGAGATGGGTCAATGATGGTACTGAATTTCTTGATTTTAGTGATGTCAAACTATCGACATTCAAGGCTATATTGAAGCACATATATGGAGGTTATAATGAAAAAGTCCTAGATTTTGATATCAAATTTGAAAATTCTGAGGTATATCTTAATGAACTTTTGGAGTTGATTGAGGTTGCAGATGAGTTGTTGTTGTTCCAATTAAAAGGACTCATCCAAGCAGCGTTAAGTGATATGATTGGGTTAGAGAATGTAATCATTCTTTTGGAGCATGCAGATTTTCTCAATGCGAGCAAGCTCTTCATGAATTGTTGTTGGTACATCTACAACAATCTTGAGATACTATTGTTGGACCCTACACTCACGGATATATCCACCGATCTCATGAAAAAGTTAGAATTTCAAATCATTTACTTCCAGAACTGTAAACTAATTGACTTCACCGACGATCGTGGTACATTGAACCAAAATATGTTAAAGAATTGGTTTGAAACCGAAGCTGATCAATTGTTACATTCGTTCTTGTTGCAATTCGAAGACTACAATGATAACTTCATTAGTGATAAGCGTGGATTCATGCCATTTGAACCGTTGATTGATTTGAATTTTGAGCAGCAGAAAGACCTGAAGAAAAGAAAAGATCGCAAGAACTCAAGAAAAAGCTCGTCTGTGACTACAGATATTGCCGAATTTCGCAACAACATTGTTGTTAGAGAACGAGAGGTATCATTTGATTCCACTGCAATTGATGAGAACGATTCTTTTGAGATTGTACAGCGTGGGGGGAGACGTAAGTCGCGTACTGGATCATCGGTTGCGTCTTCACCTCCTCCTTGGAATACATCTATTCCGCTTTCATCATCATCTTCTTCATTGGCCTCCACCTCAAGTTTAAAAACTCCACCACAGTCGATGAGTACTACGTCCTCAGTTTCAAGTACAATAATCACTTCTCAAGCGGTGCCTCGAGCTGCATCAACTCCAATGGGAGCTTCCAGTCAATCCTCTATCAATACCTCCCAGTTCCCCTTCTTGAATTCTAATAGGTTAAAGGAAACAACTTCGACATCTCCTACACCCGGATTGAGTCCATTCTCCAATTGGGCATCCAAATCAACAGCGAGTCCAATATTTGGTGAAAAACCAAGTTCAACTAATGATAAACTAATAGAGAATATTGACGGCCCAAGTGATTGGTCAAGAAAGGGTAGTGGTGGCAATGGATCCAAGATCAAAATCGGACCAATGATCAAATTATCACAAAAGGAAAGAAAGAAGAAGTTGGCGTTGGAGCAAACAGAAGAATCATCGACTCCGACAGTGGAGGTATTGCCCACAAGTCTGTATAATCCATGGGCTCCGTCGTCTTCGAATGGAACGGGTGTTGTTGCTGAGACTGCATTAGATAATGCTGTTGCAAGCTTGCCAGTGTTGGGAAGTTCAATCAAGAAAACCCTGATCAAGAGCAAGCCCGCGAAGGAAGTTATTCCCGCAAGTTCTAAGGTTCAATTCACAAGCCCGCTTTCCCAAAATCAAACAATAAGTACTGAAAGTTATTTGCAAACTGGATCAACTTCAAGTTCTAGTTTACCTGATCAGATCAGAGCACCCTCGTTGACTGAAATCATGATTGAAGAATCCCTCAAGATAGAAAAGGCAAGAATCGAAGAAAATGATCGCAAGTCATTAGCAGAAATACAACAAGAAGAGGAGTTTGCGAGGTGGTGGCAAGAGGAAACATCAAGAGTTCAAAGACAAATGGCCAAAGAAACTGGATCAGCCTTGTCCAAAAAGAATGGTAATTCCAAGAAGAAAAATGGGAATGTGAAAGAGCTGAATAAAACCAATAAACACAATGAGTGGAAGGACAACAAGCCCATAAAACAAAGGACAAATAGCAACGGTGGTGGCTCAACTAAAAGCAAAGTGAATGGAGGGGTTAGTGCCGGCACTTCAAATAATAAGAAGAAACCGAGTGTACCAACTGTAGAGGGACCCAAATCTAAATCCAAATCCAAAAGCCCTAGTCCAATGACTAATTAGGTCAAATCAACTGTATATATATTAATAGATGAGATATGATTGGGAAAGAGTGAACATGTATTTATACTTTTATCAATGGTTTAGAAATCAATATCATCTGGAAACCAGCCAAAGTCTTCGAGGTCTACCTTATGATTCTCCAGAACAACCACGTCTTCTGACTTGAGGATATTTGCTTGGATATACTCCGAACTCGACTTTGCACGAGGAGAGATAACACCTGAACTCAGAAGAACTCGCCACCAAGGGAGACTATCTTTGGTATACAGCACCCGTTCCTCCTGTCCAAGTACTTCCACTATAGCTTCGAAGTGCTTTAGAGAAAACCCCACCTGTCTTGAGTTCTGGGGTCGATTAAGAAGGTATGCTATATGGCCTATACGTTAGTAAAAGATAGTTCCTCTAGTATATTCCACACAAACGTACCATAACTCGTCACCTTCCCTTTGGGTATCTGTATCACAATCAGATATACTGAATGGTGGAACAGTTTACTCTCTTCTGTTAACTTCATCTTTGGGGTTTAGAAAACCCTAGGTTGTCAGGACACTACTATAAGGAAGGGTCTTCAGGTACTACCTCCTTTTGTTGTCCCCGCAACGATCAAAACCACCGTTGAATGTTTACTAGAACGTCGTGTGTCGATGTTTGGGTCGCGACTTTGTTCGTTATACATTTGCAGATAAACAAACATGCATTGTTTATTAGTTGCCACTTCACTTACCTCTTATGTAAAGCATTTCTTGATTCTTGGTACTGTACCAGATTATACCAGTATCAATCTACATTCGTGTTTTCTCTAATTATCACTTTATTATCTATACTAATATACAAAGGTGTTCTGGCAATGGCTTACGCTAGCATAAGTGACCATCATCAAAACTAAATATTAGCTAGTTAGCTTACAAAGCTAATAAAGCACCGGCAGCCAAGGCAGCGGCACCAGCAGCAGCGTATCTGTTGTTGGCGGCACCTTCGTAGGTGGTGACGTTAACTGGACCGGTGGTGTTGGTGGCAGCAACGGAGGTAGAAGCTGGACAGTCGGTGACGGTTTCTTCACAAGAAGTGATGGTGACCAAGGTGGATTGTTCGTCAGTTTCAGTGACGGTGACGGCAACAGCGGCGGCGACGAAGAAAGCGATGGTGGTGAATTGCATTTTAGATATGAGCGAAGGACTAGTTAGTTGGAAGATCTGTTTGATGATGAGAAGAAAAAGAATCGAATAAAACCGGCAGCACCTCTGGTTTATATATGCATTGGACAGCTCCCTGAAAGGCGGCTCATTGAGATCATTGGGCGGCCCATCGGCCACGGCCAATAAAATTGGCTATTGAAGAATTGCAGATGATGAAACATCAACAGGGCAACTTCCACATCGAGACGGACCCATCCTGGTTCGCGGTGCATGGCTGCCGCTTTGGGTTGACAGTGTCTTGTACATAACCGTATCCTGTACGAGCCAGGCTGTACCGCTTCCTAAATCAGTGAAATCGTTGCGAGCCTCGGGCATGGCACGACAATAGAATCGCAAGTTCCACGAAAAAGCCTGGAAATGGTCCTATACCAGAACCCTATCAATCAAAAGTTTTCTTTGTGTGCCGGGGCAACAAGCAGACGAAATCGAATCAGCTCCGAATCCAGCAATGGCGTATACCAATGGAGAACTCAGATGTGTCACATGCAGGCAACATTCTTGTTAGGGGCAGGGCAATGGAACGATGGGAGATAAGACAGAACCTAAAGGAGATCTAAGCCAAAGGGATCCCGAAAAAACCCAGAAGGGCCCATAAGGGCCCAGAAGAGCCTGAGGAATGAGATAAGCGCAGAGCAATGAAATATACAACGGAAAGAGGAGCAGAAGAAACTGAAGCAAGCAAACCAAAAGAGTCGTACAGTCTAGACTCAGTAACAACTTCGTGAGCTTTAACCTCAAGAATGGCGCGACTCCATTAGTACCAATAGACCCTCGGAAAATCTTCAGGGTTGCCCCGAAGATTCCGTTGTCAAACTGGCCATAATATGCCGCCCCTCTCAGTACTAATTTTTTCAGTACCCTTTGCACCCACTCTCCCAGTCCTACATTTACCCATAAGACGTGTAATCTGAGAACCCGGCCCCCCAATAATGCACTCTCTTCCTCTTCTCTCATCTCTCTAACCATCTTCTGACTTGAGCCCACCCTTCTCTCGGTTCTTCTTATCAATATTTGTTGTGTTGCTCCAGTTATTATTCGGTTACCGCGCCGACGACGGGTTCCAAACATACGATCTCGAAAAATTGCACTACTTTGCAATTCTTTCACTTTGCGCTCCAGTAGTACTAACCCTGGCAGTGACTTGTGACTAGGTGAAAATTTACAGAATGTTATTAAGTTTCGTAATTGTGCAATCTTGCAATGTTTGTTATGTTAAATACGCCATATAATCGTACTGTACTTCCAAAGTATCCTTGTGATTATATTGCTCTATTCCCGCAACCCATATCTTACCTTGTTTTTGTTTTCACTCCTCATGCAATTCAACACCTGAGGCAATGCCATGTATCCCACCATGGAAATTGCCAGGGTCCCGGGCATCTACTTGTATGCTTTCTTCTTCTACTCCCTCTACCCGTTCTTCTACTTCCACCTCAACTGCTTCCGCTACCTCCGCTGGAACATTCGTTTTAATTGCTTTCTTTAGCATCACATAAGATTTGTTTAATCCTCGGTAATATTCAACCAATACCTTGAAACGGTTCTCTCTCATATCAGGTGCCTCGGTATCTTGGAATACTGGAGTGACTTGACCTGCCTCGTCTAGCACGTCGAACACTATCTGCATCCTTTCAAATTGTAATGCACTTGGCAATACATACTCCACATTAAATAATTCGTTGTGCCTGTCAATCAAGATCTGCACCAACTCAGCGAACAAACGAACCTTAAGCTGAAGTTCGGCCATCTCTGCCTCCCTCCACTGCTCCATTGCGTACTGAATCATCCCATCCCAATTGGGAATCACCGTAATGACACCCAACACAAGATCTTTCCAGGCATTATTAAACCCATCAGTAATCGACCACCACCATTGAGATGCTATTCCACCGGATTGTCCATCCAAGATGTATTCGTAGTCCCTGGTCCTTGTCACACATATGACAATCAATTCTCGACGTAAAGACGAAATGAATCCTACTGTAGATTCACCGGTGAATCGAACTATTCTGGCAAAAACTAGTGATGAGCGCCTTACTATAGACCCATTCACATCATTATTCCTATCTGTGCCGAAATGATTCTCAATTCTGGTTGCAACTTCTCCACCGGAAATGAACATCACGTACACTAGACCAACTAAAAGTCCTGTGATGATGAAAGGCTTCCATAACTGATTTGGAATATTGAATCCTATAAGGTATGAGACGAATAATGCTTTCAATATGTATAGCACCACCAGGGTTCCCGCGGCCTCCATCCCTCCGAATAATGTTCCAAATGCCCTCGTTAATTCAGCCCATGATCCATTTCCACCAGCTACCTGTCCCTGCGCAATGTCCACTGGTTGTGTCGGAGTAGGCGTTGGATTTCTGGGGACATTTCCTTGTGCGTGTATTGCCTCTTGAGTAATGTTTGTTCTACTCGAAATTTCATCATACATTAAAACTTGCACTTGTTGTATCAATGGATCCCCATTAGGCAGTTTAAATTTTGTGCATAACTTAGATGCTCCGGATGGACTAAGTAATAAGTAAGGGGTATGGGTTCCCTTGTCAACAATAATGCATTGCGAAGTGTTAAGAACCACTGTTTGGATTTCTTCACCCACTTTCAAAGTAAACTCATAGTCGATCGAAGATATGTCGGATTGTTCCAACAACAATTCTCGTGGTGAAGTGTTAGTTCCCGAGTTCATTCTTGTACTTGGTCTAATACGTTCATATGTTTCTCCAGTTAAGTTCCACTCTTCTCCATTTTCAATTACGATCCTTGTTGTTTCAATTGGCATTATTGAACCATGTGTCTCAGTCTCCCTAGGAGTTGAGGTGTTACGTGTAAAATCGACTTGATGTGATGGCGTTTGTGCTTGATTGTTTCGGTTTGGTAAAAACTCGAATCTATTCGATGATCTCAAGTCATTCCAGAAATCTCGGCTAAGCAAGCCTCCCGTCCCATTAACATTTGGATTGATTTCAAGTTTTATACTGATAATAGGGTGAGCTGCCAAGAATTGATCTGTTAATTGTAGTTCACTGACAATAGTTTCGGTGTCGTTTGTTATCAGTGACTGATTGTATGTTAGCTTGATTTGTTCCTCGAAGGTACGCCTTACCGAAAAATGATCCATACGTTCTATAATCTGTCGCTTGAATTCCCGTATAGTAGTTGATTTGTTGACTTCAAAAAGATTGTTCTCGCGTTGTAAATTGCTGACATCCGAATCGATTTTAATGTGGAATCTTCGACTGTATGCTTGTTGAGTAGATGACGATGACAACGTTTGTGCGGGTGTATCAGCTACTATAGAGACCTCAAAGATGACATCGTGGAGTGGTGTAACGTCTAAGCGTAACACGTCCGAAAGATGCATATCATTGTCCTCAAATGATTCTCCGGTTGATTGTAACTTGAGAACTAATGAATCTCTCTTCAATGGAGTTCTCTCAACCAATCCTTTTCTTCTTTCCTCTATCAAGTAGTCCTTTATCACCCCAACAGTGCTTCCTAAAGATTCTCTCACGCGGGTCGTTTGTTGCATGATATTTTCATCCCTCCATTTTACCACTATGTTAAATAACTCATCAATAGGATCACGTTGGGGAATAATTCGCGAGTTGAATAATGTATAGTCGATTATCAAGTTCAATTCGTCTACAACTGGCTCATCTGGTGTTTCTTGTCTCTCTAACACTTCTGACAATTTCTTGCTGTCATCTACCCTTCTTCCCCAGCACTTGACGGTGAGGAAGACCGGTTTCAATGCATAATTATACGAATTGATCCATACCAGATGTTTCAAGTCTGCAATAGAATGTTCGAGTGTGACGTTCATACGATACTCATTTGAAAGATGTATCGCTCGAGTCCCTTCTTGATGATTGATCTGGTCCACATGGAATATGATTTGAAATGGCTTATCCATCTTTATGGTGATATTTGGTTAGCTAAAGTTTGGTTTGCTCTTCTTTGAAAGTACCTTGTTTGTATTGATTAACTAATAACACTCAATAATTAGATGCGATAAATTGTTCTGCTTGCAATTGATGTCGTACTTAGATTTCGTTATGTACAAGTATCAGAAATTATATTACGTTTTCTTAATTAAGCTCGGGATTTGAATTTGTCCGCGTGACTTTATATCAAATCTTAGATCCTGTGTATAGGCAGTCCAGTACGCCACTAATATTTCTTTAGGTATATGGTACTTTTATGTATTTACAAGTTGCAGCTATATACACATAAGCAAATAGTTGCTATGTACAAGTTTAAGGGGCCAATCACTTCTTGATGGCGTGATATCTCTTACCTCTAATTGCAAACATTTTGCTATTACTGTTGAACGTTTCTGTGGGGTTAATGTCAACCAAATCGAGCTTGGTACATGCAAACAAGTTCTCCGTAGAATTCATCAATACGTCCATTTCATCGTAAAGTTCGTGCTTTTCCAACCATTCCATTTCTCTGTCAATATCCTTCTGGTGGTATCCTGTGACATAGATAGGACACTTGGATTCCAACAACCCCTTTAATGCCTTATTCCAGTACACAGAGTCAGCAGTGCTAAAACCTGGATGGAACAAGTAAAAGACATCCAAATATGGGTCAAATGGGAAAAGATCTCCCATGTCATAGAGCTCATGGAAGTATTTGGTATGGTAATGTATGGTGATTTGTTCATCGAATCTCTTGACTAATGCACGGCCATGAGGTTCATCGGTAGGTCCGAATGCCCTTGTTTCTCTGTCGAAATAAGCTTCTGGTCCTATCAAATGAATCTCGAATTTGGTGTTTGGGAACAAATACCCGAATTGTTTCCATACATATCCTGGAAGCATCGACTCCATCTTGGCCCCCACGATAAATATTCTCATGGGTCTTTCCTTGAATGTCACAGAGTCAGAAGACTTGGTGTATGGAGGGTATAATGTATATCTCAATGCAGCCAAAGATCTCAACCCTTCGATGGTTAACGGACCTTTAGGAACCACTCCATATGGTGAAAATTTGTGCAAAGTAGCGGCGATGGTCAAAGGATATGTCAATACTTTGGTGGCAGCAGCCAAATTGAACTCGGTGTTCATTGGAGCGAAATCTCTCGTATAAAAGAAGGTGTCCCAACTAGACAAGTTGGTAGAGTAATCCTTAGGCTGCTCCGCGGGAAACAAGAACTCATCAAACTTACGTCCTGATCTGATATCATGTTCGTAAAGATTGACTTTTTTCAAAAGCTTATACTTCTTTTTTGAGTGGTAATCTTCATCATTCCTCCATGCCTCTTCAGAGTGATGTGTGGGGATTCCCGAGTACGGACATACGAAATTCACGGGTTTTTTTGTAACAGGGCAAAGTGCTTTGGTCCTAATGAATGCTGCACGGGTACGTATATCTTCATAAGGGGATTCGTCCCATTTGTATAAAGTTCTTTCAACTTCCTTTGATTCGGGATTATCTAAAGCCAATAATTTCCAAAGGAACGAAAACTTTCTCGCACCTATGGATGCCTGCTTGTTGAAAACGCTGTGAGAGACCTTTTGGATAAGAACCATGGTTCCAATGGGGTGGTGAGTCTATTCGTTACGGATATCCAATAAGCACAAAACTAGGAATCCAATACTTTGTTTTAATGATCAAACAAGAGGACAGCGCACGTGGTTTTGAAGATTTGTGTCGCTATGATAATATGACTTCGGATGAAGTGTGCTTGAATTATAAAATCCAGTCTGGTGTTTTGTTGGTTGCTCCTTTGCAAAAGCTACTATATAACTGCTCAGCTAACTATTAGTTGATATGAGCTACAGGTTTTTTTTCGTTCAAAGTCCGGTTGATCAGTTACACGGGCGCGCGTAAAAGTGGGCACTTGATATATATTACTTATACCTAGGCAACAAAGTCTCTTATAATTCATCATGTTCGTGGTCAAGGTTTGAAAATACCACCACTATATCTTCGCTCTCATTCTCTATCTTCCCTCCAATCTCTTCTTCTTGCTTTCCGTTTTCTTCAGACATTTTTCCTTGTTCTTCATCTTCATCTTGTTCTTCGCCTTCCGCTGCTAAAGACTCTAAATACCGGTATAATTCATTACGTCCTTGCGTTCCTAGCTTTTGGTAAAACTTTTCTGATATCGTTAGTTCGAAATTTTGGGCAATCTCTGTTGTGTCTGATCTTGCGGTTTCTGTTACTGTCACGGTTAAGGGTTGTTCCTTTCCTTTACCTTCAGTCTTCGATTTGTCTTCAATTCTAGGTGTTGGTCTTGAAAACATCTCGAAGTTATACTGTTCTGAGGGAGCATCAAAATTGGGCATTTCCACAAAGTCACCATCCTGATCAATTCTAGTTTCGGGATCAATAATCTGAAGGTCTAATCTTAAGTCTGGTCCATTTCCGTCCCGCAAAACTCGTAAGTAATACTTCAAGTTTCCGTAGAAGTCGAAAAGCTCGTACCACACAATAAATGAGTCTGACCACCTTAAGGGTTCAACCACATTACTATCAATAAACACAGGAGATGGTATCTTATGCTCTAGAACGGATGCAAGCATGAATCCCGCCTTTTCAAGAAGATCTTTTGGCGATTCAATAACTCCGACATAAATTAATATATTTTTGTCCTGCCAAGACGGAGCAAGTTCAGGCGTCCTAGTCTTTGATTGTCCCAAGTAGAAGCTAGATCCTAGAGGTGACAAAAGGTAGTCAGCCAAGTTGATCTTGAAATTCTTTTCAACAAGAAATAGATGATTCGTCCAAGCTAGCAAAGGAATCTTATAGAAAGTTTCATAGTCGACCAGATCTAAAGTATCATTGTTTTTTAAATCAATCCCCTTACAGCTGATATCAATCACTTTATCTTCAACGCTATTGGGCTTGAACTCTTGAATACCACATAACTTAGGCACACTGATCACCATGTGATATTTACAAGTCGAAAGTTCGTGAACTTCAATAATTTCAGGAGAGCCTGAGTTTCTTGTGGGATCACATTTATAAGAAATTTCGACGGACCGGGGTTCGGGAGTCAAATCACAGGCTTCACCATTTGTTAAGGTGTGTTGTATAAACTTTTGCGAACTGTATTGTACGGCCACCCCTGAGTCGGAAAACTGGTCTACTATATGTTCATAGATAGTGAAATCTGAATCTTTCAAATCTGTTATAGCTTTTTTGCTTTGGTTTTTGATTTTGACGTGTTTGTTGGATGCACCCTCAAATCTCCCCAATGTATAGATATGATTAGGAAA
Organism: Suhomyces sp. yHQL142; assembly: GCA_030582675.1. Classification (NCBI taxonomy): domain Eukaryota; kingdom Fungi; phylum Ascomycota; class Pichiomycetes; order Serinales; family Debaryomycetaceae; genus Suhomyces; species Suhomyces sp. yHQL142. The sequence continues at coordinate 303,247 of JAJMGU010000011.1, forward strand.
TTCTGGCTTGTGTTTTTTAGTCTCGTAGAAATGCATAAGGTTCTCGTGAAATTGGATGATCTTGTCTCCAAAACAGTACCCAAATGTCCAATAACCTCCATTTAGTCCGGGAGAGATCACACAGTTGTCTCTTGAGAATGATTCTGAGACTTGTTTCACTGCAAGGTTTATCAATTCTTGTTCAGTCGAGTTAGCAAAGTTTGGAACTGTGTCGTTCATACTTCGAGAACTAATGGCTTGTTCTTTGGGTAAATGACACAAGTATTTCTGTCTCGAGTCTAGTCTGTCAATACTGATAATTTCAAAGCTCCCATCTTCTCCATCCAATTGGGTGAATTGCTTTGCCACATTGATGGGTATATCTGAGTTTTGATAATTGACTTTATACTTGGGTAGTGATACCTCTTGTGCATTTATAAGTGTAAGGGTAGATATCAACCATAGTAGAGAAAGCATGGTTGTATGTGTGAAATGGTGTGGGGAAAGGCCTGTCTGGTATATGTAGTAGGAGTGATAGAAGCAAGCACTAATAATTATACTACGGTTAAAGATGAGACTAATGTGTGCAACTTCCCTAATGACAGGTATCTATTTCGCTGCACTTTGTACCACAATATCGCACTCACTAGATTTAACGATAGTTAACATTCTACTACACTATCATAACTGAATACACGGGGTATTGACCACTAAAGATCAACTAAACAGAGCTTATTCGAAAGAATTCTTCCATATACCAAGAGAATCCAACTACTTCCGTTTTCTGCCCTCCAAGACTCTTGCGAATGACAGATCTGCCCATACCCACAGTCCTGGGCTTAACCACACCACAATTAAAAGGAGGAGAAATCACCGCAGAATCGAAACAAGCCAACACCAGTTTCGACGCTAGCAAAGAAGATGCCAATGGAAATAAGGTCTCCGTCTTTGATGTGGCACAAGACTTGGAAGAACAGTTGAAGAGTGTGTTAGAAATGGTTGATAAACACGATATAGAGGTACAGGTGAAGATAGATGGGTTGGTGAAGAGAGTCACGAAGTTAGAAAGGGAACTTGAGCAAAACTAACCTAGTTATGATACAGTTATTGGTACAAGAAACCATACAATTCCGTAAGGGGCTGGGATAATCAAATGTATTGCATTCCATGGGATGCATGATGAATAAATGCTGAAAATGGTCCAAAATTTTGGATCTAAGGTTAAAATATCTTCCTCTGTCTATTAAGGACTATCAGGATCATGATTTTCATGAGCTAGGTAATTTATGCCCACTTAGCTGTTGTAAATGTCGTAGATTTATAGCTTCCAGGTGTTGCACGTGCAATAAAACGTGACTAGAACCTATCTCACTTTGTGTAACTTGCGTCTCATCACCTTAACTAATCAAGAGACACCAGTGGGACCAAGCATCAGCGACCACCAACGATACCAATGGGCAACCCAAAGCGTACAAAAAACCAGATAAGGCGAGAAAAAGCTAAACTAAGGAAATTGGATACGTCCAATGAGGTTCCTTCCGATGCTTTGATAACGGAAGCATCCATACCGAAAGTCGACCTCAATAATGACCATCCAGAAACAATAAACCCAACCAAACTCACTGCTGAAATTGTGCCGACAGTAGACCAATCGGACCTCTTGGAGCATTTTTCTGGAGTCTTTGATAGATTTCAAGAAAAGGCTGAAAACGACGATGATACGACAGAATCTCCTCGAGATAAAGCATTTTTCAGTGGATCGGAAGGTGGATCGGAAGATGGCAGTGAAAGTGACTATTCCAGTGATGAAGAGGACGCCAAACCTATAAGTAAACGTCAAAAAAGGCTACAGAACAAAGTGCCATTGGCAGTTTTGAAAGCTTCCACATCTAGACCCCAGTTGGTGGAGTGGTTTGATGTGGATGCAAAAGATCCATACATGTTGATAGCTATGAAATCACAACCAAACACAGTACAAGTGCCTGAGCATTGGATGTCTAAAAGAGACTACTTGGCTGGCCGCAAAGGAATTGAAAAGGTCCCATTTCAACTACCTAAATTCATCAGAGATACAGGTATAGAGGATATGAGACAGCCCACTGAACAAAACTTACGACAAGAACAGAGAAATAAAGTCCAGCCCAAAATGGGTCGATTAGATATTGATTATCAAAAACTTTACGATGCATTTTTCAAGCATCAAAAGCAACCACGACTCTTTGGTTTTGGAGATGTCTATTTCGAAGGTAAGGAGGCCAATGATGAGTATTCGGAACAACTCCTGACTATGAAGCCAGGATTAGTATCATCGGCTCTTAGAAAAGCGTTGGAGTTGCCTGATAATGACAAGGTTCCCCCACCATGGATAGCCATAATGAAAGATCTCGGCAAACCACCTTCGTACAAGACGTTACAAATTCCAGGGTTGGATATTGAATACTCCAATACGGGTTACAAGGAGAAAAATTACAAACAGCATTTGCAAGCTGGAGATTACTGGGGTAAGATGCAAGAATACGTGGAATCTTCGGATGAGGACGAAGAACAAGAAGGAGAAGAACAAGACGAAGATGAAGACGAAGATATTGAGGAGGAAGAGGTGCAAATAGATGATGATCAACCAGTCAAAGTGCCAATATTTGAAGTAGGAGGGCATAATATCAAGCATAAAATAACTATAAATACCGATACTGATTCCGGTCCCAAAAGTCTTTACACTGTCATTAAAGAACAGAAGGTGACCAATGGATCTGGTGTCCTAAATAGTGAATTTGGGTATGATCTCAATAACAACAAACTACCTTCCAAACATCAACAAGTCCAAAATGATCCAGAAGAAATAGACCAAAAGAAGAAACGGTTCAAGTTTTGAACTTTAATTGGAATTGAGCTACTGTTTCTCAGATAACGTATGTATTAATAATCAATGAAGATGGATGATATAAAAGTAGAAGGAAATGCCTATGAAAACAAACTTTGAAAGTTATATATATGAGAACAATGTAGAGGGGTTCAACATCAAATCCATAGTTCAGCACGAAGGTAATTGTACCATCTCTAAACATGCTGAGGACATTAAATTTGGAACTCTGTGAAAGTGTTTCCATAGTTCACGTGGAGAGTTTCGAGCCCAAATGTCAAGATTCGATAAGTTTATAGCATCGCTAAAGCGAATTTTGGGGTTGGTCAAATGTGGAATAAATAACGGTGATTATGCAATTGGAAAAGGTTTGAAAGACATGTTAACCTAAAAGTTAATATCTGGTTTACCGTCGGTGATTTTATCAACTTTGGCACCAAATGATGAGATACATTTGGCCATGGTTGGGGATGATCTAGAAATGACATCAGTGAAGTAAAAGTTGTCAACTGGGTTTTTTAATGGAGCACCAATTATCTTGGCCGATTTGTTCTTGTTAACCAAATCAAGGAAACCGATCTGAGCAATATCTTTGGAAACTGGTTCGATGACTCCGTGTCTAACAAGATGAGGAGCGATTTCACCCAATCTGGATCTGACAGCCACGATATCATCGTATGGTAATTTGGCATTCAAGTATTCAGATAAAGCTCTAATGATCTTCCAATCTTCACGAGCTACTTGAGGAGCATTGGTGGCAGCACGAGTGGTTTGAGTTCTACCTTCAGTGTTAACAAAAGTGGCAGACTTTTCTGTGTAAGCGGAACCTGGCAAGATAACATCGGCGAAAGAAGCACCTAAGTCACCATGGTGACCTTGGTAGATGACGAAAGCATCCTTTGGAATGTCCTTGTTTTGAATTTCATCAGCACCTAACAAATAGATGAATTTTGCTTCCGTGGCAGCAACGGCTGGATCCAAAGTAGCAAATCCAATATCCAAGGCAGCGACACGGGAAGCTTCACGGTGTAATAAGTTGAGACCGTTCCATTCGCCGGTGTTAAAGTTGGCGTTTTTGGAGGCAAATTGTCCAACAGTCTTGTAGATAGCTTGGGCGTCTTCAGAGTCGGCAACACCAGAACCAACAATGATCAATGGGTTCTTGGCGGCAGCCAATTTCTTACCAACTTCACCAGCCAAGGCCGATTCTAAAGCCTTTGCGTCGGCACCCAAGTTCTGTAAATCGAACGTGGAGTCGAATTCTTGACCGACGGAATAGACCGACAAGTCACGTCTCAACCAAACCTTTCTGATTCTGGCATTCAAAACGGCGGCTTCATGTCTTGGGTTGGTACCAACCAATAAGATGTGGTCAGCATCTTCGATACCTTCAATTGCAGAGTTGAAGATATAGTTAGATCTGACGTCAACACCATGTGCATCAACTGCCAATTTAACATCAGTAGTGACATTTTCAGAGCCTAACTTGTTAACCAAATCTTTTAAGGAGACTAAGGCTTCGGCATCAGTCAATGCACCGGCAATAGCCTTGACCTCGTTAGCCTTAGGGGCGATCTTAGTGTAGGCTGCAGCGATGGTAGAAAGAGCTTCATCCCAAGTACCAACTTCGAATTTGTCACCGTTTCTAATCAAAGGAGTGGTCAAACGTTGAGTTTTTAAACCATCACAGGCAAATCTGGATTTATCAGATAACCATTCTTCGTTAATTTCATCATTCAATCTTGGTAACACTCTCATGACCTCGATACCTCTGGCATCGACTCTTATGTTAGATCCAAGAGCATCAAACACATCTATCGATTCGGTTCTCTTCAATTCCCAAGGTCTGGCTCTAAACGCATAAGGCTTGGAGGTTAAAGCACCAACGGGACACAAATCAATGATGTTACCAGACATCTCGGAGTTGATATTTCTTTCTATGTAGGTTCCGATTTGCATGTCGTTACCACGACCGGCAGTACCCAATTCTGGGGCACCAGCAACATCGTTCATGAATCTAACACATCTGGTACAATGGATACATCTGTTCATGGAAGTCTTGACCAAAGGTCCAATGGCCTTGTTTTCGACGGCTCTCTTTCCTGCTAATTCAGTGAATCTACCACGGTCAGATCCATATCTTTGAGATTGTTCTTGTAAATCACACTCACCACCTTGGTCACACACTGGACAATCTAAAGGATGGTTTTCCAACAACATTTCCGTGACACCTTCTCTGGCCTTTTTGATTCTTTCGGAATCGGTGTGGACGACCATACCGTTTTGAACCGGCATCGAACATGAGGCAATCAACTTGGGCATTCTTTCGACATCCACCAAACACATACGACAATTACCAGCAATAGCCAATTTGTCGTGGTAACAATAACGAGGAATGGTAACACCGGCCAATTCGGCAGCCTGGATCACTGAAGAGCCGGCTTCAATCGACACCTTACGGCCGTCGACTGTGATTTCCACCTCGGCCAATCTTCTGGTGCTGACGGATATGAACCGTTTGCTTCCTCTCAAGAGTTGGTATCTCAAGGACATTATGTATTGAACTTTTCAAATATAAATAGTTGGGTGAAAGCAGGTGAAGAAGATCGATGACTAGGTGTTTTCTGGTGGGTTGATTTGTCACGCAAAAATTGGAAGTATTATAGACTGTGCTATCACAACTATTCTTGAACACCGAATGTTTATGTGGGATGGAGATGGTAGTGACTTTCTATTGGGTTACAACTGGCTGCCTGTGTATGGCCACAAATTTTTCTGTACTAGTGTTGAAGAGTGCGGGTACCGATTTGTAATGGTGGAATAATTGCAACCTGATAGGCTGGACGCGGGGGTGACCCGGACAGAGGCTGGGAGTGTATGGAGATCATAGGGAGTACGTAATACATGAGGTAATCCTATCAATACAAGAGTCGATCAGAGTAGTAATTTGTAAAGAGACGAGGTGATTATGTGTACGATTTGATAGCATTTACTTAGTGAAACTCCAGAAAGCTCTACTTCAGTTGCCAGTTATTGATGGCTAACTTATTGGTAGTTATATAGTTTATTTCAATTCAACCCAACTATAACAAAGGTTGTTAGACCTTACAAGTTTCCAATATTCGAAGAGCCTGATCTCTCTGTTTTGTTTTCCACTTCACTCATGATTTTTATTTCTGTTGCTAAATTTTGTATAAATTTACTTTACTATTTCTCTCCACCGGCAGACATCATCATTAACAATAATGGAATAGTGAGATAAATCCAGTTCTTCTGGATCCATGATCTTTCATCCACTTCCACCTCGACCTCCTCCAAAACCTCTACTTCTACCTCATTTCCGTCTTCGTCAACCTCAATCACCTTTTTCTTCTGGACAATCTTCTCTGTTGCTGGTGCTTTTTTGATGTTTGCTGCTGCTGGGGCCACTGCTGGCGACTTGTTTGGAACAGGACCACTTCCTGAAGTGTGTACCTTAACAATTGGGTCAACAGCACTACTGTCGACGGCTTCAGCACCTCTGACTCCCAATCCTGTGACTTTTCCCTGTCTATTCACAAACAACAGAATCTCCTCGACGACTCCCTGGACATACGCAAAGTTGTCGTGATTATCCAAGTCATTGGTTCCCACAGTATATCCCTCAAGGCTTTCGATTCCGGACACTCCATCTGTGCCTTTGAAGATGGCTTTTCTCTTTTCTGTGTCGTACTCAATTGAACCCCAAGACCTCTTGATGCCTGAAGCAACCGATTGCTGGTGCAATCCAATGATTTGTATTTCCGCAAAACATAATGTGATGAGTGCTAGCAATACTGTTATATGAGTCGTAACCATCTTGTAGATTGGTAGTGTTGTCTTCACTGAAATACTTTGCTTTAATGGTAACTCTTAGCTAAATTTGATAGTGTTCGCGTTCAAATGAAAATCAGGCATTCTGCACATTAAACCTACAAACAGCACCACAACGTGAATGACTGCCAACCACGGTTATATAAGGATTATCTTGACCGTTCGTGTTGATGGAACTTCTCTATATCGTTCATGTTCATAAAATGTATCCCAAGATCCAGACTATATGAAGTCATCAGCAATTTCTATGGAACACGTCGCCAATTGTCTGAACTCTCCAGTATTCAGGACTGCCAGTCATACTTAGACTTCTGTCAAGTTAACCAGATCAATGTCGACTCAACCGTCTTTAGCGGCACATTCTACGAATTATACTGCAAAAGTGTTTTAGAGAAAAGTCTTGGTTGCAAACAATTGGTACGAGTGGGTGGAGCGTATGATAATGGGCTTGATATTATCGGGAGGTGGGATTTGAATCATTTCTACCAACATTCAGCCAATGTACGAAGCACCAAAGTTTCAGCCAGGTCTTTGATCAAACAGTCCACTGAGTACTCTGGCGATAATGGACTGGTTTCCTTGAGTACGGATATCTTTGCTCTTGTTCAGTGTAAGAACTTTTCCAGGCGAATCAAAGCTCTGGTAGTTCGAGAATTATCTGGAATATACAATTATCATGTCAAAAAAAGAACTGGTCCGAACTCCTTACTCACCAACTACATGTTCTTGGTATCTCCTAGTCCGTTGACTGATCAAGCATTGACCCAGATGAATACGTCCAAGATTCCATTGATCCATTTGGTGGTACCTCAATTGCATTATACACCATCCTCTACCGATTTGAATGCAAACACAGGTTTCTTTGATCTTGAAAACTGGTCGGGTGAAGGATTGAAACTGACATATTTGAATCCAACCGCAAGAGCTCTCTTATCTGGGTTGAATATAGAGTTACAACTTCAGTTAATTATGAAAGCATAAAACTTCAAGATCGTATATAATTAGCTATTCTATACGTATCTGAAGTAAACGTTAACAAGCATTTTTCGAAATCGAATGAACACACATCGTACATTTTACAACAATTTTTCAACTTTTCACAAATTTTAGAATAGTATCAATAAATCGAAAAATGGAAAAAGTAGATAATACTCGGCAACAAGTGTAATGAGATATCTTCAAGAAATTATAATTTATAAAAGAGACTTAAAGATTATCTCTCTGTTAGCCAAACTCTAAAGGCATTATATTCAATGACTCAACACGCAACATGTAACAAATTGCACTGGTAATTTTTGCACACCAAAAATACGAAAAAAGTTGCCATTGGCTGCGAAAAATCAGAGCTTAATATACCTATTCTTAAATAAGTGTGCGTGGTACCAAAAGCCAATTAGTATTACCTGTCTACTCGTCGTTCATAAGGAATTCATTCATGACGACATCTAATGTGGTCGAACTAAGGGTATAAAATTAAAGAGGTACTGAGGAATTATTTAATGGTATAGGGTATTATTGACCATAGTAACTCTAAACGTGTGTGTACAAAGTAGTTACAATATGAGTCGTGGCGACCGTTAAATATACTGTCTCAAAGGTGGTGACAGTTCCTTTACCTGGGAGAACCGTTGTCACAAGCTTAGTAGTCTCCACTGGAGCTGGAGCTGGAGCACTGGTAGTAGCAGGAGTAGTCGATTCCTCAGTTGAGGTTGTGAGGGTGGTTGTGGTAGGAGCAGCAGTTTCCAGACTAGAGTTACTAGTTGTTGAAGTAGCTTCCTTGGTTGGGGTGGATTCTGCTGGTGTGGTTTCCGTAGTAGCCGAAGTAGTCCTTGAGGTAGTTACAGTTGTTTGTTTGGTTTCAGTAGTGTCAGTTGTGACGGTAGAGGTAGTGGTAGATGAGGTATCCAAAGAAATTGTTGGCTGAACAATCTTGGTTACTCCTGTATTGACAGAAGTAGTTGTTGGGGTGGTGGTTGGTTCAGTAGTAGATGTAGTAGTAGTGCTCGAAGTGGTACTAGAAGTGGTACTAGAAGTGGTACTAGTAGCAGTGGTTTGGGCAATAGTGGTAGCAGTGGTAGTCGGATCGACAGGAAGTGGAGAGCTAGTACCCAAGATTTCCTTCAATTGATCAGCAAAATTGTGTCCAGAAGAGTCAACATTGGAAAATGCAGAGGCAGCATCCCAAAGTGAGAAACCTGCAAAGTGCTTCGAGCCTTTGAATTGAGGATAGTATTGCTTAACAGTGGCAGAATCAGCGTATCCACTACCAGCAGCAGCCGAGCCACCTGGCAATCCGACATACAATTGAACGTTCTTGTTTGTAGCAGTGTTCTCAGCATAGTCTTCCCAAGTGTTCCAGTTGAAGTTCGTACCTAAGGAACAGTAGTTGTTGTAGAATTGAATCAAAACGAGATCAACTGGAACATTGGCCAAGAGGTCACCAACGGAAGCATCAGGGTATGGACATTGAGGAGCAGCAGAAATATAGTATTTCTTGGACGAGCCTTGGAACTTGGTTTGAAGAGCCTTGGCCAAAGCAACGTACCCGTTCTGGTTATTGTTTTCAATATCAAAGTCAAAACCGTCGACAGTTGCAGAATCAAAAGGTCTGTTGGTTGGGTCAGAAGTACCACCACCAAACTTGTTCCATAAAACGTCAGCAAAACTAGTGGCTTGAGAGTCACTAGTGAACCCATAGGCACCGGAAGCACCACCGAGAGACAACAAGACCTTCTTACCAGCTTTTTGACAAGATTCAATATCCAGAGCAATTTGAGGACAGTGCAAAGTTCCATCAGGAGTGAAGGTGCCTTCACAAGCATTGGCAAAGTTCAAGCCAACACTGTTTGGAAATTGGTAAAGGAAAGAAAGAACAACGACATCAACGGATGGAGATTGACAGTAGTAGGACAATGGTTTTTGTTGGCCATTGGAGTTTTGACCCCAGTAAACGACGACGTTTCCCGAGGCTGCAACTAAGAGAGTATTGAAGAGAAAAGCTAGAATGAGAAGCATTGTAAATGAGTGACTATGAGAGGAGATGAATGAGTGACCGATGAACGAGTGGAAGGGGAACTGTCAAAAAGTTAAAGGAGTGACGAATGACAGGTGAAAAAGAGAGAAAATGTAAAGGAGTGTGGTAGTTGAAAGTCAACTGAGTGAGTGAGTCTTGAATGTAGTGGTTGATGAATATATAGTTGCAAAAAGTATATTTCACAGAGCAGCGCGCTACATATATATATGCGTCGCGGAAGGAGTGAGTTACGAGATGTAGTTGTAAGCCACTGCGCAAAGCAACATGGTAAAGAAAACAATCAAACCCTTTTCTGTCAACACTATATCCCTTTGGGACGAAATGGTTCTTATTATTATTTAGGGCTATTATTATTTAATTTTAATGCAACTTATTATATCCACAATTAGTGAGACATGGCTTTAAAATAATTGTGTTTGACATAGCATACGTTGGTTAACCAAGTAAAGTCTAACCTATGGGCTGACAAAATAACCACAGGTGGCCATGGTGTATAACATTAGCGCCCACTTTTTTGTATTGGTCTACAAAATTTAAACCTTGGCCCATGGGCCATTTGCTGGTTTAGGTGCAAAATTGGTATTTTTTTGTGCCCCATATCAACCTCGCAAAATCGAACAAGTTGTAGGGACAATACGCGTTTTTGAAACATTCTTCACTATGTTTCCAACCCCTGAACCTTGAGTTTGGCCTATGGATATCGGCTAACATTCCCTAACATTTCTCCAACATTTTCTTTACAACTGGTACCCCAAGTCCCCTTGTAATTAAATTGTTCCCAGTAACAACTCTAATGAACTTTATGAGCTAGGACCGGTGTTAACCGCTCTGACGGCATTAATCTCAGCTCTGAGTGTCACAAACAAATACCTCAATGTCAATGCAGCTCCATGACAACTCTCTGCCACATTTGATTGACTTCTTTGGCACAAACTGCTGGCTTTCCAACTCAATTCGTCGTCTTAGCCAGGTTCGCGCGATGTCACATACAATCGATATTTCGTAGGCGGTTACTCCAATATTGCCTGACAACTTAAACCCCTTTTTAGATGATGCTATAGTTACATTTACTATTGTTGTTGGGTTCTTTAAGGGGTCACTAGGAAGTAATCCGGAGAGACTTTGTTTTCTGCCGTTGAATGGAGTTGCCGTTTATTACACTACATCATAGTTATTGTATTGTCCTGTCTACCGGGAAAGGGGTACAATCAGTGATTGTGACTATACCAGCGCCCCTTCTCCACGCATTTCAACGCTTTCACGCTTCTGCCGTTCCCGTTGACAAGTCTACTGAAGGAGTTGTTTCATATACCTTTAACATCCCTTGTAGGTCCACTTCGGGGAAAATTTTGAAAAACGCGACACGTCTTTTTTGCGGCAAATTCGAGATGCGATTACAACTTACTCACCATACTCAACAGATACATTTTTGCATTACTATTTTCTGGACATCCTTTCTCTTCTCTCACCCAATGGCCAAATAGGGCAGCCAATTGCTCAACACAAGCAATTCGACCCCACATTACCTTGGGTCACACCCGTTTTCTCTTTACATAAGTTAGTCTAACTGAAAAATGCACCACGTGACGTCCCGATTAGGAAAGAGGCAGCATTTTTTGGTACAATCGACCAGCATCAGAAGCTGTTTGTTGCAACAAAAGAAGTATTATTTGGAGCAAATTGGTTCGGTTACTTTGTTACTCAGATTAAACCGGACATGCCATCTTCTTCTGGAAGTTTAAATGTAGTACGTTTTTACCAAAAAAATTCTTTGGCCAGCTCCCCATGTTTGGCGGGTATTGTTAAGATGCATCGGACTTGTCAACCTAGCAGCAAGCCTAATACTTAAAGTTATCGCAGACAATGTAGATTATTGCTCTACGAACGATTGTATTGCATTGAACGCTTCTAGAATAATGTTATGCTTTCTTGTAGGTTTAAGATGAAGCATAAATGGACCGCAGTTTGCTCGTTTGTAGGTGATAGCATCAAAACTGAGACTCGTTGTGGATGAAATTATGGTGGCAATGTAATTGGATCTGTTTGTGGAGAATTATTATTTGATTAGAAAACGGTTATTCTTGAATATGTATCTGATGACGGCAAATATTTTGTTAATTTTTTTAGGACAAAGTTGGACGATTTTGGAATACTGAGCACAAAGGACAGTAGTTATACAAATAAGTGTTGAATGTTTATCAATTGGGTCAAGCCAGCACTCTTGTTTCTGTTTCTGAACATGTATGCGTTTCAATTATGTTTGAGAGCTCAAAAACCTATACTATTTTATTGATAGTCCGTAATTTCCGATGTATGTGTGCTTACCATTGCAAAGCGATGACCACTTCCGTGTGGAAAAGTTCTACAAATTAGCTAGTTCAGTTCTAGGCCTGGTACCTTCTTACTTCGTCGTGGTATTGTATACTAAACAGAAGTAATCAACTAGAGACCGCTGAGATTACGTTTCATCTGTTTCAATTACTTTGTCCTATTACTATGGCCGCACTCATAATTGCTGTGGGCTTACTATTCATGGCCAAACTATGGAGACCAATGAGAAGTAAGTTGAAACTGAAAGAGAAAAGTAGTGAATAGTTGAACAATAGCGGCAGTTGATATTCATCAATTAAACAAGTCAACCCACTTCACCACTCAGTAGGGACTTGTTGAGATATACTGGCTGAAACCAAGTCAATTGTATTGAATAAGGGCTACAACTAATTTTCAGGAAATGTTAACTTGATACCAACTATTTGTTTACAGAGCTCTGGAAATGCAAGCAGTTTTCAAGATAATCATCCCAATTGCACTTCTTCATAACTCATGGCCTATATCTTATCATGACGTATCTTATCATGACAGGATTCACGTGATCCACCTGTCAGAGCATGTTATCTTAAGCGGGAACCTTCGGCTAGTGAAGATTCATGCACAAGCATCATCAACAAAGCTGTCAAGAACCGTACTAATGCTAATTAAACGGCTGAAATTTTATAGTTAACTACAAGAACCCCAGGGACTCGTTAGAATCCATCCACATACCTTTAGGGTTAAAAGGGTGCAAAAAATACAAAAAAATACCCCCTTTTACAGCATCTTATAGTATTGTGATAGTGCCCATAATGTCGGAAACCCAGGAACACCACCACCATCATCATCACCACCACCATGGTGATGGATCACAGCACCACATTTCCATTGATCCAAACGCAAATCCAGCCGATCGAGTGGGCCGGTACCAGGTTATTAAAACGCTTGGCTCAGGGTCTTTCGCTCTTGTCAAGTTGGCACAACACTTGACGACCGGACAAGTGGTGGCTTTGAAGATCATCAATAAGAAAGTATTGGCCAAGTCTGACATGCATGGTCGAGTGGAGAGAGAAATCTCGTACTTGAGACTATTACGACATCCGCATATCATCAAGCTCTACGATGTTATCAAGTCTAAAGATGAGATCATCATGGTGCTCGAAGTCGCTGGTAAAGAATTGTTTGATTATATCGTTCAAAAAGGCAAATTGTCTGAAGACGAAGCCAGGAAGTATTTCCAACAAATGATATCTGCTGTGGATTATTGTCATAGACACAAGATTGTTCATCGTGACTTGAAACCAGAAAACTTATTATTGGACGACCAATTGAATGTTAAGATTGCTGATTTTGGATTATCAAACTTCTTGACGGATGGGAATTTCTTGAAAACGAGTTGTGGGTCGCCCAATTATGCCGCTCCTGAAGTGATAAGTGGTAAATTGTATGCTGGCCCAGAGGTAGATATATGGTCTTCGGGAGTGATTTTGTATGTGATGCTATGTGGAAGGCTACCGTTCCATGATGATTTCATTCCAGCGTTATTCAAGAAAATCAGTCGTGGAGCCTATACATTGCCCAGCTTCTTGAGTGATGGTGCTAAGAACTTGTTGACCAGAATGTTGGTTGTGAATCCATTGAATCGGATTACCATTAAGGATATCTTGAAAGATGATTGGTTTAAATGTGGACTCCCGGACTATTTGCAGCCTCCACCGATATTGAAATCTAAGCATAAGCCAATCGAGATCGATGAAGATGTGATACTGGCATTGACCCTGGCTATGGGCTATGACGGTAGTGAAATCAAAAGTGCAATTGAGGCTTGGAATAACAATCTTTCTTCAAATATCGAGTCCAATGATATTTTGGATACTTATTTGTTGATGAAGGAAAACCATTCGTTAGTAAATGACCTTAGAAGGACTAAGTTCGATAAAGTGGATTCGTTTCTATCCTCATCTCCTCCGGCTTCTCACAAAAGCAATCGCAGCTTACTCAATGGTATACATCGATCATTAACGGGCCAAACATTGGCAAGTATTCCAGACCGATCCACTCCACACTCTACTGTTTCGATCTTGCCATCTTCATTGCCCTCGATGCATCGGGAACTTATGAAGAAAATTCAGGGAAATAACACCTTTGAACCCGTTCAACCGTCTAAGCTGAAGACCAGGTGGCATTGTGGGATCCGCTCGCATTCATATCCATTGGATGTCATGGGGGAAATGTATCATGCGCTCAAGAACTTAGGAGCAGAATGGATATCTGATAACGATTTGTGGATGCTTAGGGTGCGGTGGAAATATCATGATGTAGCTGTTGCAGGGGAACTCAATTTGTTGAAAATGAGGATACAGCTCTTCCAAGTGGAAGCGGACTATTATCTCATCGACTTTAAATTCGAAGGATGGGAAACCTCGGAAGGAGAAACCGAACCACCCAAACTGGACGAAGACGATTATTTATCTTCATATTCGACCCTTCCCTTTTTGAACCTCATCAACCGATTAATTCTGGAATTATCGAAGAATGCTCAATAGAGTCGGTGGGCTCTCTTCTAAATTTCTGGTTAGGAATAAGAGAGTACACAATGTCTCACATACTATATTCCTCAAAAGCACTTTACATTGGATGCAAAATTCTATAAGCTTCCAACATTGATAGAAATAGTATGGACTTGGCCCTGTTCTCGTAGCAGAATCAACATTTATGTGAATACAATATGGATATACTAGTACTGTATACATTAAGTACAAGTAAAGGAGAGTGAATTGTAGCCAATCTTGGTTAATGTAATACTCATGTCATATCTCATTGATCCCAGCCTGGCTCTTTTCGAATAACTGGCCGTTCACAATAAGGCACATTTCATAATATCTCAAACGAGGGGCACCTCTTCAACTAATAACGCTTTTTTCCCATTGGTAGATCATTCCGAAGGGTTCGCAATTTATGCTGATTTTATCTACGCTCTTTGATACCCCACTTTACTACTCTTATGATCCAATGATTTACCATCCTGCTGACTCAGCCTGATTCTACAACAATTGTCGTCAATGAATAATCGATATCAATAGGGGCAAGTTCTTACGGAAGCTAAGGTCACTGGAATGACAACAATAATCTTATAGGCCCAGGTATCCATGAAATACCCAGACATCAGTTTCTTATTGGCCAATGATAGCCCCCAACGGTGGAACCAGGGCACCAAACTCTCATGGCAATACGAGTAATTTCGGCGAAAAACATTGCACAAAAAACAACAATACGGATACTATACAATCAACAGAGCCTGTGAAATTAATAGGGGCTTTGTACCAGCTGAGCTGAATTGAACCACGATGTGTATAGCCATTTCTACCTGGTGAAGGCGACAAAGTAGTTCCAACAAAAATTTCAATTAGGTTCCCTTTCAGAAGGTGTAGCAGAATCGGTAGTGTTATCTGACTAGTTATACCTCTCTTCTTAAGACTTCCAAGATGTTCTAGATGGAGCCGGCAGATCCTGCCACAAAAGTAGGATAATAGGAGGCGTTACGTGAGAAACGGGAATTTGGAGGTGTGTTTGTGGCAGTGTATTGCTCTGTTCGGCGAAAAGTCGGCGGAAACAAATCCCTCGTGTCCAGGGGTGGCTCAATTGGGAAAAAGTCCCCTACGCATAAGTGAACACGAAGCATGTGGGCCTTAGTGAATGGATAAGTTGCTATCTGTGCGATTCCTCTTGGGAGATCTCCTACAATTTGAAAAGTATAAGAAGCCTCCCCTTTCCTCTACTTTCAACACTTTTTTTTGGAAGCATCTTTAACTATAATTTCAAACATAATGTCTATCCAGTTCAATTCTAACAAGACTACCAGAACCAAGGACACCTTGGTCACCAAGTTCACTTACGAAAACTCTCTTGTGGAGAAGGATGCCAGTGGTAACACCACCGTCACTCCTACTGCTATTGACTACCAATTCAAGCTTGACTTGAAAACTCCAAAGACTGGTTTATTGTTGGTTGGTTTGGGAGGTAACAACGGTACCACCTTGGTTGCTTCTATTTTGGCCAACAAGCACAACATCTCCTTTGAAACCAAGGAAGGTGAAGTCAAGCCAAACTACTACGGTTCCGTCACCCAATCTTCCACCGTCAAGATTGGTGTTGATGCCAGTGGAAATGATGTCTATGCTCCATTCAACTCTATTGTTCCATTTGTCAACCCTAACGACTTAGTTGTCGGTGGTTGGGATATCAACAAGGCCCCATTGGACCAAGCTATGAAGAGAGCCAAGGTTTTGGATGTTACTTTACAAGAAAAATTACGTCCATACTTGAAGGACATCGAGCCATTGTCATCTATCTACTACCCAGATTTCATTGCCTTAAACCAAAAGGAACGTGCTGACAATGTTTTCAACACTGCTAAGGGTGGTGAAGTTAACACTGGTAACAAGTGGGCCGATGTCGAAAAGGTTCGTAACGATATCCGTGACTTCAAGACTCAAAATGACTTGGACAAGGTTATCGTTTTATGGACCGCCAACACCGAAAGATATGCTGAATTGGTTGACAACGTCAACGACACTTCCGACAACTTGTTGGAAGCTATCAAGAACAACCACGAAGAAATCGCTCCATCCACCATTTTCGCTGTTGCCTCTATCTTGGAAAACGTTCCATACATCAACGGTTCCCCACAAAACACATTTGTTCCAGGTGTCATTGAATTGGCTGAAAAATACAACACCTTCATTGGTGGTGATGATTTCAAGTCTGGACAAACCAAGATCAAGTCTGTCTTGGCTCAATTCTTGGTTGATGCTGGTATCCGTCCAGTCTCTATTGCTTCTTACAATCACTTGGGTAACAACGATGGTTACAACTTGAGTGCTCCAAAGCAATTCCGTTCCAAGGAGATCTCCAAGCAATCCGTTGTTGACGATATCATCGAATCTAACGAAATCTTGTATAACGAAGAAAAGGGTAAGAAGATCGACCATTGTATTGTCATCAAATACTTGCCAGCCGTCGGTGACTCCAAGGTTGCCATGGATGAATACTACTCCGAATTAATGTTGGGTGGACACAACAAAATCAGTATTCACAATGTTTGTGAAGACTCTTTGTTGGCCACTCCATTGATTCTTGATTTAGTTATCATCACCGAATTCTTACAAAGAGTCCAATACAAGCGTGCCGATGAAGGCGATGAAAAATACCACGATTTCTATGCTGTGTTGACCTTGTTGAGTTACTGGTTGAAGGCACCATTAAGTAAGCCTGGTTTCAAGCCAATTAACGGTTTAAACAAGCAAAGACAAGCCTTGGAAAACTTGTTGAGATTATTGGTTGGTTTACCAATTAACAACGAGTTAAGATTCGAAGAAAGATTACAGGTTTAATCTCTTCCTATCTGTATATATCACCACATCTATTTAATACACAAACTAATTCACTTATAAACGAGTTGGTATATAACGTAGAGATTTGATCATTTGGTTTGGGTATAGTAGAGAACGGTTTGTTGGCGAGTCTTTTGTGCAAATATTTGCATTGAAAATGAGATGGGACTATAAATTATTTGTGGGTATGCTGCGCTGCACAGGTATATAAAAAACGGTGAAGGTCAATAGTGTTGTGCGTCGTCAACAATACTACCCCAAGGAAGCTTAGTTCATGCAATGACGTCAAGATTACGCCCAGTTTCACCCTCTCGGTCGAGGTTGCTGTATTTGTCCAGTGTATCGGTGATAATGCCCTTAAACGCCTTATATTTAGTCAACCGAACAATAGAGGCAGGGAAGTTAGACTATCTCCGAAATGACAGCCTATTATTCGTGGGTGGCAAGCTAAGGAATAGTGTAAGAGGTGGATGTTTGAAGTGAAACAGCCAATTGCTGTGTCAGTTTGAAGCAATTGCATTTAAAAATAAACTTCTATTAGGATTAAGATAATAATAGCGACAATAGTGGAACGATCAAAAGTTAACCTAAAATCGAGAGTGTGGGTTTATTAAGGGAGTACTGGAGACTGTTTCACTGGAAGATTTTACACCTTTCATAACTGCTTACCGTACAGTCGGTAGACATCCTTCTCGATGAAGGAAAGTATGTAAATAATGAGATACTGCTGATACATTCTGAAGGTTATCGTATTACCCTCAATAAAACTCTACATAAGCCAATTTTCACTGGGCATTGCCCGATGTCAACGGCACAGAATGATTGTCACGTCAATTGTTAGCCGCGGAGTGTGCGGATGATTCAAAGTCACATTGAGTCGTCTCAAAACGGAGGATGGGTTCATGTTCCCGTTTCCGAATTTGCAGCTAAACAGAAGTCAGCTGTATGCAGAATTAGATGGCAGAATAAGTGGAGACGTCGTCTCAAATAGGCAAATCCAGTAGGAACCCAACAGAATTGTGTGCAGGCGATAGGTTCCAACAAAAATGATACAGCCTCAGGTAACAGTGTTAGCGACTACAACGCAAGGAGAAAACGTCATGTGAAGGACAAGACTGCTCAATGGTTAGGACATGAAGAATGACATCGAATCTGGGGTAAATTAGGGGGTATAGGGGGTGATGGATAGGAAAGAATAGTAGGCTTCTACCAAGTACCAACCGCCTGTACCATAGGTACTACTAGTGAGAATTGAGAAAGTCCAGGCGTAATCCTGGCGCCAAACAGCCCTATTTAATTCCCCTGGCGACAATTTCACCCTGCCACAGTTGAGCTAAGGGCTTCATACACTTACTTCCATGAAATCACATTCACTTAACCGAGCCATCTTATCTCGCGTGGATTCGATGCAAATGTTGAGCAGAAGCTGTCATTGTAAATCAGGCACAGGCCAGGTTATGTGACTAAACAATAGATAAGATATGGAGGTGATGATCAAACATCTTAGATGGCAGGGGCGTTTGGACAGCGTAGGCATAGTTAAGGATACCCATCTA
Organism: Suhomyces sp. yHQL142; assembly: GCA_030582675.1. Lineage (NCBI taxonomy): Eukaryota > Fungi > Ascomycota > Pichiomycetes > Serinales > Debaryomycetaceae > Suhomyces > Suhomyces sp. yHQL142. The sequence goes on from JAJMGU010000011.1 coordinate 322,231, forward strand.
CGGAAAGTATACACCTCTACCTCCGCATTATGTTAGCAAAAAGGTTACTGCGTGAGGGGCCAGCGTAAATATACAGTTACGGCAATGCCAATGATATCTTTTCCCAAACAAGAAGTAATGCACTGAGAGATTAACACCACCAACGATTTTCGATGGCGAACCTAGTGGTAGGTGGCCATACGTACCAAGCAAATAGTCAGACCCCACGCTGATACCTGCCCGTTGTCACCCCTTAAACATCCCCACCCCTCTCCGGATCTCCAACCTTATCCTCGTCCCCCTCATGGGGTATAGTGTGTCCATTGCTATTTCAGTCAGTCGCACTCGCGAAGCTGAGGGTGAACCCATTGGGTATATAAGTCGATGAATTCGCTCTCTCGAGTCCGAAGCAGAATTAGTACATAGTAAACACCAAAGTCTTTTTTTTGCCTACTCTAATTGATAATGGCTCCTCTTACTGTTGCCGTTGGCGAAGCCAAACCTGGTGAGACTGCCCCAAGAAGAAAAGTCTCCCAAAAAAACGGAGCCCTTGATAGACCCAGAGATTCCAATGCCACCACCTTGTATGAGTTTGTCCAAGAAGTCACCGACCGTAACTCCACCCGTAATGCCATGGGTTGGAGAAAATTGTTGGAAATCCACACCGAAACAAAGAAAGTCACCAAGTTTGTCGATGGCCAAGAAACAAAGGTCGACAAAGACTGGATTTTCTACGAATACTCCAAGTACAATTTCATCACCTACAAACAGCTTTTCTCGCTTGTGAACGACTACTCAGCTGGTTTGGTTGAAATTGGTTTGAAACCAGGCCAAAAAGATAAGCTCCACATTTTCGCCGCCACATCTCCAAAGTGGCTCCAGACCTTTTTGGCTGCTTCTTTCAACTCCATCCCCGTGGTCACTGCCTACGACACTCTTGGTGAAGCTGGATTGACCCATTCCCTTGTTCAAACTGACTCTTCTGCCATTTTCACCGACAACTCTCTTTTGACTCAATTGATCAAACCTTTGCAAAAGGCCACATCCGTCAAGTTCATTATTCACTCCGAACCTTTGGATTCAGACGACAAACGTCAAGGTGGTAAGTTATACGCCGATGCCAAGAAGGCCAAAGACAAGCTTTTGGAAGTTAGACCTGACCTTAAATTCTTCTCCTACGAAGAAGTGATCGCTTTAGGTGAAAAGTCTTCCGGGGCCTCCAAAACCATCCCTAAGGCTGAAGACACCGCCTGTATCATGTACACTTCCGGTTCCACCGGTGAACCAAAGGGTGTGGTTATTTCCCATGCCAATATTCTTTGTGCTGTTGGTGGTGTTTCCACCAATGCCGGAAGAGATTTGGTACAAAACACTGACCGTATCATTGCATTTTTGCCATTAGCTCACATTTTCGAATTGGTTTTCGAATTTGCCGCTCTCTGGTGGGGTGGATGTTTAGGTTACGCAAATGTGAAAACTTTAACAGAAACATCCTGTAAAAATTGTCAGTCTGATTTGCAAGAATTTAAGCCAACCATTATGGTGGGTGTGGCTGCTGTGTGGGAATCCGTCAGAAAAGGTATATTGATCAAAGTCAAGCAAAGACCAGGTCTTGTACAAAAGCTTTTCTGGGCTGCTTTCAGAGCAAAGTCGACATTGTCATCCTACCACATTCCAGGTGGCTCGTTATTTGATGTTATTTTCAAGCAAGTCAAGGCTGCCACTGGTGGTGAATTGAAGGTGATTTTAAATGGTGGATCCCCAGTCTCCAAAGATACTCAAGTGTTTATCTCCACTTTGATTGCCCCTATGTTGATTGGTTACGGTTTAACTGAAACTTGTGCCAACACAACCATTGTTGAACACACCCATTTCGAATACGAGGTTGCAGGTACCTTGACTGGAGCCATCACAGCCAAATTGGTCGATGTTGCCGATGCAGGATACTTTGCTAAGAATAACCAAGGTGAAGTTTTGGTTTCAGGAAATTGTATTGTCAAGGAATATTATAAAAACGAAAAGGAAACTGCTGAAGCTTTCACCGATGATGGCTGGTTTAGAACCGGTGATATTGGTGAATGGACTCTGAACGGTGCCTTGAAAATCATTGACCGTAAAAAGAATTTGGTGAAGACCTTGAATGGTGAATATATTGCATTGGAGAAATTGGAGTCAACTTATAGATCCAACCCAGTGGTTCTTAATTTGTGTGCCTATGCTGACCAAACTAAGGTCAAGCCAATCGCTATTGTCTTACCAAATGAGCCAGGTCTTAGAAGTTTGTTGATCGAAGAAAGAGTCTACACCAAATCACAATTGGATAGTAAAGAATTATCATACCTTTGTGAAGACAAAAAGGTTGTTCAAGCTGTCCTTAAATCCCTTACTGCTACTGGAAAAGCTCAGGGTTTGAAGGGAATAGAACTTCTTCAAAACGTTGTTTTGTTGGATGACGAATGGACACCTCAGAACGGATTTGTAACCTCTGCACAAAAGTTACAGAGAAAGAAAATTCTCGAAGCTAGCAAGGACAAGGTCAAGGCTGCGTATGAAAATTCATAAATTGTGAATTAACGAATGTCTGTTGCTGTTTTTGTTTATTTAATGTCTTGTCAGATTTTAACATGGTTTTATGTTCAATTGATATTATCAATCTGCTGCTTATCATTACTCCTCTTTGAGTATTTACAATATGCCATGTATTTAGCTATTGGAACTAATATATTTAAATAATTGTTTAACCACCGTATACCCCTTCGAATATTTTCTTGATATCAGAAAGCTGAAGATCTTCGTTCAAACATAGTTGCAAGAGAATACGAGATTTTTGAGGGTTCAAGTATCCCAGGGCGATAGCAGAATCAAATGGTAATTTATCATTACCTTTATTGATAGTTTTTGGTAATGAACCTCTTGGGACCATTCCGTCCATCGATCTCTTTGAATATATAACTGGTAAGTTGTGCTTTTCGCTTGTTTCTGCCACATGTCTGTTTGTGAGGTCTGACATTGACCCAGCACCCATTGTAGCTAAGATCAATCCTTTTGCGCCCAATTGATCCACTGTAATTTCTATAAGTTTATTGTTGAAGCCTTGATGAGCAAATAAGATTGGAACCTCGGGCAATTCGAATGATGCAGGAACTCTCAAATTAAAATACCGAATTCCCAATGGTTTAGCTGGAGGATAATAGTAATGAATTTCGTTATTCACGAAGTTACCTAAGTATCCCTGACCAATGGATTTGAAAGTATCCAACGAATTGGCGTTCGACTTGGTGATGTAGAAACCAGATCCGATACGATCATTCAATGCTACCAACACACCTCTTCCACGAGATTCCCTACTGGCAGCAATGACAATAGCTTGGTAGAGATTCATGGGTCCATCTGATGATATAGCTGTGGATGGTCTCATTGAGCCACACATAACGATTGGTTTGAAAGTGTTGACCGTCATTTGAAGAAAGAATGCCGTTTCTTCCATGGTATCAGTTCCATGAGTTATGACTAGCCCATCGTATTTGGGCAATTCCTCTACAATTCTCTGGTATAGTAAGAGTAACTCTTTTGTTCCGATTTCCTTTGAATCAAGATTAAGTACCTGTTCATATTCCAAGGTACACGTACCAGATAAGTCAGGAATGGACTGTACCAATTCTTCGATCGTAAGATCTACTTCATAGCCTGCCGTTTGATGTGAGCTTTGTCCCTTAGATGCAATTGTTCCTCCTGTTCCAAGAACCTTCACTATGGGTAAAGTATCGACATTGGAGATGTCAGAGAGTGCACCAGTTGAAATGATCGAGTTGGACCGGTACTTGATTTTGAAGATGGGATGCTCCACATCTTGGATATGCTCAATTTGGTAATTGGCCTCCTCGGGTACCGGCAAGATCAATGGAGATATCATAATTGTAAGTGGTAGATATACCCTTACAGTCCGGGGAAACTCGGACCTTTATATATGTGACAGGTAGAGTCACTTAAGGAGTCAGAAGCGGGGTTGGGGCAGGGACGAGATGAGGAAGAAGTCCCGGAAGGCCAGGAATGAAAAGACAACTACAGCAGTGAGGAGAAGGTTTCCAGTGGGCTTGACCTATGTATCGTAACCCGGCCGTATAGTATGTATCAAGATCAGGACATCATGGCACTGTCCTAGTGCGAAGAGATGGGGTCGTGTGGAAAGAATAAAGGGTTCATTTTCTTGGTAAGATCTTATATAATTTTGCAACGAGTGGGTGCAAAAGTATACACAATTTAACAATATAGAATTAGGTGTGAGAGCTCTAAGATACTGTAGAATGTTATAGGGATATCAACATTAAGCTTTTAGACAATTATGAGCCGTCCTTATGTAGAAATTTGGGAGCGATTTGATTTCCTCGCGCCAGTTATAACATGAAATTTATTATTAATCATCGGTCTTGGTTTTTGAGTCAGATGGAACCATCCTCTGAAGATTACTACTCTTGAGATTACTACTCTTGAGAACGATCGTTTCTGTGCTCTTCTTGACACCTTTGTTTCTTTTATATGCATATATGTTCGCCAAACACTAATGGTAAATAATTCAATGGAAACCAGAGTATCTTCAGTTTTAAAATACTTGGTGTCACAACTGAATTGTTAATTCCTTGTGAATATTCGAGAACTCTTTGAGTACTTCTCACCATAGACTGTACATACTTGCTAATTGTATTTTACAACTTCTATCCAGGTATACGTCAATTACGTAAGCATATCGTACATGCAGGAAGTAATGATTCTGCTCAAAAGTAATAACGAACTCATTCTTAAAGATTCTATTACTACACCACCTACAACCAGAATGGGATTCTTCAGTAACGACGAGAGTGTGCCTAAATTGCCTCCTAATAAGTCCATGAGAAAGGAGTGTTGGGAGTCCCGTGATCTCTTCTTCGACTGCTTGACCAAGAACAATATAGATAACTCATTGGATGAAAAAGAGAAGTCCAATGTTGAATCCAAGTGTGGTGAACTAAAGAAAGACTTCGAGGGCAAGTGTGTGGCCAGTTGGGTCAAGCATTTCCAAGACAAACGATTTAGTGATTTGACCAGAGCGAGGTACATTGCAAAATTGGAGTCTGAAGGGGCACAACAGTTACCATTCAAGTTGGATAACAGTAGAAAGTGAATGGAGTGAAAAACAGAGGTAGATGTTGTAAATAGTCCATTTAGTATGGTATCAATCTTAAGTATCATGGGCTAGAAGTCCACACGAGAGCTATTTATTCTTGTATATAAATATAATGCAATTTTATTGGTAAGAAGTCATGTAGTACAATTATATATACAAGACTTCAAAGTGGTTGCGAGTCTATTGAATATGGTTTGAATGACTTGTAGATGGTCTCACACAGCATTGATGTATATCGGCTCTCTTTCAACAACCTGAACATTTTGGTGATTAAGTATATCTAAAACGCACCCCCATTCGTATTCACCTTTTTCAAGAATCACTAAACTCAAGTCGATGTGGATCCTCTCTCCTGGAGCAAGTCCTTTGTCACTCAATGGATTTTGAAGAACCCCATTAATCAATATTCGTCTATCTATAGACATTTGAGTGGTGTTTGGGTTATTCGTATTCATGGATGAAATCATGCTAATTGGGAAAGGTAAGTGTCTTAATATACCGTTTATAGTGGAGTTTGAGTTGTTGCTAATGGTTGTTCTTAAGAAATAAAATTCTTCAGTCCTCAAATTAAATTGCGTACCAACTTTTTTCAAAGGCTGAGTTGGCTCACTATCAAGATAGATCGTGCTGGAAACGCGAATAGGGTTATAAATTAATATATTTGCCATCTTTGCTGTAAGCCTGATGTTGCGGAGCTCAATCCTTCCTGTTCTTAGATTAGACTCCTTGGTATTGACGCTTTTCCAAGTTCCTGACAAGTTCTCCAATATTATATTTCTCAACCAAAAGAGTTCTCTGATCTTCATTTCTTCACTTTCGGTAACAGAATAATTTTTGATGAATTGCTTATTTCGTAAAGATGGGATGGGTTTGGTCAAGTCCGTAGTATCATTTGAGATTCTTTTCATGGGCAACAAAAATCTATAAGTTTTTCCCGGTTCAATGAAATCTTCAACTTTAAATATTTCACTGCTGTCTATAATATATTCCAAAGAACTTATCAATTTTTCACTCCACGAATTTCTCAAATCAATTATCAAAAGACAATAGTCACTAATATCTTTGGTGTCTGAGTCGATGATATCTGTTATGAAACTCAATACTTTATCAAGATTTCCATTCACTATTTCTTTTTTACCTTCGAATCCTTGCAATGAAGATGAGAATAATGGTAAGATGTCACATCCTACAATTTCCAAAGATGGCATGATTGATAAGTTCAAAGGTACCAGCACGTACTTGACAAAACTTTTACTCAAGTCTGCTTGTTTATGGGCGTATTCCAAAATAATTTTCAGTTCCTTGATACCCCTTTTCGCTGTAATTTCGTAATCTATGGTGATATCACTTCTGGGAAGAATATTTTGATATCTTTCACTTATCACATCCTTGTTCAAAATTTTAAAGGGTTTGAATTTGAGCAAGTACCATTCAATCTCGTAGATCTCGGATGCGGGCAAAGTTTGATTGCCCACATTAGCAGACAACTTTTTGTTCAAAGTTTCTATCGTTGAATCCCAAAATGAAAAAGACAAATAGTTGATTAATTCGCTCGAATGATTGGTCAAAGATATTGAAAATCTCATCTTTTCTCCTTCTAATAACATAATCCAACCATTAGTTATCAGAATATTGGTAAGAGATAAGCCTGGTTGCGGTGGTATGACGGTTAGCGAAAGTGTTTTAAAAGAAGCTCGGGAAACAATATTGTTATTGAACAAGTTTTCGTTGACTTTATCAATGCTGACGGGTTGTACATTTTTTTCCAATACTGGAAGCTTTCCATTAGTGACCTTTACATCTTGTTTTAAGATTTCTTTGTCAATAATTCGAAAGTATTGTTCTTCACAATTCCCAAGACTAATGTGAAATCCGACGATGTTAAGTTCTCCATCATTGAGGGGTTTGAATGTTACCAGGAAATGCTCTGAGGAATTGGGAGGGATAACTAACGCGTTTGAACCGGGTTGAGAGGACGAATTTGCTGCCATTGATGGGGAAGATGGAAATGTGACTTTCTTGGTGATGGTGGGGATTGATCCAACCTTTGCATTGAATGTACTTACTTTATACGAGTTGTTGGCAACAACTTGTGTGGTCACTTGACCTAGTGGTCGTATAAGGTTTTTCATGGTCTGTACTTGGACTTCTCCTTCGGTTTCAATAACTATGCTGTGAATTTCCACTTCGAATGCAAATGGATTTTGAAGCTGAATTTTAAGTTGATAAATATCTTCTTTTATCAATAATTTGTCTCTGTTCAATGTTGATATTTTGGTTTTGTTGTAAGGGTTGAAAATGATGGGTTCACTATTGGAAGTAGTGGAATTTGGTCTAGAAGTATCTAAACCTGCTGATTTATTATTCTGTTCGTATTCGACAAATGAAACAAGTTCATCTTTTTGTCTGTTACTAATAAACTTAACTCTTCGCACCAAAAATGGATCCCAATATGGTGTAGAAAGATTAAGGTTGTTTCGATTGGACAAATAGATCAAGTTATCAATTTTCTCTTTTAGCTTAATTTGATCATCTGGGGGTAAGCAGTGTGTGAAACGGGTCAACAACAATCCACATAGTCTTAGCATGAATGACCAATCCTTAATGGCTTCACATATTCTCATTGCTAGTTTGATTAACAGTATTTGTAATGAAGTCCAATTTCCTTGACTATGGTCATAAGCCGATTCTGCATGACTTTCAGATTCTGTATTGACATTGTATATATTGAACAAATATTCAAATATATCACGAATACTAGCCACACGATCCTTCTGTCCGGTAATCGAGGAGATACTTCTAGAAATATCCGTCACGTCATTTCGTTGTCTCAAGAGACTAGATTCAAGTCTTGGAAGAATACCCACTAATAATGTTCGAAGGATAAATGCCCGTTTTCTATGAAGCTTCAAATCAGTGTACATTGAAGCCAAACAGCAATATATTCTGCATTGTTCCGTGATACTCATATCAACAAGCTGCAAAGAAAAAATGTTCTCGATCTCTTTGAGGATGTCAACTTTCAGAAAATGCCCGTTTTCAGTAACAGTTCCTGATAATTTGGTCGACTTCACTATATGATCAAGAACACTTGATGCTAGTTCATTACCACTTAAGTATATACCTATCATATACTTTATGGTTCTAAGAATAGACTCCACGTAAACGATGTCAGGCACCATATTCTCATAATCGTTAGTACTCAAATTGTAGAAATGTAAAATCTTCGAGGAGATCAATTTGATAAATGAGGGCAATGGTAACACAGAAAGATCCGGGCTAGAAGTAAAATTGAAACTGAGATTACTGCTAGTCGAATTTCTGGGGGAGTGCTGTCCAGAATTTCTATTGTGGATTGTGGGTGAAGGTCTGGCAAAGTGGCCATTTGTTGGAGGACTTGAAATGTTCTCACTTGATGTTCTCTTCGGAGACGTTATTTCACTATTGGAATTAGAAGTCACTGTTGCCATGGAGTGAACCTTACTTTTGGATATTTGAAGCACACTGCAAATTGCCTGTGATGGAAGTTGATAACCTACCCCAGTGTACTGAAGAAGTAATGTACTAATGCCGATTCCTTCCAAGGAACTTCCTAGCCAAAGAAAATCTTCACATTTTTTCAAATATACCAATGAGTCGGTGAAACATTGAAGTGCCTGGTTGTATTTACCTGCTAATAAGTATAGATTACCCATTAGTTTGGATTGTCTACCATTGTGACGTTGTTGGGACTTTGATTTTATGTCTGTTGGAGCGGGGGCTGTATTTGCTGTTGCAAAAGATGCTTTAAACGAAGTCGAACCTGAACTTAGCCTCTTTTGGGCCTGGTTAATCGTTTTCGTTAAGGTATGACTGTCAGTGATTGAGACTGGCGATCTCAAAGTGATATTTGAATAGGAGGAAGCATAACTGTCCAATGCAGACAAAAAGTTTCCACTGACATCACACATTATGGTCTCTGCTGCGGTTATGTTCTTCTCAGATGTGACATTATGATAAAAGGTACTGCTTCCAGGTATTGTTGGTTTAATCTGATCTGCGGGAGTATCGAAAAGGACTAAATTATGAACGATCGAGCTAGGGTATAATTTTCTCAAATTGCTTAGTATACCGGGAGTGTCGATGTTCACATCATATTTTCCTATACCCACAATAACGAAGGTTTTGCGAAAAGGTTCGAAGTCATGCAAAAATATCGATTCACTATCGGGAGAAGTTGTGATATAATCAAATATAATTCTTCCGTGTGGGAACGTTTGGGGGTTGAAGTAATGGAGAGATGTGTTGGGCGTAATATCCAACAACCTTACTTCTTTTACGCCAGTTCGTATAAGATCCAAATACTTGCTGAAGGCGACTTGTGTGCATCCGTTAACTGGCACCAATAGACATTTGACTCTAGCGGGGGATATATAATTATACCTATCACTCATATTGGAGCAGTGATCTTGGGTGCGATGTGTGTAATTTTATATGAATGAGTGAAAAATTTAGAATAGGTATGCCATCTAGAGTCTGTCGAGATTCAATCTTGGTGAGTTGTCTCTTAATTGAGGAAGTAATGGGCAGTTTTGGTCTTCAAGACGTGGTCAATATTTGGTTATAAGTGGGTCAATGGGGGTGTAAGGATATTTTTTGGCCCTAAAGAGTGTTTCAATAGTTGAATTTTCCTTTATCGAAATTGAATGACACGGTTTAATCAGCAGAATAACTATTTGAGTATTCCCCTGGCACAACGATCTGGTTAATAGTAGCATTGTAGTGTGAGATCAATACTGAAAAGTTTTGGTAAACATGTCGCGGTCGTGTGCACATGGCCAAAAACTGGGAGGCAAAGAACTACAACGTAGACTAAGACTTGAACAGATATACGTACTGAAGAAGTTAGCAGCAGCCTAAGAATAAAGATCAAGATCAAATAGAAGCGTCACCGGTATACTAGGATCTAATTATAAAAGAAATCAAAACTGCCCACACAGAAGAATTCATAATCCATATAAAATGCCTGGGTTGAATTTCGATAATTACCAAAGAAACCATTTCTTAACCACCAAAGGATTCGGTGCACCCACCGCCACCTCCACTGGTACCACGATTGTAGGGTGTCAATTCAAAGGAGGAGTGGTCATTGCTGCCGATACAAGAGCCACTGCTGGTAGCATTGTTGCCGACAAGAATTGTGAGAAGTTGCATAGATTAGCTCCTAAGATCTGGTGTGCTGGTGCTGGTACCGCTGCTGACACCGAGATGGTGACACAATTGATAGCCTCCAACTTGGAATTGCATCTGTTATCACAGAACCGTGATCCTCGTGTGATCACCGCATTAACTATGTTGAAACAGCACTTGTTCAAGTACCAGGGTCATTTGGGTGCTTACTTGATTGTTGCTGGAGTAGACCCCACAGGAGCACATTTATTATCAGTACAAGCCCATGGTTCCACCGATATCGGGAAATATCAATCGTTGGGTTCCGGTTCCTTGGCTGCCATGGCAGTGTTGGAAACTCATTTTAAAGAAGACATGACTAAAGAAGAAGCAATGAAATTATGTGCCGATGCCATTGAGCTGGGTATCTGGAACGATTTAGGTTCCGGTTCCAACGTGGACTTGTGTGTTATGGAAGTTGGCAAAGATGCCGAACTTCACAGAAACTACCTTACTCCTAACGTCAGATCTGAAAAGGCCAGATCCTACAAATTTGCCAGAGGCACCACTGCGGTGTTGAGAACAAACGTACGTGAATTATTGCACATAGACGAAACGGTTGTGTCGTTTGGGGACCAGATGGAAGTTGATGCTTGATAAAGAATGGATACAAGGAAGATAAAACAAAATTTAAAATAATGTTAACATCTTTCTAATGGAAAGAGGATATACTCTGAAGTTGAATCTGTAGAACAAATAAAATACGGGGTATTTGAAATGGGCCCTGTAGCCTAGTATCATAGTCTCGCCTAATGAAGTAGATATATTTGGTCTCATGTGACAGTTACTACTTACCCTCTCTCTCATTTAGACCTACCCATATAATTCACCACCTCGTTCATTACACAAAACCTTTTTTCTAGACTATTCTATAGAACAATCTCCAACATATAAAAGTTTACCAACTCCCACCATTAACCACATACTAACCTTGATATACCCCCGTGTCTTACTATACACATTACATACATTATGGTTGTCAATAATCCAAACAACTGGCATTGGGTCGACAAAAATTGCATGGCCTGGACCAAAACCTATGTCAACGAAAAGTTAGTTGGATTAAAGGTGGACAATGGTTCCATCCAGGTTGGAGTCAAGGATATCTCTTCAATCGAAGGAGATGTGGAAGTATCACAGCGTAAAGGAAAGGTCATCTCGTTGTTTGATTTGAAGTTGGTGATCAACGTGGTCTGTAATGAAGATGGTACTGAGAAGTTCAATGGTTCAATTACTGTTCCAGAATTAGCCTATGATTCTTCTGCTGAGGACTTACAATTCGATATTAGTTTGTACAACGAAACCAGCGAGGCGGAAAAGTTCCGTACTTTGCTCAAAAAGGATTTGGTTTCTCAGATCAGATCTATCTTGGCCAAGTTTGGTAATGATTTGATCGTTACTCATAGTGGTGATATCCAATTGAAGGCCGATGAAGTCAACTCAACTTTTACAAAAGCAAACCAGGTCTCTTCAACTACAGAACCAAAGCCAGCTACAAACAATGTGTCAGAATCAGAGCCAAAGTCTGCAACTCCTGTTGAAGCTGCAAAGACTTCCAAGTCTTCCACGACTAGATACAACACTTCCACTCTCCATCTTGAGCCCACATTCAACTGCCCTGCAGAACAGCTTTATATCACCTTATTAGAAGATGCACGTATTGCAGCGTGGTCCAGGTCTTACCCTACAATCCCCAAATTCCCTCCACCTGAGGGATCTAATTTCAGTTTATTCGGAGGCTCTGTATCAGGAAAAATCATCAAATTAGTTCCTAATGAACGTATAGTTGAGCTCTGGAGGTTGGAAGATTGGAAGACGGGACATTATGCTGAGTTGGACATCCAACTCGTCCAGGGTGCTGGAGAGACCAAGATGGTGGTGAAATTTTCAGGTATTCCAGTAGGAGAAGAGGATAGAGTTAGGGGTAATTTTGAGGATTACTACGTTAGATCAATCAAGATTACGTTTGGATTCGGAGCAGTATTGTAAATAGAGTTGAATACAGATAATTAATTTATAAGACGCCATGGTATAACTGTTCAATTAACTATTCAAAAGTTTGACGTAATTGGTATTAATTATGGTTGCAAAACTTAGGCCCAAGTAACTAATTCAACCAACATACTCTCAGATGAAAGTCTCGGTGACGTCACACTTCTGTACCATACATGACAACAACGATACCTCCACTTACACATTAACCATTCCGCCATCAACCAATGGGTCTTGTAGTGTACTTGGTACAGTACTATCAATCTAGCTTAGCGGGATTGTCTTGCCGTATACGGTTCTCACGCGCCACGGAACACCATACCGGATCGAGCATACACTTCCCTTAGCAATGATATATAACAAAGCCTGGACGAGTACAGTCATCTTTACTTTCACTTTTCTGTATCAACACCTATCGAATCCCAGTTGAAGGAAAGCATTCGAATAAACATCACTTTGAAATAGATATGACTGAATCCACCGTTGGAAAGGTATGGTTTTTTGATTAATAATGAAATTTATCCCCAGAAAAAGGGATTTCCATGTTTCACATTGAAGGAGGTGAATTATACAATAAAGACCAGATGGGTGATCAATTGATATCAGCAAGCATTGATCAACCAACCAATGATCCATGGCTTCTTATCATTTCTGTCATTTCCCTCAAAAAGTGGGGAAGAATCCAAACTTTTTATTGTTCCATCTCGTCCTTTAAATACTATGAACTTATTTCAACCCTAGCAGTCACAACATACTAACATTATCTAGACCATTACTTGTAAGGCCGCCGTTGCCTGGGAAGCCGCCAAACCATTAACCATCGAGGACATTGAAGTGTTGCCTCCAAGAGCCCATGAGGTCCGTGTCAAACTCTTGCACACTGGTGTGTGTCATACTGATGCCTATACTTTGAGTGGCGTCGATCCCGAAGGTGCCTTTCCTGTTGTGTTAGGACACGAGGGTGCCGGTATCGTCGAATCCATCGGTGAAGGCGTTACCAACGTCAAGGTTGGAGACAGTGTTGTTGCCTTATACACCCCAGAGTGTAAGGAATGTAAGTTTTGCAAGTCTGGAAAGACCAACTTGTGTGGAAAAATCAGAGCCACTCAAGGTAAGGGTGTCATGCCCGATGGAACCTCCAGATTCAAGTGTAAGGGTAAGGAATTGCTCCATTTCATGGGTTGTTCCACATTCTCCCAGTACACTGTTCTCGCTGATATTTCTGTGGTAGCGGTCAACCCTGAAGCCAAGCCAGACAGAACTTGTTTGTTGGGATGTGGTATTACCACCGGTTACGGTGCTGCCACCATCACTGCCAATGTCCAAAAGGGTGACACTGTGGCCGTATTTGGTGCTGGTTGTGTTGGTTTATCTGTCGTTCAAGGTGCGCTTGAAAGACAAGCTTCGAAGATTATAGTCGTCGATATCAACGATAAAAAGTCCGAATGGGCATTCAAATTCGGCGCCACTGACTTCATAAACTCTTCCAAATTACCCGAAGGTACCACCATTGTGGATAAGCTCATTGAAGAAACCGATGGTGGATTGGATTTCACTTTTGATTGTACTGGTAACGTCAACGTGATGAGAAATGCTTTGGAAGCTTGTCACAAGGGTTGGGGTCAATCCATTGTCATTGGTGTTGCTGCTGCTGGTAAGGAAATTTCCACTAGACCTTTCCAATTGGTCACTGGTAGAGTGTGGAAGGGTGCTGCCTTTGGAGGTGTCAAAGGTAGATCTCAATTACCAGGAATTGTTGATGACTACATGCAAGGTAAATTGAAGGTTGATGATTTCATCACCCACAGACACAACTTGGACAACATCAATACTGCATTTGATGACATGCATGCTGGTGATTGTATCAGAGCTGTTATTGACCTTTAGCAACTAGTAAATCCGAAATTATAAATACTGTGTATAAGTAAATTGATTATTGTATATAACATCTTACTTTCATAGATATACAAGAGTTGGTATATTAGATATGGTATAGCTGAGAATATCTATAATATGTATTGTACAGTTTGAGCCACCAATCACTATTCGAGTTGGTATTTCCTTTATTTACTTATCTATCAAATTGAGTTTCATTCGAAGCGATTAATTGCGAAAGTTAATTTTCGTCACTTGCTTCTTCAGGACCATCCAAGTCAATGGCAGCTTGTAAGTTTTCATTGTCAAGTTCATCTTCATCCACTTCTTCCTCTTCGAAGTCATCTTGACCTTCCATGTCTATGTCTTCATCTTCATCATCGTCATCGTCTTCGATTATTCCATTCTCTCTAGCATCATCAATTTCTTCAATGTACTCAACATCACTATCAGCATCATCAATATCCTGTTGGTATTCTCTTGTCAAGATCTCCCTCTTCAACTCATTGTGTTGGTACAACATGTTTAGTCTTCCTTGTAATTCCAACAATCTTGGAAGAGTATTAGCCTTCTTGGTTAAGGCAGAGTGCAAGTTTGAAAGTTTAACACTCAAGTTTGGTAATGATGCCAATACAGTACCGTGAATAATGACAATCCATTTCAACCAGAAATTAAGTTGGTCAAACTTGTTGGCTTGGCGTTGAATTTTTTCAGATAACTTATCCAATAATACAACTGCTAATGAAGAGTCAAGTTTTTTAATTGTGTTTTGAATGACTTGAGGGTCACGATTGCTCAACACAGACTCCAATAAAGAGTTGTCATTGTTCTTTAAAGATTGGGCCAACACAATAGTCAAAGTACCTGTTCTGTTACCCAACTTCTTTTTAGTACGGGTCTTTTTAGGTTGTTCTCCAGTGGTAAGTTTTTCCAATTTATCGGCCAAAGTTTCACTTCCATCTTCAACATCTTGATCTAAATCTTTAAAGTTATTACCGTCACTGACAATAGTATGGTTTTCATTGTAAATCTTTGGAGCCGCCACATCGTGACCAAGGGTAGAGTGAGAGGTTGGTTTGAGATTTGGTCTTGCTCTTTCCACAACTTTATCGCTTTCAATAATGGACTTTCCAGATTCATCAACCCATTTGATAGACTCGAAATATGGGACATTACCGTTCTCTAGCCATGAGATCAAGATCAAGTCATCAACAATTGTAATGGTGTTTATGGTAACGTTGGCATCAGTAGGACTTTTGATTTCAACTTCAGGTCTTGATAATCTTATCAATGCATTGGATGGTCTGGATTGGATGGCTGCAGTTTGTCTTCTCTTTTTCTTAGATTGTGGGGTGCTTACCGGAGCAACTGAGGTTACTAATGGGTCGTTGAAAATTTCAAGATTACCATTTTCGTTAATGGTGGTCAAAATAGACTTACCGTCTTTAATACCAAGGTCCACATTTAATACAGATGCATGCGACACGAAAATTGCTTTGGTGGTTCCCTTTGAGATAGAATACAAATTAATGAAACGATCTCCCTTGGCACTGGTTAAAAACAAGTCAGAATCCGTTGGTACTGGTAAGATCGAGTTTACAGGTTGAATATGTCCTGGGAAAGTCTTGGTGATTTGACGAGATGCAATATCCACCAAATGAATGGAATGGGACCCGATCAAAAGCGATGGCAGGCCATTATGTATCACACTGGAGATTCTGTTAATGGGCTCGGCGTTTTCCAACAAGTCGTTGATGTTGAAACTTTGTAGTAATTTATATTTGACAATGTCCCATTCATAGATGGTTCCTGCGTTGTCACACGCCCAGGCAGTTTGTGTGTATGCAGAGAAATGAAAGTCGAGAATGGATGCATGGCTAGCAGTACTGAGCTCGGTGACAACTTCATTGCTTGAAGGTGAATAAATCAAAATTGATCCTTTAGTCAAACTTAATGCTAAAATGTACCCTCCATTAGATGGAATCCACGAGATTTGAGTGAGTCTTGAAGACTTGTCAAGATTGAAGGATGTGTTGAGCGGGGCTTGCGATGGATTTATTGTCTGTACTTTGATCTGGTGAGTGTCTAATGCAACGTGTCCTGATGCTAGGTATGCTTTGGTAGGATCAAACTTAGCAGTGATATATGGACCAGACATGATGTTTGTAGTTGGGCAAAAAATTGGGCGGAAGTTGGTCTGATGTACAGGAGAAAAAAGTGATGCAGTTCTGGTGAGTGGTAGTTTGATTGGGTATGTTAAGTCGTCCAGTGATAACCCTTTTACGTGGTTTATGCCTGCTCTATTTGAAGGAGTTTCTCAATATAATCATGTTACTGAGATGAGCTTCTGCAACAAAAATTTTATTGTGCGACTATGTGCAGGTTTCCACGAAATAGATCGGTATGGGTGCAAATAAAGTAAAATCGTTAATTGTGTATTTTTAATCGTAAAATGGGTCGTTAAGTGCTATATATTATCACATTCGGAGTGTAGACTTTGTGAGAGTTGTCATTAATATACTTTCTCCTCACTTTGTCTCTCCATCTTTCTAAGTCTTCTTTCTTCTTTTGACATCCTTATCATCCTTAGTTTGATCATTTTCTTTGTCCCCCTCTTCTTGGTCATCGTCTTGCCTCTCAGCCATGGAACTCTCCATGTGTACATTGATGTTAATTCCTCCTCTAGAAGTTCTCCTTTTCAATTTATTTCTCATGTCTGCAGAAATACTCGCAACTGGTGGTGTTGTCTCTGCATTATCTTCTTCGTCAACTTCGTTTTCAAAAAGGTGTGCATTGGGTATTGGTTTCTTTGTTTCCATTACCAACTTTTCGTATTCCTCCTTCTTCATTTTGCCTTCCTTGACAAGCTTTTTGAGTAATTCACTTTCTCTGGGTGGGGAATCAGCCTTGTCCTTGTCGGGCACTGCTGGTGAGTCCGAGTTGGCCCGAGAGTTGGAGACTTCAGATGCAGGGGTGCCTTTCCCGCCAGTTAGACCCTGTCCACCCGAAACGGGATTGGAATCACTGAAATATACTTCGCTGACACTCAAATTCCTATTTGGGTCTAGCTTCCGCTCACGTAAGTTTTGGAGACTATGTTCACCTTCTGGGTCCTGTTTTATTTCAGGAATAATTTCTCCGCATATCAACGCAGCTGCATCCTGCGAGGTATACTCTTTTGAGTGGGCGATCCTACTATGGTTGAGAAACCCTTGAGCAGAGGAGAAGTTGCTTCTTTGACAATCGGGACAGGTCAACCGGACAATCACGCCATCGGTTCTCCTGTAGAGACATCCCAAGTTCTGATTGGCTTTGATGGAACTAGTTTGGCCCAGGGGCGACAAAACAGAATATGAAGGTCGGAGGGAGGAAGTTGTGGACCTAGTCCTGTAAGTATGACCAGCACCTTGGAATGGAGGGATGGATGGATCGTTGTTGTATCCCACGCTACCACCAAAAAGCGAGTTTTCGCGATCGGGAGTCAAGTAGTCTGGCTTAAAAAGATCTTTGCCACCGTAGCTATAGTTTTGATCATCGTACCCTACGAGTTGCAGTCTTTGGAGATCATTGAAACTGATGGCCAACGACTTGTTCAATACCTCCATGTATTTGAGGGTGAAGTCGTTGGGTTCATTGGATAATTTCACGTCGTTGGGAATATCGAAAAACTTTCTTAGTACCAACATTTGGGACTCTATCTTGTTTACCTCAGCTTCAGTAAGCTTGAGTTCACGGTGCTTCAACCGTATCTCCAAGTCAATTTGACTGGTAATGATCTCTTTAAGCTGGTCAAGGGGAATGTCATGCAATTTCTTGATAATGTTCTGCTTCTGTGTGTCTTTCATTTGTTCCTGCTGTTTGTCTATTGTAGGTTCAGTTCCTGATTCAAGTGGTAATTCAGGGTCAGAAATCGGAGCTTCCGCCACATCCAGTAAACTACTGTCCAGGGGTGAGTTTTGTAGCAGAATGCCGGAGTTCTTTGCATCCACACTACTCATTAGCTCGTATGTTTGCGTGGTTTTCGAAGTATGGATCAGTTATTTAGTCCAACGGCTCTGGGGTTCCAAGTAATGCTGTCATTATCGTGCTTGCTCGAATTTTGGTGGAATTGATAATTTGGGTGCGCTGCTCACGTAATGAAATTCTTGTCAATGGACAGTAACTCTGGGGTGAGATTCTAGTACAGAAAAACGCTTCACGAGTTTTTGCAGTCGTTGGTCCTAGTTCATACTTTAAACCTATCAGGTAGATCCAGTAGATTCCAATTATACTCCGAGACAATACCATTTTTGAGTCAACTATACAAACAAAGTAACATTGAATAACGTAGATTGAAAAAAATACTTTGGAAATGTATGGATAAAGTGTCAAATGTCCAAGAAATTTGCAAAAATATCCCAACACTTAAGGTTTTAGTATTGTCACATCACACTCTATCCTATATAAAGCCACACCATATTTTACTCTCAGGAAAGGTTTGATTCTTTACTTGCTTGTACTAAGACTCATGGCGCAAAATGGGTGCAAAAGTGGTTCGCAGAGTTGAGTACTAGGGAATCTGCGTTGGAGAACACAGAGAGGACTATGGAAAGATTAAGTATTTGCTTAAGGAGGTTGGTGCTGATACTATACCTTATGAAAACTATCAAGCCGGCTATTGACCCATTGAGGATCTTGAACTCCAGTAAGTGTTTTTGGAATGATCTTCATGAAGACAGTACTTAATGTTAGGTAATACATAGTAAGTGAGAGAGTGAGATAGGAGAAAAAACGACTATCGGATGTGAAAGAGTATTGTTGAGAGTATCAATAAAGCATGTATCAGTATTGATGATCCTTTAGACAGAGAGAAGCAAGAATGTCCACTGAACAAGAAGATCAGTCCTCTATTTCAATCACCACCATAGGGAGAGTGTTCAAGGAGTTATCGTTTAAGAGTGACGACACAAGAATAACGCGTCCTACCTTACAGTTGGCTGCAGAGTACATTAAGTTGTTTATCAACGAAGCCATACTAAGAGCCAATGAAGAACGGTTACTCGAAGGAGATTCGCTTACAAAAGTCGACGGAATTGATAACTTGGAACAAAAAACAAGTCAGGGGAAAGAGGTCAATGCCGATGAAGATGGCGAGGGTGTAGATATAGATTTGGATGATGAAGAAGATATTGATCCCGACATCAATGAACCGAATACACAGTACCATATGGGCACCAGTGTGGAGTTCTCGACAGACACGCTAGACTCGAGGCATTTGGAGAAAATAGCCGGAATTTTGGTTCTAGATTTCTAATTTTTTAGGTACTTTTATATATGATTGATGAGTAACAGACACAATAATAGCTTTGCTTTTAATTTGTAGAGTTTATGAAACGTTTTATCAAATCAATATTTTATTGAAAAGGGACATCAGGTATTTACAAGAGACTCACTCGATCATCACATGGTATTCCCCCAATTCTATAATATTCCAGAATCCAAATGATAACTCCTTTTTAGACAACTTCAATTGTTTGATACTTTCTGGAAGCTCCGCTTGCACCGTTATATAAAGCGGTATTCTTATTCTGTAAGTCTCATTTACCTTGATTTGTGGCAATTCTGAATCAGAATCATTTGCTTCCAACAGCAATATAATTGGAATTTGGCTCCATCCAGGTCCTTGGGCTACCAAATTGTCTGGATTATCTGTATACAGAGAATCAGGGTTTCGATCTTTGAATAGTAAGTTGCCCATCCTCAAAACCAACTCTGACCGTGAAACTGTTGTTTTTGGAGTTAAACACGAGGTGGGTATTGTATGGATAAGATTTTTGGTTGTGCTTCCCGTTTTGATCTTTGTATCTGCAATAGGAACCTTCAAATGAATTTTAAATGTGTCCGGATCTTCCACGAATCCAGTTGGTTCGATGAATTCCAATGGAATGAATGGTACGGTTGCGACGTGGACAGTCATATCCGTTGCCAATGGATTGAGGAGATTGATTAGGAATGTATAATTCTTCCCAGATTTAAATATCTTTTCTGGGACTGGATTTTCGGACAAGATTTTTGGAGAGACAGTATTTGTGACTTTGATCGATGGAAAATACTCAATGGCATTGTACTTGGCTCTAAATTTGTTGATGGTTGGAAGTTGATGAGGATCTACGTGTGGTAGAAATAGTATAGTGTTGCAACTCAAACATTTATATGACCTTTTCACCGCTAATTGTTTGGGTAGTGGGTATTTTGTCTCAGGTTGTGGCTCTTTTTTGGGGAACTTATCAATGTCTATAGTGTTTGAATGTTCTGGCTTTTTTACCAGAATATTTGATAGGCTTAAATTTCTGAGTTGGGTTTCATCAACTGTCTTGATATGGTCATAAGTTGCTGAGGCGATTTTTTCTTGAAGATTTTGGAACTGTTTATTGGAGTTTTTGCTCCTTTCTGAACTGATGATCGAACTTAATGACTTGGGACTGGTGACAACTTGGGACTGGTAGACGTATTTACAGTACACACAAGTGAACTTGAATGCCTTACCTGTCTTACCATTGACATCGTGGTCTGATACTGAAATGGTGACTAGTGAAGTACACTCGGGACACACAAAACAGCTCTTGGTACAGTGTCGTACATCGTTGGCCGAGGTTGTATAGTCGGTGATGCAATTGGGACAGAATTTCGATTCTATGTTGTAAGCACAGTCGTTGGTAGACTTATGGATCTGACATGATGGACAGAAGTAGAGCTGGGATAAGTGATGCACAGAGTTGAGAGAAAATCCTAGTAGCGAGTTGTGGGTATTAGACTTCGGGCAGTATATGTTGGAGTCATTGTATAGTCTTGACATGGAGAGGCTGCAAAACAGAAATACTAAGCATTGATTATTATTGAAAGGAGGACTTATTGTGTATGATAGTAATGTCGCAAATGCGACATTGTTCACGATAGTACGCAGTCAATAAGAGATACGCAATCCTCACCATCATGTGCATTAGTGTACTTAGTGTGTAACCAACGGAGTACGTAAAATTAACTCAATAACTATGCACAGGTATGCCTTGCATGGGTGAGCTGATCCGGAAGGTATCCAAATTTTAGGCGAAACTTTTAAATAAACGGTGCTATTAGTGATTTTTATGGACTAGACCCTGAAAAATGTAAATACTCGTGTAGAGATCAGTAACAGGGTTCCAGAGAGAAGTTTAATTGATCGAATACGAGGCCACTTAAAGTATGTATTCATAGCCCCAGTCCCCAACGTGGGAGTGGTGGGTCTTGAGGCTGCTGCTTCTTGATTAAAGTTTCGTGTCTTGAAACTGGGTGGTCTTGACGATCGTAGACCCTAGACCAAAATCATTGCGAACTAGAGTCAGTGCACGTGTCTGATGAAACAGAAGCAGGTACCTACCGGTACCTCTAAGGTTGTTTCTTGGATATATATAGAGGAGCAAGTTTCCCCAACAAAGCATACTCGAGTAGCCAACCACAATGCTTTTACGAATCGCACATCTTATTGTCTTGGCCAGTGCCATCAGTGTTCCATTTGGGATTGACGATACTGACGTACCATTAACTGCGACATCTTTTGGGCCTTCTAGAAGTTCTCAGTTGATGCGGAAGGATGATGACAGCTCCAATGACATCAAGTATGAGGTTCTCACTCAATTCTTCGAGCAGGATGATCCCAACACCGACGACTCAAACTTCGAAGTGACACTGGATTTCGGTTTATACCCCAACACTACATGGCCTCAATTGGTATCAGATCTCAATGACTTGAACAAACAGGACAAGGACAAACAGTACAAATTATTCTTCTTACAGAGACACGGGGAAGGATACCATAACGTCGCCCCATCGTACTACGGATCCGAAGAATGGTCTTGTTACTGGCAAGTCCTCAACGGGAATGGATCGGTTGAATGGTATGATGCAGAATTGACTCCCAGGGGTATTAGTCAACTAACCAGTTTTGAAAAGGTTTGGGCACAAGGAATAGCCAACAACGGAGTGCCAACCCCACAATCATATTATGTTTCTCCTTTGAGAAGAACATTGGAGACATGGAATTTACTTTGGAATAAACTTGCCAGTGGCAAGCCTACCATCAAAGAGTTGGCTCGTGAAACCTATGGGATTGGTACTGAAAGTAAGCACCACAACAAGGAGTACATTGCTAGAAATTACCCATTTGCAATTTTTGAAGATGGGTTCTCTGAGTTCGACGAATCGTGGATTCCTGACAAACATGAATCGTCTGAGCATAGAAACTACAGAGCACAGCAGCTCTTGAATGACATTTTCACTAACGACGACAACCAGGTTGTTTCATTAGTTTCTCATTCTGGATTGATAAAGTCTATTCTCAAGGTCGTCAACCATCGTAAATGGACGTTGGCAACCGGTTCCATGGTTCCAGTGGTAATCCGGGCCCATTTCAATAAAAATGGAGATAGTTACGATTTATCGAAGTCATGGGTAACGTATCAAGCGTGTGCATCGAATTAGAAAGCATAAAATTTAGATGAGAATTAGACGGTTGGGAACTTTAATTTATGCCAAGATGGTGTAGGAAGAAGAGTTCAGAAATAGAAACAAACAAGAAAGGCACCCAGCGTTTTGGTACCAAGTTAATGATCGGCAGACTGATGCCAAGAGGATCACAATCTGAACCAAGAGTGACGAAAGAAGTTAAAGCTCTTGTGAACACTAGAACACGGCCAATATTATTTTGATCAGGCTGAGATGGTATATGTCACGTCAAATCGAAGGAAAATAGACAGGATATAAATAGCTAATACCAATAAAACACTATTCTTGAATGCCGGACCCGAGACTGCGGAACGTTTTTTTAAAAGAATTCCTAGCATAGCGCATTTTGATGACTTGAGTTCTGTAATGTAATTAGTTACCACTACAAAGGAGCGCTAGCGGCAACAACGGAATACATGCTTACATAGATCCAAGGAGGTGGCTACTGGTACACTTCACTATTTTTAGCATGGGTGGCGTAGATGATAATAAATATCATCAAAGGGATAGGAGTAATTATACATCAACAGTAAAAAGTCTAGTCTTGCACGGAAATTTTTAGTAGCGGACGGTACATAAGACGGACCAATTTAAATGTATGGTGTACAACTGTGGAGGAACCGTGGGGTATAACTCTATTACACTTCTACTATGCGTTTGCGTTGTATGCCCTCATCCTATAGTCTCTACCCCTATCGTGAGCCCAGACCTTCTGTGGCACTTACACTAACACACTCGGCTCCAAAGACTCTCGATGTAATGCCCAATTACGCAATATCGATCTGGCAGATCCCTCTTCATAGGTCCAACTAGTATACTGTACAGTCGCAGGCAGACAGCCAAGCGAATTTGCGCGGCATGCCTAGAGTTAATATGTTAAGCGCTGCAAAATGCCGTTTTTCCCCATACGACCCGAGGAAGGATGTACCCGTTTGTGCCTCGAACCTACTCCGTACCGGCCGTTTGCCTTCCAATGCCATTAAATGACCTGGTTACACTAGCATCGCCCACCTCTGTCTAGGGGCCTTGTTGCTCAGCTTATTACTAACTATGATGTCCAGTCAGTGCATTAAATTGCTCGCGTTCGTACTCACACTCGCACTCACACTTCCGAGACACATCCGCTAATTGATTGTTCCACCTATGACCTCATAACGACGTTATTTTTACAGTGCCTCATAAGGCCGGGTCTAGACCGCACATTTTACTTTAGACGTACGCACAAAACGTATCCATCTTGAGATCCCTAAAATGTGAAATCCACATGACACAACACCTCTGCTGGGCTGACAGACTCTCTTAAGTTTAGCAGTGTTGTTGTGTAAACATCTCGATCTCCCCATCTCAGCCCCAGTAGCTCCTTTAATACCTCGGAAAACCCACTTTTCTGCCTCCCTTGAACGTCATTTCCATCAATAGTCCTGCCCCCTCTTCTCGCACAACCAGCACCTCCGGCCTTATCCTGGTGTCAGCCACCGAAAAGAAATCTCACTTCCCTGCATCAACGAGACCACCACGCCAGTCTTACAACACACGTCGTTCGATTGCCTAAAAAGACTAGAACATCCTCTTTTTCTTCTTGCCACCCTTACAACATCTTATACACTAGGGACTATCTGATTATTAGGAATACTAAGAGGGAACAACTCAGGAACTCCGTCTTAGAACACAACTACAAAAGTTGCGAATACCCACCACTTGCTCTACAGAATAGACCTGTCCTTTCCAACACCTAGAACCATCTTCAACCAGTGATCTATACGATTCCTACCAACTAGACAGCCATAGATTCTTATAAATCAATATCTCACTGCTCCAAGTTTTGAGTTCATCCGTTCTATTCCCATCTCACTAATATCGATCATCTCATCGAATAACATATTCTCGAATCCTGCCAGCCGATTATCGACTATCCAAAAACTCGACTATTTCAGTCACGTCCCTACTTACGACCATTCCGTCACCATCCGTTATTGAAGCCCCTAGTTTTCCTGGCTCTTAGCGTTATTTTTACGGTGCTATTGTTCTTTGAGTTATTGTTGTCACGGTATTCTAGACGTTGTCCCCATAACTTTAAAGTCATCATTGTCACCTACCCCAATAGAAGATATTCTCCGCAGGCATCATGAGTTCTTCTCCGTCAATTTGCGCTTCACCCAATTTCACATTCCCATCAACAAACAGTCCTCGAGACTCACCGGTGGACTATTTTACCATGAAATCGGATTCCAAACCGGCATCGTTTCCACTCCCACATTTTTCACCATCTCCACAACCTTCAGCTCAGAATAGACACATACCCCTGCTTTCAGGTATTCACCACCACAATCATCACATACATCATCTTCCCAAGCTGGCAATTGTAGAAAATCAAAAATCAAAACTAGGATCAGTACATAATAGAACAGTCAATGATTCCATCAGCTCTATCACGTCCAACACCTCCGACTTGACCATATATGAAAACAGTTTCTCCAAGAGTTTACGCAGCGATTCCATAATATCGACGGATACTTTGGTTGACGAAGAGTCGACCAACTTTTTCAAGCCAGACAACCACAACACCGACACCCATTCCCAAACTTTGCATGCGCCAAAACTCAACATACCTAGACGTGCCAACCATTCGTTATCGGCGCCATCTAACGACATCAAGAAAAATACCTTATTCAAAAGTGAGGAATTGAACTCTCAGAAGGCATCATCTGCCACGGAACCTTCATTCCCATTCCATGCGCCTTCGTCGACCCCCTTCTCACAGTCAGCTGGGCCTCGTACTCAGAACTCATCATCAGTCTACTTGAAGAAACAACTCACATTACCTACTATCCCTCTCAAGAACGAGTTATCTTTTGATTCAATAAAACAAGAACAGCTCAAACGTTTGCATTCCCTACCAACGGTAAATTACAGAGAACAGATTGAAAATCTCTCGACATCAAGTATCAAATATCTCTCGGATATTGAAGCCAAGGCAGTTTTATCGGACTCTGTTGATCCAATTTTAATTATTGATATTAGGCCGTTCGCTGATTTTGTGAAATTACACTTGAAGCACTCCTTGAATGTTTGTTTACCTTCAACACTTTTAAAAAGACCCAACTTCAATTTACATCGGTGCATCAACTCTTTACCAAATTTTGAAAAACTGCAATTCAAAAACTTATTCGCTACGAAAAACGGTAAAATTTTGATCTATGACTATTACGAAAATTCAGCAAATTTGTATCACATTTGCCACAAATTTATCAACAGTCCTTTATTCATCGATGCTCACCATACTCTCTACTTAATTGACTCAAATTTCACACAAATTAGTACCAAGTTTCAAGAATTGTTCGAAGAGGGTAGTTCGAGTACTTCTAATATCCCACCTTCAAATGGAATGGATATGGAATCAGATTTTTTCACAGATTTCAGAAACCCAACCATGAATTCGAGCTTGAGACCTCAGCCCACAACTTTACAAAATCCTTCGTCTACGAATAATATAAACACCAAAGTTTCTCCCGAGAACAGTGTTAATAATATTTTGTCTCCGCTAGTTTTGAATCCAAAGGTTAGAGCCCAATCAGTCACCAACTTGTCAACATTTCAAAAGTCAAGTAATGAATTGAAAAGGAACGCAAGTACCATTCTTGATCTTGATACCATCACTAGTTCGACACCAATACTTTCAAATTTTTCATTGCCAAAAGCATCAGGTTCTGTCTTCAAAATTAGACACAATGAAGAATATGCTGGTCTGAAATCTGGGTCCTTCAATTTCACTACGACTAATCCTGAACCTTTAGCATTGTCTGAAAATAGTTCAAAACTATTCAAATTGCATAATTTACCAACCGATAGATCGAGAATGCCCAACTGGTTAAGGTCGACTATTTTAAATGGTGAAGAGCAATCAAGTAAGATAAGCGACGATTTTTACGCGTTGGAAAAGTATGAGCAAAAGAGATTGATTACTGCTTTGTCATTACTGAATCCATTCTCCAAAACAGAAGCTGTTCAATCTCCAATGCATGAAGGAGAGATTGCACCAACAATTAGTAGTGGAATTGAATACGGACACAAGAACAGATACAAAGATATCTTTCTTTTTGAACATTCGAGAGTTAAGCTTAGTGATCTTCCTGAGGATATTCCGGGTGAACGTGAAGTAAGCGATGAAGACTATATCAATGCCTCGTACTTAGATCCTATTCAAAACTTGTCAGACTACACCGAAATCTCTCCAAAGTTTCTTTCACATTTGAAGTTCATTGCAACACAAGGTCCATTAGAACAAACTATGGGAGATTTCTGGAAGTGTCTTATCAAATCAAGAAGTCCGATTGTAATGTCATTGACAGATGAGGTTGAAAATGGGGTTATGAAATGTTCACCATTCTGGAAATCTGGTATATACCGGTCAAACCAGGATGTGATTAATTTGAAGCTTACAGGCGAAGTGAAAACTAACCCACATTTGATATTAAGGTCCTTTTCAATGACAATGAGCAATCAAGAAGGTGGACCCATCATTAATCATAGTGTATTTCAAATCCACTTATTGTCTTGGCCAGACATGGGAACTATTTCCTCACCATTGGATATTATTCAATTGGTACAACTCAAATACTACATGTTAGAAAAAATGCAAATTCACGATGATTGTCTGTATCCTACAGTCATTCATTGCTCAGCCGGATGTGGTAGAACCGGTACTTTGGGAGCAATTGATACAGTCATTAATATTTTGAAGAACAATAAATCGGCAGAACTCAATTCAGATCCGGTGCAGAATATTGTTAATAACTTTAGAAAGCAACGTATATCCATGGTTCAAAACTTAAGACAATACTATTTGATCTACGAGATCGTTTTGAATTATCTCAGTTTGGATACTACTGATGAAAATGGCGTAATTCGTCTGCACTGGGATGATTTGAGTAAGCTCGATATTGTTGAAGAATTCATTGTGAATTATGCCAACTACTAATTTAATTACTAATCATTTTATTACAAAATATTTATCTACTATTTACTTCGTGTTTACTTCAACTCTTCTCACATCTTTTTTATATTGAATAGACGGTATTCAATGGGGTTTTGACATCTAATATAGCTTATTGTTGTAGGAGCGAACTGCTTTGGTAGATATCTTGCTCTCAAAGTACGGCACCTATTTCAATGCCTCTTGTTCGCACGAACAACCAAACACGACCTGTAGGTAAATTTCGAATTTCGATGGCTTCAACGCGCGTGCGAAGAAGAGCCACAACAACGGGTAGCTACGGGTAGCTATGTAGCATCACCTAATAAACGTTAGCAGTGTCTACAGGCACGGCAGAAGTAAATTGGACCCTGAAGGATTTGACAATCGGCTTAAGAGCTACAATAAAGTTGATATATTTTCGATTATATTAAGAGTACACACGTAATGATTTTTTTCTAAGATCTTTGGCTAAAAAGATTTAAACGTTGGCAGCGATAGCTTGCTTGATAGCACCTGGGTTGGCACCAACAACCTTTTGGACGACCTTACCACCCTTGAAGAGAAGCACGGTTGGCATGGAACTGACTTCGTATTCTTGAGCAACTTCTGAAACCTCATCAACATCAAGCTTGATGAATTTAGCACTGGTGTATTCACCAGAGAATTTGTCCAAGACTGGAGCAATCATCTTACAAGGTCCACACCAGGTAGCGAAGAAGTCGACAACGACCAATCCATCGTGGGTCAAGGCTTCATCAAATTCTTGTTTACTTCCGACAACAGCAACCATTTTGTATGTGAGTTAAATTTATATTGTGATAAAAAGTTGGATAAAGGATTAATCAACGCAATTGTCTGCTCTTTTATACTTTTGTTGAAATCTTACGTAATTCAGGGTCGAGCCCTCCGGCACGCATCTCATTTGTGACCAGGTGCAAAAAATCTAGATTCACATAAATGTCAGCGCAGTAGTATTTCTAATTGCATTAATAATGTGTACATACACGAAGCCATAGCATCACGTATGGAACTTGATGGAATCGCGCGGATGGTTCGTTGTTACTGGTACGCTAAATATGAAACATGATTCATAATAGTGATTTGAAAATGTCGTTGGTCCCTTAGATCGATGCAATGAGTAATTATTAAGCTGAAGCGAAGGAACCTTAAGCGTTGACAAATGGCTCAACTGAAGGCATGATACTATTCTCACTGGGTCGGAGACTTCCTATTGGCTGAAAAACCTTGTGCCATTCCCGATAAGGCAATACACACTAAGAACAACGTTGAAATTACAGCCAATCACATACGTCGACCCTGACTTCTAAGTCCAAATCGAGAAAGACAAACATGAAATTACATATCAGATTTTATTATGTTGAAAAGATAAAAAAATGCTGTCCTGATTGGGAAACATTGCTCCTAGCGGCCTTCCTATTGGTCCATTCTTCCCGGATTTCTCATCACAACTCGCGTCGTGTCTTGAGAATTTTCTATTATGGGTGAATCAAGTCTGAACCGTGAATATTTTTATGCAACTACATTCAATAGGTATGGTTTATGTCCGTACAAAAGACGGCAAAAGCGTAAAAATGGTGGAATTAAATCAATACTTCTTCCCAAATGGAACTGTTTGTTGCTTCAAGCTTCATTTGAAAAAATGGCGGCTTCTTATTGGCTGCAAACATATCTGAAATTGGAAAAAGTGGATTCTTCAGGAGGGGAACAACCTGATAGACCAATCACATGGCTCGAATGTAACACGAAGGCGATATTTTGCAGATTGCGATAACCGTTTGCTTAATAATTTCTCCATTGACACATAGTTACTGTGATAACAATTTTTTGAATTTTTGGTATAACAAAAACCAGGGACACTTCAGTTCCCTGCCCTTTTTACCCCAAAAATAGTCAGTAATAAACTTCGTATAAAGTGGCTGATTTCCTCTCCCTTTCAAAGTTTAATTTGAATACTCAATTATAGTTTTAGAGCTGCAACAACTCATTAAATTTGCAAAATGAATCAATTCAGTAAAACATTCGGGCTGGTTGTGTACTTCACACCAGAATTGAATAAAGATGATGAAGGTTTCAAGTTTTCGTTGATTAAGCCTATAATTAGTGGCTACAATATAAACTGCAAAAAGAAGCTTAAAGATGTTGAAAGATATAATTTACACTTCAAAAATACAACAGGATATTGGTGTGCCGGTGTACTCTGGGTAAACGATAACTACAGTGATCAACAACTTGTTGATACAATTCTCGTATGTTTTGAAATAGTGACCACCCACAATTTGTCAACTAATGAGGTTGTGCAAATCTGTGATGATGCAGGTGAAATCACTTCTATTCTTGTCAGATTGTGAGGTAGGAGTTAGTTGCTAAGCATTGGTATAACATGGTACTTCTATGAGGATTCAATCGAGGATATAGCAACGAAATAACTCGTATAAAATCATCGAATATATTGCACCATATAATTTAATGTATACTTATCTGGTTTAGTCAAGAGATAAAGCTTTGGCTTTCGATCTATAAGCGTCCCATTCGGGACAAGCGAGAAGCTCTGGTAAGAGGACCGTTTGGCCTTCTTCATAATTTTTGATCAAAGTCTTTAAGTGCTCGTTCAATACCTTATAGTAAGCTCCAAACACTTCCCTAAAGGTATTCTTTTTCCTTAAAGTTACTCCTCCTTCGGTAACTTTTGATGAATGCAATCCAACCAAATCTCGACAACGTTCCAAGACCGCTTGCAATGCTTTTTGTCTCAACTCTTCTGTGATCTCTAAATCCAACTCTCCGGTCACGGGTTCCCCGTTCAACAATATTCCTATTGGAGGTACACCGACCACTGTCTCATAAGTTTCTTCTTGATGCTTTAGTAAACCAATAATTTCCGAGTCACCAACCTCTGTTCCTTCTGGGATTTCGTTATACTTTCTAAATGCATCAGGAGCAATCAATGGCCATTCATGGTTGTACTCGAGACTCTCGTGAAAAAGGAGTGGAAATTTGCTTTCGTGGAAATTTATGTATACTCTTTTTGGTCCAAATATGAGTTGGATTCTAGGTACTATTCCCATCCACTTGGCTTTAAGTTGGTCTTCTAAAGCAGAAAACTTGATATCAAGTTCAGTAAGTTGGACATGATCATCCGACTTTTCTTCCGGATCCATTTGAGGGATAAAACCATAACTGCTGATGAAGTCAGGAATATTTTCTGTCTTCGAGTAACAGATGGTCACCTCGAACTTTTGATCAGTCAGCTTAATGGATTCTCTGGTGAGTTTCAATACAGTTGCCCTATTTTTGTAGTCAACATCGAAATAAGCATTGTTTTCATGGCTGTGGTTTGCAAAATCCAATACTGGAACTAAAGTAATGTTTGTGTAGAAGTCTTTGGCATTTGATTCCTCAATATTGAGGGTATTCAACTTGACTTTAAGAATTTCTTCATCTTCTATTATTTCATCTTCATTCGTTCCCTTTTCAATGAACTTTCTTTCCTTCTCGTGTGCCTCTACTTCGTGTGGGATTTCGAGCGTCCTGGATTTGATTGCTCTGAATAGTTGATAAAAGGTTTCGAATGGCATCAAATCATCAAAATCGTAATCTTCTTCCCTGTATAAGATCCTCAAGCTCTCAATGAACGACTGGTACTCAAACTCACCGACTTTGGATTGTTGAATGAATAGCGCCACGAATCCATCTTCACTGGAAGTCACATCTGGTAAGCTCAAAATCGGAGTATGCAATAAGATGTCCAAATAAAGATTGAATTTGACTATTGGTGATTCCAGATAGTAATTACCTGGCTTCTTCAAATCCCTTAAGATTTTAAATGCCATTAAATAAGCACCAACGATCTGGGTTTCGGAAGTCGGCTCTATCACACTAAGAATGTTAATGATAAGTTCAGATTGCTTCAATTTGATGGACTCGAATTCAGGCAATTTATCTCTTGTCTTAAGTTGTTCCAAAACTTTCAACAACAGTATGTAATCCAAGCTGATTTCGTACGGCACTCTAAGAATCTCAAGGTCTTCGGTGCCTTCTTCGACATCCTTGTTGATAAAATGTAATCCGATTCCTCCGAGTGCACTCTTGCCTATGGACAAGTTTGGATGCAATTTGATCCCATTCTCTTTCATCCATCCCAAGTATTTTTCGTTATTATAAATCCCGGGAATGTGCAAGTTTGGCTCAATCTGCATGGCTGGCCAGTCCTGTTCTTGTTGTTGGTTTATCTTGATGATTTAGGCCCGTAAATGTCAATACATGGGATGCTCACTCTAAGTCCAAATTTTGGCGAGTCACGATTGTGTTGCACCATTTTTTTGGGCACTACGTCAGTTGACGATCATTGATATTTGGAGATCATACTGAGGCCATGAATTACACTCGTTATGCGTGTTGCTTAGAATCGGGTATTTCGGTTTGGATACAATTGCATGAGTGTGGCGTTAATTTTAGGCTATGACCAGAGCTTTAGATGCATAATTGATGAGAGTCCTTTTTCATTGCATTGCCAGACGCAAGAGAGGAGGATGTCTGAATTATTCTCTGTGCTGTACTGTAAATTGCTGTAGTATAAGTAAGCAAAGTAATCAAGTCCCCGCTTAAATGATTTGATACGATACTAAATACCTATTGGTGTGCCTTCTTCTCAACCATAGTCCGTATCCGAACCCAGATAATTCAACTAATTGGTATGACATTATCATAAATTTAGAAACGCAGATAACTTGACCGATCTCTCCTCGCCCTGTTTCGAAATCAAATCTTGGTGGGAAGAGCAGATAAAAATCATTATCTCAATTCGATTGACAATCATATAAAAGTTCCAACTAGTATTAAAAGAATTGAGGTCCAAACAGTTGTGACTTTTAGCTTCTGCCGTAATAATTCATTAAGACAAACTTCCACCGATACTAACGTAATCGTAAGCAACAAGATGAGAATGAAATCCTGCGACGGTCATCATACTAAAGGCGCTCCTTCAATCTTAGATATCTAATTTGGCTGTCCCAAAAATTGCTTGAAAAATTCCGAACCACTACTCTCATACCCCATACTTCAGTAGCCGATAGTCGGTAGTTAGTCACCTTGAGTATTGTGGTTACACAAAATTATCTCACACGAATTCGAGAACCAAAAAAGTTTTCTTAACCTGATAGTAACATCTAACGAAGACTAACCAACGCGATAGCAATAATCTCAGTAGAAACAAATATGTCTTGGGACGACGAAGATTTTGATATTCCAGCTACCAAAGCTGCCCCAGTAGCTTCCGGAGCTTGGGAAGAAGAAGAGGAGGATGATGTTTTAGAATCTTGGGAAATAGATGAGGATGAAGTTGCCAGGCAAAAGAAGGAAGCTGAGGCCCAGAAGCAAAGAGAAAAGGCTGAATTGAAGAAGAAACAAGAAGAAGCAAAGGCCAAGAAGCTGGGAAAGAAGGGTTTGTCTGAATTTGATACTCTTGATGAAGCCACCAGAAAAGAATTTTTGAGAGAAGCTGAACTCAAAGCTGATTTGAACAATGCTGCCGATTTGTTTGGTGGTTTGGGAGTGGCAGGTGATGATGACGAAATTGATATTAACGAGCATCCAAGGGAGAAGGCCAGAAGAGCTGCTGCTTTGGCTGCTTCAAGAAAGCCAGATTTGAAGGATATCTCAATTGAGGACCACCCAGTGTTCCAGCCAACTAACAAGCAAGAATTTGAAAAGTTGAGAAAGGCTGTTGGTCCAGCATTGACAAAATTAGCTGATGACTCGTTGTTGAACTACTCATCTAGTTTGGCTATTGATTTGATTAGAGATTTGGCACAACCCTTGACAGTGGAAAGCATTAGAAAAGTGCAATCTACCTTGACTGTTGTCCTCAAAGACAAGGAAAGACAAGAAAGACAAGATAGATTAAAGAAGTCCGGTGGAACATCCACCGGTGGTGCTGGTAAGAAAAAGGCCAAGCCAGCTGCAAGACCAAATATGGGAGGTGGATTCAAGAAAGATGGTCTTGCCGAATTGGATGATAACTATGATGATTTTGGTGATGACGACTTCATGTAATCTCCTCTCATATGTGATAGTTATAGATTTATTTCGCTAGGTTGTTTTTGTCCTTTGGTTTAATAGGTTCGAAATCGATGCCGTGTATAGTATTCAAGGGCATTAATCAAGTATTGAGTTTTATGTAGTCAATTCATCTTATTCTTTTTGCGATAAGTATGAATTTAGGTTCCCCAAGTAGATCTATCGGATCTCTCTGGGTATGATCCGAGTAATTTCGAATATGTTTCTTTGCCCCCGAACTTTTCAACTGTTTTACCCGCTTTTTCAAAGGTAAAACTGGATTTATTGGGGGGTTTTCTTGTTCGATCACTTCAGCTTTATTCAAGTTTTTGACACTCTTGTTACTTTCCTTGTTGGTCTCTGTAGTTTTTGTGAGTTTAAGCTCTTTTGTGGGTTTTTTAACTGGCTTTTCAACTGGCTTTTTAGCTGGCTTTTCAACTGTTTTTTTGGGTTTCGTTGTAGAGACTCTTTTTCTAAGTTTTTTTGCAGCAGGTGCTGCAATCGGTAGTTCAGCCACTTCTTCTATTGCATTATCTGGGTTGATATCATGGTCAGGTAATTGTGTATCGGCATAATCGTTGAGTATTACTTCAGAATTTGGATCCTGTACTTTGATTTGACTCTCTATTTTTATAGCTCCCCTATTTGATCGTTTTTTCGAATTGTTTTCAGCCTTTACAGGCCGTGTCGGCTTTTTCAACGATTTGTACTCATTTCTCTTCAATTTCTCATTAAGAATATCCTTTTGAACCTGATTAACTCTCAATGCTTCAAGAGATTCGAAAAGTATAGAATTTGAAGGAGTGGATGTAGCTTCAAAAGAGATATTCGTATTGAGCTTGTTTGGATCAATATATACTTGAGTTTTTTTCAAATATTTCGATCGTTTTGCTTCTTTGTCGTCATCGTCAGGGAATATGTTCTTAAGTTCTTGAACTAGTCTTGTCGGTTTTTTGAACTGTTCCGAGGGTGTAATTTTTGGTTGACTCAGGTTAGCAGCCACTTTGGCAGCCTCTCTAAACTTTTTGACGTTCTTGACAACTACTTCATTAGTTTTTGTGCACGTTGAGAAAAGCATAAATATTGGTCTACTACTCACATGTCTTCCTTACCGGCCTCGGTTTGACTTTTTGAACCATCTTACTATGGGTTTTAAAGAATACTCATTCACTATTCTTGGTCTTTTTGCAGTAAATGGTAGCTTCCATACTCATAGCCTTTGATCGCGACACGACTTTTGATCTTATAATAGTGACGATTCGTAGTATTGATCCATAACTGTCTACTTATCACTACGTCACACAAACACCACTTGAAATGTCCAATGACCATATAATTTTGCCTTCTGCGGCATCATTATCTACACTCACCATCGGTGATACCCAAAAGTCGGGGTTTGGGTACAATCCATCATTAGGACCTTTGTCAAACACCATAACACAAGAGAGTTCCAACATTCTTTTGAATAAGAGAACTGTCACTCTCACACCAACCTCTTCCAATTCAATATATGACAAGAATGTCAACAACAAGAAGGTCAACGAAGTGAATTTGTCATCGCTATCATTTTTGTTCTGTGAAACGGTGAACTGGTCTCATAAAAAATCAAAAGGAATCCAAGACTTGGAGACCAGATTGAATGGCTTGGGGTATCAGATAGGACAACGATTCTTGGAGCTTATAAAGTTAAGAGAGGGATTCAAAAATAGCAAGAGAGAAATAAAAATCATAGACATATTACGCTTTATTCATGGTACATTCTGGAAATCGGTGTTTGGAAAGACTGCCAATGAATTGGAAAAGTCTCAGGATGCCCCTAACGAGTACATGATTATTGACAATATACCATTGGTGTCGAAGTTTATCAGTATACCGAAAGACTATGGTAATTTGAATTGTTCAGCATTTATTGCCGGAATAATCGAAGGAGCATTGGATTCATCGAGTTTCCACGCAAATGTCACAGCACATTCCGCTCCTGTGGATGGTTTACCCTTGAGAACAGTGTTTTTGATAAAGTTTGACGAACTGTTGGTAGTAAGAGAGAGCTTACGGTTCACATAATTGATATTATTAATTAAATAGGCATAACGAGAATAAAGAGAGGAAAAAGAATTAAAATTATTACGAGCGCATAGTCAATTACTCAAGTTCTAGAAAGTTCTCCTGACCTCCTGGACAAGTTTCACATCGTCCTTGGTACAATTTAGTATATTCAACAGACAA
Source organism: Suhomyces sp. yHQL142 (assembly GCA_030582675.1). Classification (NCBI taxonomy): domain Eukaryota; kingdom Fungi; phylum Ascomycota; class Pichiomycetes; order Serinales; family Debaryomycetaceae; genus Suhomyces; species Suhomyces sp. yHQL142. The sequence continues at coordinate 358,242 of JAJMGU010000011.1, forward strand.
TCAGAGTATAGCACTTTATCAAATTATCAACGCACGACCTGCCGACATTGCAAATGAAAAAATGGTCAAGGTTGAAATTCTTGACACTGATAAAGACAGGTTAGACATTCCCTAAAAAGCCCAAACAGTCTGTAATTGGTACCCTGGTTTAGAACAATTGTTTGTGAAATAAAATTTGAAAAATCGACATGGGTATAACGATTAGACAAGCCACTATCAACGATATACAGGCAATGCAAAATGCCAACTTGCACAATTTGCCTGAAAATTACCAATTGAAGTACTACATGTACCACATATTATCATGGCCACAGGCCAGCTTTGTCGCCACCACATACGACGATGTCTTTGTTGATGAAGATGACAGTGAAAAAAATTTGGATGGCGATTTGAAGCGCCCTATAATAACAGATCCTAAAGGTGATTCAGCCTATATAAGTAAAGGAGAAAAGATTGTGGGGTATGTGTTGGGGAAGATGGAAGATGATCCTGAAGCAGAGGATAAAACAGCACATGGACATATCACGTCGTTGTCAGTGATGAGAACTTATAGAAGAATGGGGTTGGCTGAAAAATTGATGCGTCAATCATTATATGCCATGTGTGAATCATTCGGTGCACAATATGTATCGTTACATGTCAGAAAATCCAATAGAGCTGCATTACACTTGTACAGAGATTCATTAGCATTCGAGGTTACCACCATTGAAAAATCATATTATCAGGATGGAGAGGATGCATATGCCATGAGGCTAGACTTGAAGTTAGAGGACTTACTTCCATCCAAGGCAAAACAAATAGTGGAAGATGACTTGAGTAAGGATTTGTTAGAGGGGTTGTAAGTCGGCAAATTATCGTCATACCACATTGATGGGTGGTGGGGATTGTTCTAAAATACAATACATAAGGTGTATTCAAAAAGATCATTTCTCTTATTGAGGTGAAGTAATATACAAAGATAGAAAAGAACATGCAATTTTGAGGCTTTGAATGCCCAACTTTATTCTTAATAACGTTCCTTCATTCTAGATGCAACTGTACGTAAGTTACCGTAAACCTTACCTGGAGGAGAACCTAAAATCAACGACACTACCGATTCTCTTGCCATTCTGATGTGAGTAAAGCCTCCCAATATGTGAATCTTGGAGTCTGCCAATACTATTCTAGTTCTGGTGGCGTTTTCAATGGCAAACTTGGTCTTACCATCCTTACCAGCAATTCTACCAATGGCTCTGGACAAATGGTCTCCTTGTAAAGTTTTGACATCTTTGACTTCAAAGGTCTCAATATATAAATCATCTAATCTCAAAAGTGCAATGGCGTCGTCCACATCAAATCCCAATGTGAATGCTTTGACGAAATCGGCTCCCTTTTGTAATGCACCAGCATCTGTAGTTTCTTTGTTGGTTCTTAATTCAACGGTCTTGGTTCTTAAGTTCATTCTCACTTGCAACTTTAAGTGTTCCACTAATGGAGGATATATTTTGGGCCAGATACTTTTCAATGGAGTCATTCTATGTGGTGGGACTGGAACTTTTCTGCTTTCCAACTTTACCTTCATTCCTGTTTTTGAAGCTGCAGCGAACTTTGGCTTTCCAGTTTCATCCAAAACAACACCTTCGGCTTCAGGTTTGGCTTCTGCGGCTTCTTCATTTTCTTCTGTCACTGACTTGGAGTCCTCCACAGGGACAGGCACGGATGTAGCGTCAATAAGCATCTCTTCTTCATTGTCTTCAACTTCAACTTCTTTGGTCACGGTTGGTGATAAATCTCTCTTAGCGGTAGGAGCCACCATTTTTGAATAAACTTGAAAGCGGCTTTCTATGGGTATACAAACAGCTTATGCGTTTGTTATGAAGGTTTGGAGGTGTGGAACTTTGGTGAATACAGACGTTTGGTTGTAGGCTGAATCACTATCGTATTGAGAAAAAATCATCTTTCGAGATGAGGTTTGAAATCCGGTGAACTTTGATATTTTTTCCGGGTAATCAAAAAGTTCCGGTTCGCATAAGTATCATATCCGAGGGGGCTGGTCTGTTAAGGGGGTTTGATCATTATTAAGGGTGGTCTATACGAAATATTATAATTGAATTTGTTAAGAGGACTCTCATAAAGATGAGAAGCAACTATGGCCTCTGATCACTGGACCATATTTTTGTTGAAAATATTGTAGGGCTCGAGGGAAAAACCCGCAAGAATGATATTCAACCTATTCACACAACGTTGACTTTTGAGACTATTGGGAAAAGTCGGTGTTGTTGACTTCATTGATAGTGTAAATCTTCTGCTTCCGGGAAGCTGAAGCAGAAGAGAAAGGACGCCAAGGTATATTGGTAATGATGGACTCTCACTCGGGCACTAGTATTAAGGAAAGAAGTGGATCCTGAAGATCTAATATCTTTTTCAATCAAGTTATTTATGTGGAGAGACACCATTTTCTCAGCACTAGATGGTAAATATTCTTCGTAGTGCTTTCTGCCAGCTCTGTTTACTTTTATACAAATAGCTGGTTCAATGTCTATGGCACCTTATTCATTTGCTATACTCTCCACTTGTTGAGTTTAATCAAGATTATAATCGTGCCCTTGTACGTCTACCTGATGTGAGTGAAAGCTTTTCGAATAAGTATCAATAAAAATCAGTATGATTGTTCATACAAGAAATATGGGAATTAACTACAATGTATCATCAGAGGTAAGCTTTATCAAAGGGTTACAAATTGAAGTGAAAAATTGAAGTGGTTGCAAAATATGCAGATTTTTTGCGAACTTTCCTAAAATTGCCAAAAAAAAGCTAAAAAATGACTACTTGGGTCGAGTGCCGTGACTGACAAATCGTACTTGAAATTTGCAACAAATCATTTGAAATACGATAGAATGCATCGAAAAGTTGGTATCAAGGGTGCAAAGGAAAATCTAGTCCACGTCCCTGAAAATCGTAACACGTGATTTTGTTGAATGAAGTCAGCCATGGAAGTAGATGGATACTAAAGAAGAAAGTTATCAAATAGAAAAGACTTTGTTTTCATATATTAAGGTATTCGGCTCTTTCAATTCTCCTATTCCTTGCAGCAAGTCTTTTTTATTTATCCACCGTATTACCTTCCTAAGGGTCAGACGACAACTTCTGGCTCACGTGCCGCAATTCAGAAGCAATAGTACCGCCATTATCCGTCACCTACCAAGCAAGCAATACCTAGCAAGGATATGTCAAGCCAGATGGAACAACATGTTCAGCAACCCCACGAAAAAGTTCGATTTTCAAACCCCTGACTGACCTCGGAGTTTGCCAATAATATCGTTGCTTCTTTCATCCCCCTCTATTTGATGACCAGCGCCCCTTGGAGCCAATCGCAGAGGAAAAAAATTTAGCGGCTTTTAAACTCTTTACACATTAAATGGTTTTTTTTACTTAGTCAATAAAACACCAGCATCTCCCCCATAGACTCTTTTACCGCCGCTGGCAGTTTGGATTTGATCTTCCACGATCTGATAGATCATAGGTCATTATTACCAATACCAGTGTACTAAAGCATCCGGTTATTCCCCGTTTATCCCGAGTTCAACACTCATCTTAAACTTTTCACCTACCCTTAATATGATCGGCTCATTAGGGTTAAGGACAGCATGTACCATGGCTATAAGGCAGGGTATACTGAACCAGGCAGTTCTTCATAATGTCCCTAGAATATCTTTCCTCGCCTGTGTTCTGGCAAAATCCCCCACATTTCACGCCTTTAGCTACCAACCTGGGGTAAAACTGTTTTCAACTTTATCAACTAGATTCCAACAGGAACAAGCAAGAAAGCGCGTGGAAGAAGGCGCAAAGTTGTCAATTACTGAGAAAAAACAATATCAAGCATTGCCGCCACCCGCCGATTACTCAATAAAATCCACCATCACTAAGGCAACTCTTCTCTCGCAAGCTAATAACGCTTTTTCGAGACTCCTTGTACATATTAAATGGCCGCTTCTCCGGGGCGGTAGAAACACCTCCACTCTGGATGTTGTTTCAGCATTCATCTCTTCACTTGTGATGGGAAACTTGTTGTGGATTATATTGGGAACCACGACTTTTGGGTTGATGACTATGTACTTTGTTCATTATTTCGACAATCTTTGGTCTCAAATCCAATTTTATCATGATGGAGACGATAATGAGCAGCCTCAACCAAAAGTAGACAATAGCGTGTTGGGATACCTCACAAGTTCGGTTTTGGCCCATGGTTTGGGTATTAAGATCGAATTTCAAAAGGGAAATATTCTCCCGGAATTCAAGGATGGAAAGCTTCGGTTCAAAAACTTCAAGGTATACTCTTCGGTCCATAGTCGTCAAGATACTCTGGTAGAAAAGCTTTACAGTTTCGTTGCCAAAGTACAAGCAATGGATATAACATTATCATTCAACAAATGGTACGAAGGCAATGGGATCATTAACGAAATTGAAATATTTGGTTTAAACGGTGAAGTTTACAAAGTCTTGGACCCATCTGTACCAATAATGGAGCTCCATAAGCCCCCAAAGCAAGACATCTACGAAAATATTCATTATCAATACGATGTGAATGATTACAATCTTGAACAAGTAAATTCCAACACCTCACAAGAAGCAAAACCAAAAACACTTTTAGATTCAAACTACCTCTTAGAGCAGGTCAAAATAAGAGATTCGTACTTTGAGATTTACGATGATGCCGCGAAACTGTCCAAACCTTTGCGTGTCACCATTTTCAGTTGTGACTTGCCAAAATTGAGAGGCGACAGAGTCTTGATTGATTTCTTCAATGCCAACAATGTCAGTGGTGCAATAAACGACTCGATGTTCACAATCCATAAGCGTCAAAACATCTACACCAGAAACGATTCTGGCGATGCGACTGAAGACGAATCCAAGGTCGTTAGATTCAAAATCAATGGCATTGATTTGAGTTCTGTGAGCAAACATAATCATTCACTGAAATTCAACTGGTTAGTAGGAGGAAAAGCGGAAATCGTTGCAGATATTACTATTCCAAATCTCAATGAACAAGAATTCCAACTCATGAATGAATACAAGAGGGTGAGTAATGCGATTTCTGGTATTATTACTGATTTCATTTCAGTTACAAGTCCAAATACGGAAATTTCATCCACCCATGAGACAGAATCGCAGAACAATTTATTGAAGGGTGCCTTGGCAGCAATTTACCATACTTTTACCAAACCCAATGCAAAAGAAATTCCAGCAGCGAGAAACGACTATGTTTTGGTGAATGTGAAGATAAAGTTTACTGATTTACAAGCCAGCTTACCGCAACAATTACCATTATCATCGACAGGTATTCCATTTGTTACTTTACAAAATTTGCGGTCTTTGATTGCTTGCATCAACACACTATACACTGGGTCTCCAACCCTTGATGGTTCAGGAGCTGGTCAAACTCCAGAATCACCCACTGTATTCAATGCGCATAATCCTTTAGTTATCAAAACTACAGTGATCGAAAAATTAACAGATCTCTATAACATTGAAAATTTAGGACAAACCACCATTGTCGACTCAATCATTAGCGATGTCTATGAAGACTTGCTTAAGTTAGTCAAGGCTAATGAGAGAAAGATCATTAGTGAAAAATCAAACATGTGGTCCCATTCCCTTGCCAGTCAAATATTATTACTAGGTTTGGGTGTAATAGTTTGATACGAAAATTTACGAAAGAGAGGGTAAGACCTCAAATATTTATTGATGAATTTATACCGTAGACTGTTTATGCTTGTTCATCTTTCACAATCTCACCAGTTTTTTTGTCTCTTTTGATCAACGGTGCTTGCAAAATTGTACCTTTCTTGCCATGTAAATCTTGGATCAAGTCGTTATCCACACCCTTGGCACCTATACCCAATAAAACACCCCTTTGGCGTTTTTCTACGGAATCATTTCCGGGTTTCTGGTTCTGGCTCTTAGCTTTAGATTGTGGTTTCCAGCCCATTCCTCTCAATAGTGCTGCGCCAAATTGTTCCACTGGAACTTTATCGTAATCGGCTGGCCCCTCGTCAGATATTGCGTCTAGGTGTCTCTGTAGCGCTTCATCTTCCTCCTTGTCTTTGGATATCTGTCTGCGGCTTTTTTGGTCTATCGGAATAACGAGTCCATTGGTTTCGTGAATTTGTTCTCCATTAAGAAGGGAATTTCGTATTTGGTCTTCTTTCGAGATAGATGTAGCTGGGATTATGGAGACACCTTCGGATTTGTCTTGCTTTTTTGAAAAATGGGTGATTCCATACTTTAGCTTGTCTTTATTGGCCCCTAGCTCTGCTGCTTCTGTTTGTGCATCATTTTGTTCCTTATTTGGAGTATACACATCCTTACGGATGTTAGTCTTGAGGTTCTTTGGGGTGATGATCAACGGCACCGTAATTTTCTTGTTGACAGCACTTTTTCCTGCGAGGGCCCCACCTTTGTCTTTATCAAACGAGTCAATTACAGTTGGTAGGTCCTCTTCATCAGAGTCATCTCCAAACCTATTGGGAGTTCGTTTGGGTTTTGATTTTAACTGTATCTTTTCTGTAGAGGGTCGCACTGGAACTCCCGGTTTGCGGAGACCTATACTGATTTTTGGTTTTTTATTGTCTGAATCATCTTGCTGTCCATTTCTTTTCTTCAAGTTGAGTTGGAAGCCAGCCATGGTGTAGAGAAGGGACTTGTAGTAGTGGTAGAATGGATGCGAATAAGTTTGTACTAAGATAGATGAGTTGAGATGATATATGCAGTATGGAACAGGCATGAGTGAAGTAAAGAACGCTGAATTCAAGTATGAGAAGGAATAGATTCAAGGGTACTTCGAAGGAACATATCGCTAGAAGAGAGGTAAATGAATTTAAATCAAATTTTCAATATGCGCCTAACTAACAGACCATAGATATTTATCAATACTGTCAATTTTATTTATTGCATAGATTTCAACATTCTTATAGAAAAACCTGAAATTCTCGAACAAATATCTTAACACACAAATGAAAGAGAATTTGTACGAGATCAAAATAGTGAAGTAGACATTTTTCAACCATAATTCAACTTCCAGTCTTCATCCCGCCTCTTATCCCCTAATTCCTTTGCCTTTTGCACTTCTTCTCTCTTCCCATATTCAAGTCCATACTATTCTATATACACTCCCACAAACACGCTAAGAGAGTGATTTAACGCGCTTCCATCTACTCAATCTACCACACATTAACCAACTCTTTGAACTAAACCACCACTAACGACAACTTTTTGTAGTGGGGATGCTCGAGAAATGTACCATATGAAACAAAACTCGAGCCTGGACCATCCCACCACTATAGACCATCAAAGCACCTCCAAAACTTCCTCATTCTCCGCCAATTGTTCCATGTCCTATTCATCTTTTGACACCGATATCACGGATGTAGACATGGGCCTGTTCGGAAAGCCCCACGAACCTATACGACCAGGAGAAGGAGTGGATATAACTATAACTAATGGCTCCGAAGACCAAGAATTTAGCCGACGGTCCGGAGACTCACAAGACTCGATGATGTCAATACGATCAGAAAATGATGAAGAGAGTATCAAATCAGCTTCAGAACTGAAGGGAGAGGGTCCCCAATATGGTTTGATGTCGTTACTTTCTGGGAATCAAAAAGCAAAGAAAAAATCTAAGAAAGTAGTCCAGCGAGAGGCCAAAGGGACGCAGAGGAAACTGAAACAAGACAACGAACCCAAGAAAAGCAAAGAACAAACTTCTTTTGAGCCAATCGAAACAGAAACCGATTGTGATATAAGTGAGAACTTGGACTCGTCATTTACGGAATTCAAGAGTGAACAGTTTCGCAAAGAGTATAATCTAATGGAGCTCGAGAAGAAAATATACACCAATGGTGTAGAATCCATATCATCCAAAGACCTATTTTCCAGAATTAAAAAAATACCAAAGAAGCCAGAGAGCAAGGAGGACACGTCACTAGAGATAATAGAGGACGGTACCCTGCAACCCATATTGATTGATTTGGAGAATGAAAACACAGAAGTAATTGACACCAAGGTCTTAGAATCAAAGATATATGGTGGAAAGGCTAAAGTCACATCAGCCAAAGATTTTCTTAAGTCATTGAAGTCTGTCAAACCCAAGAAAACACCAAATTCATTGTTTGTCACATTAAGGATAAACTCAACTGCTTTGGCAGAAATAAAATCATATGACAATCCACTTAAGACGAGGGGAAACGCATCATTCCAAGGTTCATTTTCTCAAGCATCAGCATCCGATAATTTTTTCACTAGAAAAGTCGAAAAGAAATCAAACCCAAGCTCATTCTTTGATTCCATGATGGATGCTTCTAAGAATTCCATAAAATTGACACCCTTACAAAAGTTAAAAGAATTGGAACCGCCAGTCATCTCTCGTTCTGAATTCCATGTATATCCAAATCAGGATACTTTTCACCACAACAGCGCAATTCTAGGACTTCCCGTTCGAGAACAACGGAAGATAAATGTTCTTGATCCAACTGATCTCAATCATGCATTGGGCACTCGCCCGTTAAACTATCAAAGTAATTATAAGTACATTGTCAGCAAGAGAGATAAGTCGAAGGTAGATTTGCTCAAAAAGAAGATTCCAGATTACAGCAAGCATCCACCGTTGGCCTCCATTGTTGATAGGTTTTTCAATGATGATATGCAAAATTCAAATACAGATTCTCTCTTATGGACAGATTTATTTAAACCAAAGACCACAGAAGATTTATTGATACATCCAGACACAAGGAAAAGGATAAGAAACTGGGTGAAAAATTCGTTTGCACGATTGAAATCTCAATCATTAAAGAACCCACGAAATGTTTCACTCAGGCAAAGGAAGCAGAAAATTCAAAAATCAATGGACAATTTCATTGTCGATGATTTTAATGGTGACTTCGAAGATGGCGAAGTAACAGAGGAAGAGATATTTGTTCCCTTATTGATTTTACAAGGATCAATCGGGTCTTGTAAATCATCGTCCATTTATACAATTATGAACGAATCTAATAGCTACGTCCACGAGATCAACACTGGCATGGATAGAGGAAGGAAGGATATTTTCAACAGTCTAAAAGAATATTGTACCACGCAATTGGTTCATAAACAAGACGATTCTAAAACATTCCAGCAAGGTATTGTATTGCTTGAGGATGTGAATATTTTATTTGAACAAGATAAAAATTTCTGGCTGGTAGTACAAGATATTCTCAATATATCAAGACGACCAATGGTTATGACTTGCGAAAACTTAGATAATATCCCCAAAAGCATATTAGATTTGGTAGAGGAGGATGGATCCATAATACGTATTGACGATTTGTCAATTTCGAAGCAATTGATGAAAAGTTACTTATGGATCTGTGCATTGAGTCAAGGCTTTGACGTTAAGAGTTCCGTTTTGAAAAGACTTATATGTGAGAATTTCAACGGGTCCCATCACGATGTTAGGAAATGCTTAATGGAAATCCAATTCATATGTCAATCAATGAAAACAAATTCGCCCGACTTGGTCAGTGAAAGAGGCATGGAAGAACCCATTCTAATAGGTTCCGATGTTGAGGAACTCGACTCACCGTGCACATTATCAAGCGCAATTATTATACAAATTTCCGCTGTTAAAACATACCACCAAGAAAGCGTTGAAGATCTCGAAACATATAGCGATCTCCTTGAAACCGTTTCTAATAGCGATGTGTTAAACCAGGAATACAAATCACTGATACATCACCATATCCAACAAAACGAATTCGCGGATATCTACCTCATTGATGAAAGTACTAGGTTGAAGCAACCAAGACTTCCTTACGAGTTAAATATGGCTCAATATTTGATGAGCGCAGTGAAAGAAAAGTACGAAATGTCTACTACTTCACCGAAACCATTTTGTACACTAAATGAACTAAGAGACGAAGTCAATTTATTTATTGGCTCCAGATCCAAGAAAAAACCTAAATTGCTTCAAGAATTGGCTTCTATTAGTAGGACTACCAGGTCTCAAAACCCAGCCGAATATTACATGCAAAATTCTTTCGAGTCATCCCCTAGTTGGACCCCAGAGCCTACAGGAATTCCCGATACATCATTCATTCATCATATTACACCGACACCATTCATTCTTGAATTACTTCCATTTTGTCGAACATGGACTAGTTTTCAAAATATATTAAACCAATACGAACTAGAATTGAAAGCCGCCGGTCAAACAAGCATAAAAGATATCCTCAATTATAGAGACTTTCAACATGGTACTACCTTTTTATTGGATACACTCGATAGAGATATGTTTCAAAATTGCATGAGTCTGAATCAAGGTCCGTACCAACCTTCACGCTCACTTTCACCTTCACCCGACCCCATATTTAGGCACAACATGGAATCCTAAAGATTCTTCTGCCCTATTAAAAGGATATTTTTATAATCAATTCAAAAATTAAAATGCATTATTCAAATCAATCTGGTTCTATTTTTCACCATACCGCCACCAAATGATCTGGCGGCCTTATGTTTGAAGTCTGTAGATTGTAGTCTTCTCCAGGCCTCTTCAATATGATGTGACAAAATGGGGTTTGCTAATTCATCTGGTCTGTCGAACAAGTATTTTCTTTTCTGCTGCTTTTGTTGGCCCGGATTTTGGCGTTTTTCAATTTCAGATTTGATCTGGATCAACCGTTCCTCCGAGTTTTTGATCTGCATGGCTTCTTCGGTCAACGAACAAACGATTTCGAAAGTCAAGAACCCAAGGATATCGATAACATCATCGTTCGGTCTTGAATCACATAACTGGGTGATTTGAGCCCATTCTCTGAATCTCTTAGCCTTTCTGAAAGTAAAGGATGCCTGCCTACATTCAGACCAATGAACATACTCTTCCTTGGTCATATTTTTGGTTCTATCATCGGCCATTTTCAATCTCTTTAAGGTCGCAATAGTTGCAGCCTTTTCCTCATCGTCCACTTGTTCCGACTCTTCTGCTGTTTCCAAATGCTGTTCGCTGAACATAAATTGTAACTCCCAAGGCAACCTTATCTTTGATTTTTTGTAACGGGAAACCATTTTCGAGGAGTCGTTGGCCAGAGTAGCTGCTGCTGCACCGCCACCTCCACCTGCTGCATCACCTTCGATCAATGATTCTGTACCTCCACTTTCTTGATCTTTGGCATTCTTCCGCACGTCTTTCCACGACAAATACGTTCTTAACCGGTTGACCTTGGCTCTATCGTGTCGTATGAGGAATATCACGTCTTCCGGTGCTATGGATTTTGTACCTCTTGAACCTGCTGTCTTTGTCGCTTGAATAAGTATTTCGATCACTTGACCTCGTACAATATCCTCTATAATCGAGGTGGTTTCGACTGGAGGATCATTGGACTCTCCCAGTACAAACATCATCTGTTGAATCTCGACCCTGTATTTGTATTTATCATTGGACATCTTGGTGTATGATTTATTTATTGTGTGATTTATTAACGTGTAGTTTATTGATAATTATAAAGCCTTGTAATGTAACTGCAATTCCTTTTTGTAGAGCTCATGCAATAAAAATTTTTCGATGATGATACCTGCTCTTTATAAGTATTGTCACTTGAATCTATTTGTAAGCAGTCCACTGTCGGCTCGTACTGTCAATTCGTGTTGCCTACTTTACTACTTACACTATGTTAAGCCCTACCTAACATTGTTTGAGTTTCCTGTAGTCTCAAATCCGGGTAACCTTCAGTACTCACTATATAAGAAAGAAAATTTTCAACTAAAGTTTACGCTTTCACCACTAACGAACACATCCCCTATACGGGCAAATAAGGGCCCAGAGGAAGCCTAATATGGTCTGCTAGAGATAAACACTTTGCTTTGAACGGTTATTATAAGTAACTATAAAAAATTTTGCTTTTTAAAGTTATGGAGGAATAAGTGTTCTCTGTGAAGTGTTTTTACTCAACAGACCATATTTCGCTAGCTGTTTGTTAGTGACTCTTCCAACTTGATACCTTTGGTGTCTCGATAGTTTTTTAAATGATGACAAGAGTGCATTTGGCTCGAGACTTTCTGTCGATGTGGAAAAACCCAAGCTACCTTATTTTTATTGTCTGATACTTCAAGAAAACTATTTCGATACCGATGGTTGATATTTGCAGAGTTACTACATATGAAGGACTATATGATATTTATTAGAGGTAATTGTAGTGTAGGAGCAGATACCGTTATAGGTCAAACTTAGCTCCGGTCCATATTCTTGTTGTTATCAATGGCATTGTCTATGTGATGCCAACATCATCCATTGGACTCTTCTCCATCTTTAGTTTCAAGTTGTTCGAACATAACAAAGCTACTGTTAACATCATTATGTTTCTAAATGACTTCCTAACACTCAAGGGTGAGCGAGTACCGTTAATATCGTATTACTTCTACTAAACTCTGCTATTGAATGCCTGTTTCATTTTCTATTGTCTATATTCAAAGCCTATCCAAATAATTTGATAGAATCTTCACCTCCAACATGCACTTCATCCTCATCATCAGATTCTCTGGATTCTTCGTCAACCTCGTTCATGTTTACCTTCTGTCCTAACAATGAAGCAAAGAACTCATCGATTTGATTGTCATCCCATTTCAAAGAACCCCTGGGTGCTTCGAAATTGGAAATAGGATCTTGGACATGATATCTTAATTTACGGCCCTTGGATGCCTTGTTATCTATGTTTTTCTTGAATTTTTGAGCTTGTTGTGCACTTCTTAAACTGACTGTCATTCCTGAAGTTGGGTTACTCGATTGGATTTTTTTGTCCACCAAGTCATTAAGAAGAACACGGTAGAAGTCTTCATCATCAAATATTGTCTCAAGTTCGGCAGTAGTAGATTTGGGATCTCTTGATTCTTTTGGAATGTCTGGGTTTTCTTCCTCTTGATCTTCCTCATCTTCGATGTCGTCATCTTCAAAGTGAGATTTGTAGTATTCGTATCCAAGAGGTGTTATTTGACGTCTATTGAGCTTGGTTCTCTTGACAAGTCTTCCCATGTCCGACAAGTTATTAGTGACTTGCTGTTCGAACGATTGGTTGATGGCTTTAAATTTACCTGCATTTATAGCAGTTGCTCCAGATGAATTTTGAACCTTTGCAGACCACTTAGTCAAAACATTGGCTCTATACTTATTCAATGTATTATCCAACTTGATTGTGATATTGGAATATTCTTCAAAAGTTCTCTTTTTAGGGTTAACTTTGATAGGTTCTGAAATGTTGTCCTTCGACAATAATGCCTTTCTTAATGCAAATAATGAATCCAATAAATCAAAACATTGGTCTTTGGCTTTGCTCAAGTATTTTGGTGTTTTCTTTGTAGCCAAATTTTCGGCAATCAAAGTCTCGTGGTTTGGTGGTAAAAGATTGGAGCTTGTCAATGATTTTTGGATCTTTAAACGACTGTCTATAACTTTGTCGAAAAATTTATGCTGTTGGGAAATGGAGAATCCCTTTAATGAATCATTGGTGGCTGACTGTGAGAGTCTGTTAACGATATGGGTTCTTTCTTTGGACATCAATTCCTTTACCTTCAATCTTTTATGGTTTAATTCGGCTTTTCTGCCTGCATCTTCGAGGTCGGAATCTTCTTCTTCATCTGAGGAGTTAGATCTTAATGAAGCCCCGGAGTCACTTTCCTCATCATCGTCACCTTCAATCAATTCTTCCTCGTCATCCTCTTCTTCCTCTTCCTCATCCTCTTCCTCATCCTCATCTTCTTGTACCATGTCCTCATTATCATCATCTGATGCATATAAATCGCTCCTGCTTGTCACACTACCGGTGTATTTCTTTCCCAAAGCAGGAGCATCTGTTTGTTGTCTTAGCTTTGACTTTGGAAGGTCCACATAGTGCTGTTTCTTCAACACTTCATCGTCTTCAGACCCAGAACTGCCTTCATCTTCGTCGTGCTCAAAGACATTGTCCATGAGGTCATTATCCTCGATGTCGAAATCATTCTGAGGCTGTGTGAACTGTGCTATTTGTTCAGATAACGATTTCTTGGCCATTTTGGGTTTCTTTATAAGGTCCTCTGTACTGTCAATCGGTAGACAAACTAAATTTATTTGCATCATCTCATCGTTATAATTTTTCAAATAGATACAACACGTGAGCAGTCACGTGTAAGAAGTTTCGGGGATCGAAGTATATTTTGTCGCAGTATTTTGTCGCAATATTTTGTCTTAGTATTGATGGTCATCAGACTTGCTATTACACCTAGATATTGTTAGATAAGCCTGGTAACCTTGTACGCGGACCCTCGGAAAGCCTTATCATCGAGACTTTCAGGGTGGCACAACTTCCCATCGCCGTGAATGTATCCTCGAGAGCAGTGAAACTGGCCATTATGTCGGTATATTGTTTTAATTAAGCCAAATTTCTCCTTACTTAAACAATAGTAAAAGCCTAAATGAGGTGGAATTTGAATATAAATTGGGACAATCTTGTTCCTAACTAAGCAGACCCCGGTTGAAGATCGGGTGTCACGTTAATGAATATAGAGACGTGTAAAGTTAACACAATGGTTCGAGACTCTGATAGTGACCCACGAAGAAAGATTGGAGGCTGTGGACGTGTCGTGCCTGAAAAGTGCAACACTAATAATAATAATACTAGTAGTACCACTGGCCGCGACTAGCAATACCACGGTAGATGCCCCGGTATATATAGGCGATCCGTCCCCCAAGCAGAGGCAAAGGAAGAGGCAGTGTTAGAGGCGAGAATTTATCAAAAGATACAAGTGTTTTTCCTTCTGAAGCCATACTAAAGTTTAACTTTTGAGACGACCGTGTGCTCTATCACTTTGTTCTCAAACACGCTCTTTTGATAGTTTGCACAATAACAAAAAGCGTTACTTTCAAAAAACCAAAAAGATCATCAAAAAACGATCATCGAAGGGACCCCCCCGACTTCTTTAACAACAAGGGTACGAAATAGAGGTCAATAATACATTTCCAAAGGTAACTTTCATCCATACTATCAGCCTTCCTTCACATTATAATGAGACTCCTTTCACTTATACAATTCATCTCGCTCTTTGCCATGTGTATGGCTTTGGGTAAAAGAGCTGCCACCACCACCTCCACCACACCTACAACCACACCTTCACCAACAACTACCAGTGTGTTTGTCACTCTTACCACGAATGGTAAGGTCACTGTTGTCCAGACCGCCTATGTACAGAGCTTTATGTCCACTTTCACCAATCCTCCCGACCCCATCAAATCAGGAGCAGTTGGCTTGGGATCCTTGAGTGGTTCCGTGGGTGGTATCAAGTCGTACCCGCAAACCACAGTGGGTCATTCTAATGCTGCTGTTGGTTTATTCAAGTCAGACAACTTGTATGCTGGAGCTTTTGGGTTTCTTGTCCTTTTGGTGGGAGGATTACTTTAGTAACAAACTATCAATATTATAGGCGAGGAAAATGATAATCATCAATACCCGAGAACCTTCAAAATCATCTACCAATCTCCAATCAGCAAGCTAAGGTCCTTTCAAACCTCAGTTTCGTTACTTAAGATCTAACATTTTACGACTTTTCCTCTACACACTATCGATAAAACCACAAGCAATTTTGGACATCTGGAACGTCCTTTCTCTTCACATAAACCTCCTTCATCACGACCACTTTAAACCAACCTTTTATATTTGTATATTACAATGTATTTCGAAACATCTTCTTTTTACCTCTTACATTAGTACTGTAAGTTACGCATGGGCCCACCCATTCACAGCCCCGAAATTACGCGCGCTCGCTCTTCATACAAATTTTTTTTCCTTGCCTGCTGAAACATCGTCAAGTATGAAGAAAAGTCAATCTACAAGTACTACTGTTCAATTAGCAATACAAATCGAAGGTATGTAGCTTATCAACATATACAGCTGGTCCAGAATCCTATACATTTCTTGGATGCGCAATACGGATTTCCATAGGAATTGGAATTGCTGCGATAAAATGGGTCTTCAACTATGATCGAACTATCGATTCGAAAAACCGGGCGGGAATGCAGAAAAAAACTCTTTCAACAGCCATAGAACTGATTTTGAATACTTGAATTGGTCAGGACGAAACAGAGCGGTTTTCTCTACTTGTTGTTTGAATTTGGGGCCAAAATTCAAAAGTTGACAATACATTTGAGATGAGTTGTTCAAATGATTTCCACCCATTAGTTCCCACGATTTCAGTAGCTCCAATTGATGACCTAGCCACCATTTTGACCTATACTAACAATACAGATGTCTGAAGAATTAACTAAGCAAACAGAAGAATTAACTTTGGATTCAAAGACTGTTTTTGACAACAAGGAAGAATTCAATGCCAAGCATCCTTTAAATAATAGATGGACCTTATGGTACACCAAACCACAAACCAATAAGAGTGAAAACTGGCACGATTTGTTGAAGCCAGTCATCACTTTCTCTTCTGTCGAAGAATTCTGGGGTATTTACAACTCTATTCCAGTTGCTAACCAATTGCCATTGAAATCAGACTACCATTTATTCAAAGAAGGAATTAGACCAGAATGGGAAGATGAACAAAACTCCAAGGGTGGTAAATGGCAATATTCTTTCAACAATAAACGTGAAGCTAGTGCAGTTATCAACGATTTATGGTTACGTGGATTATTGGCCGTCATTGGTGAAACCATCGAAGATGAAGAAAATGAAGTTAACGGAATTGTTTTGAATATTAGAAAGCAAGCTTTCAGAGTCGGTATCTGGACCAAAGATTGTGATGACAGCAAATTAAGAACTGTCGGTGAAAGATTAAAGAAGGTATTACAATTAGGTGAAGAACACAAGGTTGAATTCATCTCCCACGACGCTTCTAACAAAAAGGGTTCTGAAGCACAAATTGTCTTATAAGTCTAGTCCGCAATATTGTACAATTAGCTTAGAATCTTTACTTGCTTATATCATCATTGCAGTACTTATCAGGTGAATAATGACTAGGGTTGTACTTTTGAAATTCTCGTGATATTACCTATGGGAAAGGGTTCTCTTTTTATACTCTTTGTTTCAACTGTATACATATTAACGTCAAAATAAATTAAGAAATTGATTGACTTCGAGAGATGTGTAGGTTTCAAACCACAATAGAATAACTGTGCATTTGATTTTAATTATTCAATCGTGAATAAGCCACAAGATAAAGTGACATATAAGGTAACAAATATCTAATAGGTTGTAATATGCAATGCATGTTGAATAAGAAGGTGTTCAGGTATATAGTTCTTCGAGATACGTTAATTTAGGTTGAACTTCAAAATGGCACTCAAGCCCTATTCTGAGTCAAGGAACTTGCAATCTAGTACCCTACTGGGTTCACTTTGTCTTGTATGAAAGTCTGGATCTTTGACCAGTAATCTGGCTGAGCAACCGTATCATTATGCTGAGAGTCGTCAAACTTGATCATTGCTTTCTCCTCACTTCTGAGCAAATCAAAGATCACATCCATATGTTGTGGAGGAACAATTTCGTCCTTTCTAGCACTTAAAAGAAGAACGGGGATATTGGCAGGAATCAAGGGTACTAAACTTTCCAGGTCCCAGTGCTGATGTACAAATGAGGTGATATACTTGAACAACGGAAATATATGAGGCACGGTTTTTCGAATGGACAAGAACGTATTTTCTAAGATAACGGCATGGACAGACGATGACATTGTAGCAGCAATATAGATTCCTACCGCTCCACCAAGGGACCGGCCATATAGAATGATGGAGGATTGTGCGTACTGTTCATCTTCGGTGGTCAAGTACTTGATTACTCTTTGAGCATCCAATTTCAACCCCTTTTCGGATGGAGACCCTGTGGACCGTCCATAACCACGGTACGAGTAGATGAAGACGTTGTAGCCAAAGTTCTTGTAGAAAATCGAGACTATGGGCAAAGCATGGCCGATATTTCCTGCGTTTGGTGATAGTATCACCACTGTCTTGTTGGCATAATCACGAGCAGAAGGTGAATGCTTCAACAGGTAGCACTGGAGAGTTTCGCCATCTTCTGTTTTCAAGTGTACCAACTCATAATCGGGCATTCCACACTCGTCTGGGGTAGCACAATGACCATGGCCATCATTAAGTGAAGCTGGATAAATCAAACTCAGTTGGTACGAATATAACCCCACAAGTGCCAACACTCCTAAGGAAACTCCTATCTGGGCCATTGTTTTAGCTAACTTCAACAATTTGATGACGATGAGTGACAGCCCAAGGAACATTCCGTATTCTAGTACCCAGAAGAAGAAGGTTGCTTGTTTATTGTTGCAACTGGATCCTATAAATTTATTGGGGCGCACTAACAGAGTGTGAAAAGTGAAAGGATATAGTAAAAATGTCAGTGACTGAGGTTGATATGAGGTCGAGAGAGTGAAATTGGTAGTTATAGCACGTGGGGAGGAAACGTACTGAAAGGAGGTGTGGCGACTCTAAAGAGCCATTTGGTATCTAACGGGGGCTCTATATTCTACTATTAGCTTGCTTATTTGGCGTATGCTCACTGTGTCTTCCATAGTATGTTCTGTTTATCTAAGATAGCTGTACTTTCAATACTGCATATGGATCATTTTCCAAAAAATACTATATACAGGTCACTTACATCAGTTAAAAGAGTCGATCAATTTAGTACTAAAACAAGGTTGAACTTGTTGAAAAATAACCCTTAGTAACCGTCAGTTCTCATTCATACGAACTAGCTTTTCGGAACCAGTTGTCTCCCCTTGGTTGAAGTAATCAACTGTAGTGAAAGCTATTTATATGCAGTACAGATCTCTTTGACTATGTGCAGTACCCCCATACGTATAAACCCAGCTACCAAAACCTACAGAATCAATAGTATCCAACCCAACCAAGGATGTCAACCAATTCGGGAAACCTGTTGGCCAAATTTGCGTTCAACATATATGGTGCTCTCAATCTGACTCCGTCCCTGGAAAGCTCGCCATCGGTGGTTTCCTCCCCCGGAAGTCACAAGTCTCGAATTTTAGAGTCATACAAGACCACTCGATTGGTATATTCTTTTGATAAAGAAGTAACCACTCTCTCGCAGCTCAATTTCCCACTTCGAAACCTCAATTCTTTCCAGAACGAAATCTCCCACCATGTGGTAGCGGCAGGCCGAAACTGTCTTCGAATTCTAGCATTGAATGAAGACCAATCGAGAATTCTTCAGGACATCAATGTTTTAGAACCCAACAACTCCCTCTATTCAAACTCACGTGTGCCGTCCACCAACAAACTCAATAACATCAATACCGTCAAGTCTTGCGGTGATATAATAGCGTGTGGACTTTCCAATGGATTGATAACCATCTACCGAATGAACACCAATGGGAAAGCCAAGCTCTTGTACAAATTGTCGGACCATAAACGGTGTATCAATTCGTTAGACTTCATCGAAAATGACGGTCCCAACCAATTAATTTCCGGATCACAGGATGGTTCGATAAAATTGTGGGATTTACGATCATCTTCTCCCAGACCAATGTTGTCAATTCTGGCCAATTCTCATTCAGATCCCATTAGATCGTGTCAGTACTCTCCTCACTCAGTGGTACGCAATAAGTTGACCATTTTATCGGTTCATGATTCGGGTGCATTGTGTAAATTCGATATACGATCACCTGGAGTGGGTGGTACCTCCCAGAACGTTTTCTCTCCCGATCGGAAGTGGAATCTTCACACGGGGCCAGCCTTGTCACTTCATATTCATCCAGAAAAGGAATATGTGCTTACAGGAGGAAGAGACCAGAAAATGTGTTTGTGGAATTATAGCGAGTCGTCTCTGAGTACTAACAGAACAATTCCCGAGCATATGATTAATACATACGGTCCAGTGATGAAGGTTAGATGGAATTCTCATAATGAGAATCCCTATACGCAATTTGGAGACTCTCTAGATAGCTACCAACAGGGAATAGATATTGGAAGGTACGACGATAGATTAACTTATGACGAAAGGGAAGGACTTTATTCAACGGCTCACCAAACCTCTAATGCCCTTTACAATTACGACTTTGCATGTCTGTATCTAAACGACGACTCGACCATTACTGTATATAATTTGAGCAGAAAGTACATTCCCAAAGAAGTCATCAAGGCTCCAGGCAATAAGCCTTTTCAAAACTTTATTTGGGCCAAAAATACCAACAATCACCGCAAGTTGTGGACTGTCACAAAATCGAACGTTTTCAGTTCTTATGAGTTGGATACTTTAGATTCAACTGTTGAAACAGATATTTCAAGACCCTTGGATGAATTAAGTTCTATAGCCTTAGCATGGGATAATGATTTTGGAAATATGAGCTTCATTAATCAAGAGAAATATGAATTCGAAATCACCGACCACGAATCTATTGCCAGCGAAAATGAAAATATTGAAGCTGATTTAGATCTGGCTGTGGATTTCAACAGCATTAGCAATTATGGCGAAGAGAGCGAGTATCGAAGTTTGGATCAAGTTTCAAGTAGCCTTGAGCATTCCGTCAATAGCAGAAAAGTCATCATAGGGTCTGTACCAGTTGCTTCAAATATGGGTGTTTTATCCGCTTCAGTAAATACATCCCCAATGGAAAAACCAGTTATGTTAAGATCTCACACTCATAATCCTTTACATGCTGGTAAATCACCGTCCCCAATCCCTCAAATGCGAAATACATTTCTAGCAGAATCACAACCCCAGCAATCAAATCTTAGTAGCATTTTAAGGCCCAAGGTATTTCGAACTCCTTCACAAACGACCCAAGACTCAAATCTTTCGGTTCAATCTCCAGTTCACACATCCAATCAACAATTGACGAAGAAAGTTCTTCTTGTGAATCATCCATCTCCGTATATTGTACCTTTATCATTACCGTTGCCATTGAACGACAACGCGGTCTTCGAGGCGTTGTCAAACAACTATTTGCTCTCCATACCAGATGGCTTTAACTTGATAGATGTGTGCTTTTTGAACGCTAGTGTGGCTAGTAGTGTCAACCGATTTAGAGAATGTCAAATATGGAGATTGTTGGCAGTTAGTCTAGAAAAAGATACAGTTCCTGAACAACTCCATCAAAAAGTTCCGTATAAGGAAGATCCTATTGATGTATACCCTAGGAAAGACGAGGAAGAAGATACAAAGTCAATGCTGTCTGATATTGGTAATTTTGTTGGTTCGTATAACTCCAATTCTACTCTGACGACTAATTATGGCAATAGTGCCGATCGGAAGGGTAGCAATACTTCTATCAAACAAGACACAGCTTCACCACCCAAAGAAATAAACACGATTTTAGGTGAGAATAATAATAGTTCAAGTGGGAATCTTATCGATTCCATCAATCAGCAACAACGATCTAGTTTCAGTTCCAACCCAAATTGGCCTGTGGTTTCTAGATCCAACAGTGCATTGCTAAAAAACCATCAATATAGAAACACCATTGAAAATGAAACAGCAATAGCAGATGATGATATAGATGAGCCTGAAAAGTTCACACCTGGTGTGCATGAAAATACTGGTAGTAGAAGATCATCTTCGACAGCAAAGGCAACAAAAGGGAACTCCGACCTAATCAGTGGGAGTTATGAAGAGAAGAGCTCGCCCATTCGAATTATGTCCCCTGTTGATACGGTTTATGGTGATGGAGGTCTGCTTGAGAGCTCTCCGAAAGCATCAGCATTTAGACTGAGACGATCGTTCAGTTCGCAGCAAAAATGGCACCTAAGACTGAACTCTGGATTACCTGTGGCAGCAGAGGATTTGGATAATGAGAACTTGAACATCTTGCACAATGCTGCTACTTACTCAGGTTCAGTGCCTAAGTCACAAATTGGGAGTTCGTCCCCCGGCTATTTTTCTCAGAGCCATCAAGCATTCTCACAAAACCAGCACAGTAGTACAGCTCTGGGATCGTTGATTTCAAGAAGGAACTCCTCTGTTCAAGGGTTCTATCCCCCTTATAGAGCGAGACACTCGCCAGGACAACATGTAAATGTTTTGAATGAAGAATTCAGTAAGTCTGAACTAAATATTGTTCAAGAAAATCCAGAACCTCCGTCAAGTGATAGTTTGAAAAAATCAGAATTGTCCAAAGTTTTACATAAGGAGGATGAGGAAATTGAAGCTCCTCGTCTGTCGAAACCATGGAAGACACAGAACCTATTGAAAAGAACCTTGGAATATTCATCCAATCAAGGTGATATTATTCTATGTGCCACATTGACGATACTTTTCTACGAGGTGTTTCTGGATGTAATATCCAAGGATTCTAGTTTAGATTGGTTGGCTCTATATGTGGATATACTTCGTCGAAAGAGACTTTTTGTCACCGCCGCCAATGTGATCAATAGTTCTCCCAAGGATTTATTGGAAGACTTAAAGACCCTAGCATCCAAAGAAGTTGATCTTCGATTCTATTGTTCTCTGTGTCTGAAATTAATAATTAACGAGAAATCGAAGCATCAAACCAGTGAAAATTTTGGGTATTGGTATTGTGATGAATGTTCCAATAAACTACTGAATTGTATCTATTGTCATGAACCATGCAAGGGGTTGGTTGTGGTTGTCAGTTTGAAATGTGGGCATAGAGGCCATTTCGGATGTCTTAAGGAATGGTTTATCACCGAGGAAAATTCTGAATGTCCCGGAGGGTGTGATTATAATGTCCTATAATCCACTTATTATAAGTAGGTCATATCAATACAACATCACCTATGTTTATGTAACTTCTCACCAACTTATACTTCACCACGTAAATTCCACCATACACCAAATCCAAGGCATCGTCATCATCCATAGCAAGAACGATAGGTTTCTCCACCATTGATTTCACGAATACCGGTTGGTTTAAATCAGGCTCCACAATCATCGACTGCCCTCCGCTTGTATCATCAAGCAAGGTGAGTGTGTGGGGGAGTTTCGTCAAGAAACAGTTATTATAAAGCTGGGTCAAGATCTTGAAGTGTTGGAGCATATATCCTCGTTCTTCAACGGAAAGAAGTGAATTTTTTGAGTCTGGGTCCTCGTTGGCGGTTTCATTTATGTAAAAAATCGTGAACTTGTCAATCTTACTCAATCTCGTTCGGAGATACAATCGTATCAAGTAATTCATTCTTTCGATATCGGTTTCGATGATCATCAATTGAAGCTTGAAATCCCCCGAAACAACCCCCGATTCAACATTAATATCGCCATATTCGTGGGAGTCCAATAAATACTGTTGTTGGCTCGAAAGATGATTTAGCACTTGGTGGAGAAGCTCATGTTTGAAGGGTAATAGCTCAGGTGCCATACGTTCATTGACCATAGCTAATACTAGTTGGTCATAGACAGTGAGCTCTTTCTGCTTGATGAACTTTTCGTTGGAAGAGTTTTCGAACTCCTGGAGAATGTCTTCTATATCCATTTCGCTCATATTGGGAATTGGCAATATGAAGTGGTAGATAGGATAATTATACTCTCCCTCAGTGAAGTATAGAGAAGAAGAAGAAGGACGCGTATAATACAAAAATCGTTCGAGTTCCGGAACGACTTATCACTAGCTTCACGTGATGCACGGCTAGTTCCGGTCATAGACATCTATAATGTCTATAAACAAAATGCAGACTATCGACAACAGTGTGTGTTTCTCCACCAAACACAATATGGATCGTCAGAGTCTACTAGAACAAAAGCGGCAACGGCTCCAGGAACTCAAACAACGACGTCTTGGTTCTGTTGTCACAGACGAGTCGCAAGTGGACCAATTGATCGAGAAATTGACCAACTCAACAAAAACAGGCATATCTATTGGAATCCAAGTAGACACGCTCTCAGTACAAGGGGACGTGGAAACAGGAAAGTCGGTCGATACATTTAATAAAATTGATACTCGTAAAGAGTGTCTCACTTATGACAAGGGTATACAAGCAGTACCAGAGGAAGAAAGTGATACAGAAACAGAAGTGAATGATTCGAAGAATATAAAAGAAGCGGAGCCCGTAATGGAGTCTGAGGTATACCAAAAGGTGGAGGAGACTGAATTGAGTGCAAGAGCGAAAGAATCAGCCGAAAGAGTTCAAAATGGACAAAACGTGCTGGTTCTTACTGATGTCATTGACTATTCCAAGGCAATTGATTATAACTCTCAATCGGCTAACAACACAAAGGAATTTGACCTTACACCCTATGCGGTTCTGAGTCTGATTGAGGAAGTACAGGGAAGGTCGGTAGTGGGGGTTGATTTCTCTCCTCATTTTCCAGAATTGGTGGTGGTTGCATATTCGCAAACCAGTACACATAGTGTTACGAGAAGGTCCCCTGGTCTTGCAGTCGTATACAGCTTAAAGGGCTCGAAAGTGGTTCCTGAGTTCTTCTTACACAGTACGTCTTCCATAACCTGTATTAAATTTGATCAAGTTGTTCTGAACAAGATATTCGCAGGATTATCCGATGGGAAATTGGTGATTTGGAGCTTAGACCAAATAAACTCTAATAGTGTTGGAATTTTACCTCTATTACTGACGCCATTGTTTTCCAGCATGACATCTAGTATAATCAAGGCATCCTCGGGAATCATATTCCAGCACCATACCCTGGCTATTACCTCACTCTGGCAACTAACCATAGACGGGAATGATTCCATTGCATCGTTTTCCCTAGACGGGATCATCAACACTTGGTCAACAAACTTACTAGCATCACCTAATCTGGACTCTATCAAGTTGAGCCAGAGCAATCCCTCAAATGAATATACCAACTTTAAGGACATTTTGAGAATAAAAAGAGCCATTCTCATCAACGAGACTAATAGGACAAGCTCGATTAATCTGACAGCAGCAGAACATCAATTTCTCAATGACATAATCATTGCATCTGATCATGGAAATATCTTCCAACTTTCAAACGATACTAAGCAAGATCATATCAAGTTTGTTCACAACGAATTACAAACCACCGATGAAGATGCTTTTAAGTATTCAAATACAATCAATGACCTACACATATTACCTTCTGGAACCAAAGACTTGTATTTCATAACTTCAAATATGGATTGGTCTCTAAAAATATGGTCACCCAGCCAGAGGACACCTAAAATTGTCATACACACTAAATCAATCATCATGAAAGTAGCAATTAGACCCGGAAGCACGTACCAATTCGCTACAATTGGGCTCATGAACAATTCCAACAACCAACAATCGGTGATAGAGCTCTGGAATCTTGAATCAAAGCTATATAAACCTATTCTAGCCATTCCCCTCAAGGAACAAAGAGGAATTGCTACATCCCTTCAATTTAGTAAGGATGGTACAAAATTACTTGCTGGTTTCATAAATGGGACAGTTGTTCACTGGCCCGTTGTCGATGAGTCGTTAACTACCATTATAGACTCTCAAAAAGACGATTCCTTGGACGAAGGAATCCTGTATTATTTGCAGAAGAATTAATCTTCTATTATATATAATATGTAATGTACAGTATATGATTAATGTTTTATGGGGTTGAAAGTAATAGTACAAGGCGATGTTGTTCGAGGCCCGCAGTTGAAATCGAATATGTTTATGTGGATCCATTGGTTTTAAAGGAAATTGGTGTAAAGTCTGTCTCTTCCACTGATTTCTATTTCTCCCCCAATATTAGTTTCATGAAAACTCTGGTGAAGCTCAACACAATCATTGGTCGCTAATACCAATAATTCGAAGAAACACTTGGTGGCCTCTTTTCTAGGGTTTACTCTTTTGGAGTCTGATGAGTTTCTGTTAGTGGTACCTAATGGCAAGGATTCAAAATCAATTTCGTGGATCTTCAAATCCTTTTCCATCAACTCAGCTAAACCGGTAACACCGTTGCTTGCTACCATTGTTCTGAGGTGGTCTGCAATCTGTTTAGTCGATCTGGCTACGTTTCCATTCGAAATATCTTCGTCTTCATCATCTTCTTGATCTTGAACTTCATCAATAATTTGATTTGCGAACGATTCTTCTTGGTCAATTCCCTCGTTTTCGAAATCTGGAAGGGATATATCAAAATCCATATTGTTTTCGATTTCATCGTATTCTTGTTCGAATTGCAAGTTATGCTGTTCTTCCAATTCTTTTTCTTGTCTGGCTAATTCAAGACATCTCTGTTGTAATTGAGTATCAATATTCCACAACTTTCTTCTTTTACTGGAAGCTGTTGGAGCTGACAATTCATAGATTAATTGTAATTTTTCAGCATCTGACAAATGTACTGTTAATGCTTCATCTGAATTAAATCCATTCAAAATCAATTGTTGGTTTTCCCTCAAGGTTTGAATTGGAATTCCATCCAAATCTTGTAAAGAATCTACTGTGAGCTTTCTCTTGGTGGTGATCAATTCACCTTCCTCTGTTATGCGGTTTCTTTTGGTTCTTGGACGCGCCTCGGGAATCGTGGGTGGTGTAGCCGGTTCTATAGGTCCTTCAAAATCGTTAGTGTCTAGTTCAAGACCAGGTTCATCAATAGTGTCTAATGGCTCGCCCATGTCTAATTCAAAATGGTCATCTGTGTCCTTATCGAAATTTAAATCGGACATATTGGGGTCATCGTTTGGAAGCTGGGAAACATCTCTACCTATTTCAATAGAATGATCTGACGCGTCTATATCATTGTTGTCCTCGTGGTCGTCCTCAAGGTCGAAATCCAACTCTAACCCATAATCGTTACCTGGGGTTACTGGGTCCTGGTGGTCCTCATACCGTCCAAACTCAATGGACTGGTCAAAGGTGAATGAATCCTCGGTATCCTGGTTCTGGCTAAAGATTCCTCTTCCAGTACTGTTAGGTATATCGTCGTCCAAATTTAAATCGTCCTGGTATAATAAATCAAACCGCGTCACTTGATCCTGCAAAGTGATACTTTTAACATTCGAAATAATTGTGTCTTGTGGCAGCAAATTGACTTTGTTCCCACTTCCGTCAGATCCTAATCTGATTCCACTGGCGTACTTGAATGAGGTCTTCAATTTCATCAATATATCATTCACATCATCAAGTAAATACTTGGTCTTTCTCGAATAGATTCGTACTATTCCCAACAACAATTGTCCTGACAACCGCAATGTTATGGAATTGTTTTCTGCCTGACTTCCCTGTGATCCAGAGTAGCTGATAGGATGGTTGGAAATGAAGTCTGATGACTTGATGATACTCGTACTGAGTAATTGTTGTTTGGTGAGCTTCTTATCGTAGTTGGCAGCTAGCCAAACGTGTCCCAAGGGCCCTTGCTTTGACACAAGCTGTTCAGTATACATCGCAATGGGCAGGGGATGAAGATGTTCTTTTGGTATATGTGAAACGAGTGTGAGTAAGAAGAGAACTGGTTTATAAATGATAAATTGTTTCTTTAGACCAGTCGCGTATTGAACTTTTACCGCGTTTTGTGATCAGGAAAATTAGTATAGGGTGCGGTAACTTTATAAAGCAGCCAGTGATGAGCATAGGTTAATCAGTAGTGAGGTGAGCTTTTGTATAGATTGTGGTGCTTAGTGAAGAACCGGTCTTGAGAATCATATCATGAAGTAGTCGATTCACTTAGTAGCAATGAATTCTTGTTTCCAATCGCTGAATATTTAGATTACGTAATTGATATCTAATATTGTAGTCTACCACCCCAAGAACTACCCATGGTATACTGTTCTACTGTAATGTCGACAAAACGCTCTCTTTATATTACATTGATTGGTATTTTAAATGCTGGTTATGGTATCGCTTAAGATGACTTAATCAACGGTACTGTCCAAATTTCTACTGTATTAAATACACCTGCGAAAAGTAGACGTTGCCTCGATATTAATCTTAGGTTCCTGTCATACATAGTAGTATTACTACACTCGAAAACCCCAAACGTCTGCGTTACAGTGTATAATTGCCATTTATTATCACAGGTTGCATAATTTTATACACGAATCTACTCCAAGCAAATCTAGAAAACTTCAGACTTCAGCCACTGGGCTTCTGGATGGCTTTCACATTCGCAGCAAGAAACTCAAATAGAACTTGAATATAATCTTTCTCTTTCTGTTCGCCTCGTTTGATGATGTCTGTTTTGATACCAAACTCAAACTCGAATCTTCTTTGAAATCCATTAAGCCATTGTGAAGCAAATTCAGCATCTACGAATTCAGAAAATGGTTCTGTTTCGAAGTCTATCGGGGCTTCAGCAATACGTCTAGCACCAATTGCAACTAATGCTCTCAAACCAGGAAAAATAAAGAAAACCCACTTGAGGAAATTGTCCCATTTTCGGAGGCTATCGGGTTCAAGAGTTAATACTGGCAACATGGCTTTAAACGTGAACAAAATAGCTACGTCCTTCATACCATATTGGCGGGCTTCGAACCTGGCAAGTTTCTTGATTTGTGCTAACTCTTCGTCCAGGTATAAGTTGGACATAGGGCTGTCGGTGCTTCCCAGGTTACTCTGGCGAGATCCGTCGTTATACCGTGCCTTGTCAAAGATCGTAAGAGTTTGGGTTAATCTTTCGTCCAAGCTTTTCAAGTTTTCATTGACCAGTAAGATTTCACGGTCCAATCTCATGTTGAGCTCGCTCAACTCCTTGTCGATATCATAGAACTTATCTGCGATATATTTGACGTTTTCAGGAACATCGGATGGAGCTCGAACAACTTTGGAATCGGCAGTTCCTTTCCCAGCAACAGTGATTGCTTGAGTACGAGCTTCTTGCTTCTTGGTAGAAACAGAACTGGGGACGGTCTTGTGGCCGGTAGTAGCAGTTGCCTTTGAAGGTTTCTTCTCTACGATAGATGTGGGCTTTTTTCGCAGCAAACGGCCAAACCCCATCATGATTGAAGAAATTGATTGATGGAAGTAGAGAGTTGATAAGAGTAAAACATTTATCTTGGGGAAAATCGTCCTGTATTTATACATTTTCTGGGAAATCGAATGTGTAGTTTAAAAGTGGGGGAGGCTGTGAATTATCAACTCTATTACGGGTAGATGTACTTTGTAACAAGATATCAGGTGAGACGTGTCTGTTCAAGATAGCACGACGTGAAACAACCCACGGCCAAGTTAAAGATTTCTCATCTTTTTGATCTGCAACACATCTTAGACAATATAGTGTATCGTAGATTTTCTAGCCATTGAATAAAAGGTAGGGACTTGGATATCTCTTCTTTAAGAACCTCAATTTTCCTCTAGTATTCACTCTCAAGAAGTTCGAACTTTGTCTCGAGAGAGCTGTTAGTTGCTGAATGACATCAGCAACATAGTCACTGAAATGTCGCCCCGGCTTCTTGAACTTGTTTTTGTCTCGATCTTATTTTGCAACTTTAATTGTTAAAGCTGTTGATGCTAAAAGTATGGAGTTGACTATGCAGTCTTAACTACTACAGCTCATTATGTGCAGGATAAATGAAGCTCATAGATTCTATCCAGTACCTCGAACAATTGATAATTGCTGCCAGTGATACAATAATTGATTATGAAGACAATAACAATTGAACATGGTTCCAATCGCTAAAACTGATCTTCACATTCTTTGTAATACCTGCTTCAATGCTTCGTACTACTACTCGTTTCAGTTTCCTGCATATAAAATTGCTAAGAGAGTGTGGTCTTTTGCCCATATCTTTTATAACAAGGCTAAAAAGAATCTTTTCAAGTTCATATCAGATACTGGGTTCTCTTCTGATTCTTTTGAGGATGCTTAGCTATTTTTCCCCGAAATTCGGGGTTCAGATGTCCCGATTTTGTCTATGGAACTGACAAATGTCGAATTACTATGAGACATTGGAGTGCATATACTATGGTTACATGCCGTCCAAAATATTATACTTACGTCAATTAACTAGCTGGCACTATTGATGGAGAACCAGAAGAGGTAAAACCTGAAGCAACTCCACTACTAAGTTCAGACGACACAATCCCGGTAAATAACTACGGTGCCGGCCATTAGACTGTGGTGGTATTAGCCTGTATAACGCCATGAACTTACAGAGCAAGCTTGAAGATTCGTTGAATGATATTCTCAAGACTTCGGGGTATATCTTCGAAATCATCAATAATAATAAGAAACAAAGCAATCTTATCACGGGTTCCAACAACCAGTTGATCACACCGACGATAACCACGCAGCTTGCTGGATATATTTCCAAATTTGATGATGTTTTGGATGAAACAATCTCTAAATTCAATGATGCGAGATGGTGCATTGAACAGATATTGGAGAACAAACAGCGACAAGAGGAATTGAAATTGAAGGAGGAGTTGGAAAGACAGAAACGGTTGAAGGAAGAGGAAGAAAGAAAACGTTTAGAAGACATAGAAAAGAAGAGACAGGAGGAAGAAGCCAGAAAGCGTAAGGAAGAAGAGGAGGCCGCAGCTAAGGCGAAGGCAGAAAGAGAAGCTGCAGAAAAAGCTAAAGCAGAAGAGGAAGCCAGACTCAAAAAACAGAAACAAGATGAAGAACGAAAGGCCAAGGATGAAGAATTCAAAAGAAAACAAGAAGAGGAGAAGAAACGACAGGAAGAAGAAAAAGAGCGGGAAGAATTACAGAAGCAACAGCTGCAACCCAACGATTTCAATGATTTTATTTCTCCTGGTTTCGACTTTAACATGGGCGATTTGACGTCCGGTAACGACAAACCCATTGATATTCCCAATCCTAATGATATACTTTCGTCTATTGATTATAATGACGACCCATTGTTGCAGGGCAACGACCCTCTTCCGAAGTCAGAAAACAACAAGAACAACAACAGCAACAACAACGATAACAACAGCAATAACAATTCCAACAATAATGGTGATAACAACAGCGGCGACCTTGACTTAGATATGAACAATTTGCTCGGAAACGATGAGCTGATTTTAGACGGGTTAAATATGAGCTTGTTGGATGAGCAGTTTGACGCTGGAGCCCAGAGTCAATTGCCTGGAGACGACGAATTTGATGTGGATAACTTTTTGAATCAATTCGGAGGGAATGATTAATCCCAATAACGAACTCCTTTCACCCATACACCCTGTATACTAAACTCTGTACAATAAATACGCATATATGACCATTTCCGCACACACTTCCCAATGCGGCAGTCAACGCTCCGCCAATTAAAACACGTAATTTTGTTAGTGCGCCAAACTATCGGGAATCGGTATGGTGAAAAAAATCCATAGTATTGAAATATGAACCTTCAATTAAAGGACGCTGTATACTATTCCACTTGAGAGCAATGTTCAAACAAGCCTTCCGTCAAGTCGCCAAGCAAAGCAGCACTGCTGTTAGAAGAACCTATGCCACCGAAGCCACCTCTGAGGCCTTGAAGTTATCGTTGGCTTTACCACACGAAACTTTGTACGCTGACTCCGAAGTACAACAAGTCAACTTGCCATCCATCAACGGAGACTTGGGTATCTTAGCCAACCATATTCCTATTGTGGAGCAATTGAGACCAGGTATGTTGGAAGTAATCCTTAAGGGAGGTGAAACCGAGAAATACTTTGTTAGTGGAGGAATCGCTACCGTTCAACCAGGTAACAAATTGACCATCAGTGCCATTGAAGCTTTCAAGCCAGAACAATTCGATGGTGCTGCCGTCAAGTCTTTGATTGCTGATGCTCAAAAGAGAGCCGCTTCGGCCGACGAAGTTGTGGTTGCCGAAGCCAACATCGAATTGGAAGTTTTGGAAGCCTTGCAAGGTGTTGCCCATTAAGAACCCAGAACATGAAGGGTACTCAGAAAACCTAGAAATGACGGGCCTGACGACCGGTAGAAATTACGGGTAGCGGTCTGCGTCGAGTTATTATCGGATCATATATAATTCATTTCACGACGTACTTATGCATCAGTACACAATATAAAAGTCTAAGCCAGATGAGATTGAACGAGGTGTAGTAAGGGTGGAGAACCAAGACTGAGGTGAAGTTTCTTGAATGTAGTAACGGATCTATCCTTGAATATAGGTGAACTACTCTTGAAGTAGTAGGTTATTCTTGGTTGTAGGTGAACTACTCTTGAAGTTGTAGGTGATTTAACTGTGCAATGAATAGTGACGAATTTGCTGTCTAGACTCAATTTCAATGATTGGATCATCTTGGTTCTTGGTATAGATCTTTGTGGTGGAAATCACCTCTTTAAACCTATTCACTTCTACACTATACTTTCAATTCAATGCGCTTTTTCTAGGTTCGTAATGTATATGGTTTGTAGTTCATCAAGGACCACGCTTTTTGCATCCACGAGTCGTGAAATCACTTTCCTTTCAAGTCTCCACTTCAATATCTAGAATTATTCAATCAACAGCTTCAATTGTCCTTCCCTCTATTGTCACTTTGCAGTATACCACACTTACTATGGCCCTACTAAATTTCAATACATACCAATCTGCACTTTCTATGAACCACTAATTTGTACCTTCAAGCCCCGATTCAATCTCGCTACTTGACGGTGGATCACAATCGCTTTTAGGCTTTCAGTGACCCTGCTCCTTCCATATCTCCTGATCTATAATCACCTCATTTTTCAACCTGTGGTTCCACTTCACTTACAACTTTTCCTCCAATACCACCCACAATTCGCCTACCCAAACCAACGTGGTGGACATTTCTAACCGTGCCAGGTATTAATAAACCCTGTTTCGCCGCTCTTGGTGAGTCTTGGTGGCCCGGTACAACCTTCTCCAAGTCACCTGGTTGTATTGATGTCTTCTCGCGCCTCACCGGAACATCATCGGTAAGATTGCACGCACCCACATGTATGGGGTAACGCGGGCACTTACACCAAATGGTGTCTTCTTTTCAGTTTCAGGGTCGTCAAGTATAAATAGTAGAGTGGCCGCAAAATCTTGGGTTTATTTGAAATTTGTTTCTCGTGCCTATACTTCCGCCGCCATGTCTTCCAATCCCTCGTTAGTGTTGAACAAAATCGACGATATTTCATTCGAGTCATATCCTTCTCCACAAATCGAAAACCCTACTGATGTCATCGTAGAGGTCAAGAAAACAGGAATCTGTGGGTCTGATATCCACTACTATGCCCATGGTAAAATCGGAAACTTTGTGCTTACCAAGCCCATGGTGTTGGGACACGAATCCTCGGGGGTAGTCACTCAAATCGGTTCTGGAGTCAAGTCTCTCAAAGTTGGTGATAAAGTGGCCATTGAACCAGGTGTACCTTCCAGATTGAGTGATGAATACAAAAGTGGTCACTATAACTTGTGTCCTCACATGGTGTTTGCTGCAACACCAAACTCCACCGAAGGAGAACCAAACCCTCCCGGTACTTTATGCAAATTGTACAAGAGTCCTGAGGATTTCTTGGTCAAACTTCCAGACCATGTTTCCTTGGAATTGGGTGCCTTGGTCGAGCCATTGACTGTCGGTGTCCATGCTGCCAAGTTGGCCTCCGTCAAGTTTGGCGACCGTGTTGCTGTTTTCGGGGCTGGTCCTGTTGGTTTATTGGCTGCAAGTGTCGCCAAGTCGTTTGGAGCATCTGCTGTCATTGTCATTGATATCTTTGATAACAAGTTGGAGATGGCAAAGTCCATTGGAGCTGCTTCTCATACTTTCAATTCCAGAGTTGGAGGTGCTAAGGAATTGCTCCTGGCTTTTGATAACAAACCTCCTACCGTGGTCATCGAATGTACCGGTGCCGAACCATGTATTGGTTTGGGGGTGGAAATTCTTGCCCCAGGTGGCCGTTTCGTCCAAGTAGGTAATGCTGGTAGTGCTGTCAAGTTCCCTATCACTGAGTTTGCTACCAAGGAATTGACTTTATTCGGTTCTTTCAGATACGGCTACAATGATTACAGAACTTCGGTGGACATTTTGGACCAAAACTACAAGAACGGTAAGGATGGCATTCTCATTGATTACGAACAATTGATCACCCATAGATTCAAGTTTAAAGATGCTATCGAGGCTTACGACCTTGTTAGATCTGGTACTGGTACTGTTAAATGTATCATTGATGGTCCAGAATAAACGATTATGAAACAGTTACAGAAATAAATAAGTAAAGATGTCTTCACAGTTGAAGAAAGCGGACCATTATGCTTTTGTTGTGCATAGACCTTTATAATCAGTAGTTAAATATGATAGACACATACAATAAATAGTGAATGAATTTTTAAAGTGTATAAATTGATAATAAATTATTGGTGCATTCCAAGTTGTACTGTTGATTAGGAGCAGAAATTAAAAAGACCTAGTGACACTTTCATATCAGCTCTTCTATTATAAATTCTTGTAGGGGTTGTTATATTACTGGCACCTAAAAATCGTGGCCTGCATATAGCCCCGTTTTTCATCAAAATTTTTTGCACATACAAATCGATTCAACAGTAACAGTAAGACCATACTATTACTTTTCTACCAAGATGTCTTTAACTGCCAAGGAAGCGTTCAGCAAGCTTCCTCAGAAGCTCCACAACTTCTTCATCAAATATCCACCAAGACCTTTTGCAGAATACACCGCCAAACCATCGACAATACAGGATCCACACTTGAATCCATTCTTACCCAATAAAAACCCCGAAACCGGAAGATGGCACAGTCCCAAGTTCTCTCTTAGAAGATCGGCTGACTTGTACAAAATGGCACGAAAGTTCGGAGTGGAAGAATTGCTCCCACCTACGCCAAAGAAATACTTTGAAGAGAAATACTACAACAAGAACTGGATGAGAGGTGTATTGACCCAAAAGAAGAAGAAATGGGAAAGAGAATTACCAGAAAAACTCGAGGCCAGAGAGGAGGCTATCGCCAAGATGGACGAGACAATTTTGGCTGTCAGACCAGGTTACAAGAAACAAATTAAGAATAGAGAAGAGCGTAAAAAGACCTGGTATTAAAGAATATCTTGACCAAATTAATAGGCTATATATGTTTATGAACTAGTCAGAGGGATTCACCAGTCATTTGGTCAGAGGGTACCATTCGGTAGAGATGGCAGGTCTGACCCCACAACTTGTATATATTGATTAAATAAATCAAATCGAGAAACTGTATTAATCTGATTATAAAGATGTAATAGAAATGACATAGTCTACGTTATTCTCCATATGCGTCTAATTTATTTTATGCTATATTACAATACTATACATATCCTTAGAAGGCTCTGCCTCTACCTCCTCTTCCACCTCTAACACTCTTGAATGGTCTGCCTCCTCTTTTGGATACAGGTGCCCCAGGTAGCACATCTTTCATTCCTGGACCGGCACCATTGCCTTTGATTTTGGTAACACTTTTGGTCAAGACGCTTTCTATGTTGAGATCGTCGGGCAAAAGGATCTGCCTGATCTGGTTGCCTCTGATGTTGATAAACTGTAAGAGCTGGGGATCTTG
The DNA here is from genome assembly GCA_030582675.1 of Suhomyces sp. yHQL142. Lineage (NCBI taxonomy): Eukaryota > Fungi > Ascomycota > Pichiomycetes > Serinales > Debaryomycetaceae > Suhomyces > Suhomyces sp. yHQL142. The sequence goes on from JAJMGU010000011.1 coordinate 393,565, forward strand.
ATGAGGTTGTATTAACTTGATGTTTTTCAATGAGAGGTTCATCAGTGGTGTACAAGACAAGATTTGTCCGTTGACGGATATTCCGTTTTTGAGCTCGACTGTGACAGGCTGATTGGTTGCACCGGGCAAGCTCATTAAGAATCTCACAAGCTTCATTATGTGAATATCTGATGATTAAAGAAGCTGGTAGTTTGTTAGTAGATGATATTTAGTTGAAAATTTAGTAGTGTACTTTTGAGGTCGCGTACATACAGGAATTGCGATAACAACCGGATTACACCATATACTATCATAAGAACGATTGATGAAGTATGCTTGGAAGTGGAAACTAGACGGTTGTCGATGTTTATAGGGCGAGGACATGTACGTTATAAGAGATTTGATACTTAGCGTACCTTTTAGTCCCTCTGTATTGCCCGGATCTGGCTCCACCTAGTGAGACCCATGCCCCGGATCTGTCCCTTCTCGTGATACACATGGCCCGGATCTCGATCTCCATATTCGCACAAGACCCATTCTTGACACATAAGCAAATAGAGATATCACCAAATGAAGTTTATGTAGTTTAATTAATCTAGACAAAACTCCTTATCCATTCCAACTTAATATCTACAGCCTCCTACGATACCCACGGTATTCAATTGCATACACTCCATTTTCTCAATTCCCACATTTTCCTCAACAAAAGTACCAGTTTGACCATGTCTTTAGCAGACAGTATCAAGGATATTCCTCCTGTTACCAGGTTCTTCACCATCACGACGATGGTTGTATCCATTGCTCACTCACTCCATTTCATTCTGGTCGGAGACTTGCTTTGTACTCTCAACATTTGGTTGGACAACTTTCAGATTCTTAAGGTTGGGTTAGCTCAAGCCTCAACATTTGCCAGTGTCAAACTAGTGATCTGGTTCTTAGCACAGAGTTATCGATTTTTTGCAGCATTCTTATTGCCATGGGGGGTAATATTTGATAAAAAGTTCCATGCCATCATGGACATCTACTTTTTCTACACCTTTGCCAATCATTTGGAAAGTAGCCAGGGCAAATTCCGTCGCAACTTTCCCGATTGTCTTTGGTTCACGTTGGTAACGGGAACCATCATCATATTGTTGACATTCGCATACACTCTCATTATAGACAGTAACCATTTCCCGGTACATCACCAAATGATGTTGTCATGTGTGACTTTCGTGTGGTCTAGATCGCTGAAAAATCTGTTGATTAATTTCATTGGAATTCTTCCCATCAAAGCATATTATTTGCCGTTATTCAACTTGGTCTTCAAGTTGATGGTTGATGGATACTATTCATTTGTGGATACACTCATTGGTATTGTCGGGGCCTATCTTTACTTATGTATACAGTCTGATACCGTGCCAATCTACAATTTGTTTCCAAGTTCTTATTCTCAATATTTGACCTCACATGCAAACGATGACGGCAGAAGAGTGGGGACCATTCATCGCTTCAATAACGTCCATAAAGCTGATTACATTGAAGATTCTATCTTCGATAAGGGATACTTGAAGGCACCATTATTTTTGTATAAACTTCTCGATTACCCCACTAACAATTCCAAGAGGACGACGGCATTTTATCCAAGACTGCAATTTGGCACAAATTCTGGCGTTACTGGCATCCCTCCAAAGCCGGAAAGAGAAAGTGAAGATGATGGATCGGGAAGTGGGTTCAGTTGGTTTGGGTCTGACAATAAGGCTGCATTCAAGGGCCAAGGCCGCAGATTGGGAGATTAGACCATCCATCGAATCTATCAAAAGGGTTTTTTATGTATAGGCACCACTGAAAGTCACATATCCTGATGAATTGAACAAAGCTTCAGGAAATCAGTCAAGAAGTCTGCTTTAACGTTGCAAATAGAGTTGAAATTGTATATATCCAATTAGAAAGTCTACTAATGAAGAAATAAGAAGTTGAGAGTAGTGCCCAAGTGGTCCGAATGTATATGTATGTAGTCAGTAATGAAAAGTCCCTCAACAGTCATATTAAGAATAATCTAGTACCCAATACCCCAAATAATAATCTCTCACTGTTAACAAATCCGCGAACCTTATTGGACTACTATACTATAAAACCGGCTGCCAGTAGCGTTATTACCTCAATTTGATTTGCAGTTGGCCCAAGCATCCCAACTGGGGTTCTGGTGGTGAAAATCCCCTCCTACCAAGTGCACCAATTTTGTGCCTCACCAAATATAAGAATGGGATTTGATTGGTTCTAGACAGAAATGGAAGCCGGTTTCTTATTGGCTCTTTTCGTGGCGTTTTATCTACTGAGACGTTCTGTTTTGGGTTTCTCCTCTTCTTTGGGCGCTTCAAGTCACAACGTCCCGTAAATTCTCTTTGTTCCTCCGGTATCCCCCCAAAGGGCCTCCCCTCCTTTATAAGGCTTTGTGGTGGGGCTCGCGTTAGTAATATAGATGTATATATAAAATCGTATATCCATAACTTTAACTATTACAAGGCCATACCACGAGGCTGTATCATTACCATACTTAGATAGGTACCAGAGGTTGTGTCAAGGACAGAGAATGTCTGAAAGTACCCCACCCACTCCCGGGGTATCCCAGCCCCCCAATGGGCCTGCAAATGGACAACCCCATACTGGTAACAAACCTGTGATAGACCTGGATGGGTTCTCGTCCAGGAACCAAAGCAACACCAGTGTTTTGCTCTCGCCTACATTGAGAAACAAGTCTTCCGTCAAGTTGAAGAAATTGAAGTCAAAACCACATTTGAAACGATTGGTTTCGAGTAATGGAAACCACCTGAAGTTGGTGTTTTCAGTTGATGACGACATAGATGATGCCATAGATGAAGACTCCATCCAAAATGTGGAGACTCCGATCAAAAGCAAAAGCGACAGAAACTACGTAGAAGGATATACCGATGCCATTAAGGCCCTAAAGAAAAGAGGCAGCGTGGCTCAACAAGGTTACTTTCCGGACTTTAATAGGCACGAGGAAGAATCATCAGACCCCTCCAAAAAACCATTGAGGCCCGTCGAACACTCGGAACAACTTCCCGAGGAATTGGCTGCTAAGATTGGCCTCCTCGACCCAAACAGAGTTCCGGATAATATCCCAGAAGTCAGTGAAACCGGCACGGAATCTGAGGCAGGAGAAGAAGCGGATGCTGTAGACACTGGAAACAATGATAATGACGAGGACCAAGATGATGATGATGATGATGATGACTCAGGATCTATGAATTCATCTTCCACGTCCCAAACCTTAGAGTCGTTGAATTTGAAAGATAGACAAAACGCTATCAATTCCACTCATCCGTTCGGTATCAAGATCTGGAAACCGAGTTTGTATAAAAAGAGACGTTCGGTTGCAACCAGAGCAGATGAAGATATCCATGCATTTGACCCACGTAAACCAACTGCCAACATCTCCTGGGGGGTCACCTGTACCAATCTACTTTGGAGTTTGACCTTTGGTTTGTTCATATTTTTCGTCTGTGTCATCGGTGCTGCAGTAGTGTTTGTATTCTCTGGATTTGCAATTCATCGTCACCTGAGACCCTATGTCAGGCTCTTATGGAAAGTTGGTAAGTACGGACTTTTCCCATTCGGTAAGTTCGTCCTTTTGAACAGAGATGAAAATTATTTGGATGAAGACGAATTAGACGGAAGGTCTATTACTGAATTTCACCAATGGAGAATCCAAGAAGAAGGTCGTTTATTCTTTGCTCCTCCTAGAAGATATACTGCAAGCGCAGAAACAAGACCATTGATAAAGGACCATACTGGGAGACCTCTTAGAGATGCATACTCATCATTAGATGACAATAACGATATTAATACCAATATCAATGCCAATGCTATCGAAGAAGGGGTTGACGGGGATGAACAGGACCTGGAAGCAAATGACATAAAGGTTCGTTTCTTTGGAAGAGGTAGCTGGTCTTCAGGACGTTTCGTCTTCTACCTCTATTTCTACGTCATCCTACAAACTATTCTTTACGTCATAGGTGTCTTATGTTGGTTAATCGTTTTCACTATCCCGATGGCAAATATTACAAATACAATTTGTGATCATTTAAGAAGGCATCCATTGGCCCTCGACTTCGAATTAGAAAAGGAATACTACAAGCGCTCAAAGGCAGAAAAGGCAAGAAAGAAGCATCAACTGATTATCTTGTGTACATACAGATGTTGCGGTCTCCATTATTATAAATACACAATTGATGGTACCAACATTTTTTTTATCAATTTGTTGGCAGCAGTTGCTTTCGTTATTTTGGATTACTACCTTCTTAAGGAAAAATTGGGTTGGGAAACCTGGTTTACTGATGCATCGTTCTTGTTCTGTGCTTGTTTGTTCTCCATTATTCCGTTGGCTTATTTTATTGGTCAAGCAGTTGCATCCATCTCTGCTCAGTCATCAATGGGTGTTGGTGCCGTTATCAATGCATTTTTCTCAACTGTTGTTGAAATATTTTTGTACTGTGTTGCATTAAATCAGTCCAAGGGTAAATTGGTTGAGGGCTCGATGATTGGATCTATTCTTGGTGGTGTTTTATTATTACCTGGTTTATCGATGTGTGGAGGTGCTCTTAAACGGAAAACTCAACGTTATAATCCAAGGTCCGCTGGTGTATCATCCACAATGTTATTATTTGCAATGGTCACAATGTTTGCACCCTCTTTATTTTACCAGATTTACGGTGCCTATGAAGTCAAGTGTAAGAAGTGCACTGCGGAATTGTTGCTCGTTGCTGAGGATTGCGTTAAGTGCCGTTTCATTCAACCTGCATTATCATTGGATTCACTTTACTTCAACATCATTCAACCATTCTCTGTTATCGTTGCATTAGCATTGTTTCTTGCATACGTGTGTGGTTTATATTTCACTTTGAGAACTCATGCCTCTTTAATCTGGGCTACAAGCTCTCATGAAGTGCCTGTTGGTAAGAAGGATGATGCTTACTTGAGATCACCAAGTATTAGCAGTATCGATCCACCAAGGGGGCCTTCGAGTGGTATTCCAACTTCACGTCACAATTTGCCGCCATCCGCAAATACAGCAATTACTAGTGGATTCGATCCAAAAAGCAGACAGGGTGTATCCGGTAAACCTCAAGCAGGATTACCATCACCTGCATTGGAAGTGGGTAAAAATAGACAAAATATTGATAGTGTGAAAACAGGAGCACAACAGCAGGTTTTAGATCTGCTCAAATCCCCTGTGCAACATGATAAGCAAAGACCAAGTGCTTCTAGGAAAATGAGCTTGTTGAATAACGATCCTGATTATGAGGGGGAAGAAGGTGGTGGTGGTCACGATGCACCCAATTGGTCTCGTAACAAGTCCACTGTGATTTTACTTGGTGCCACCTTAATATATGCGGTCATAGCTGAAATCTTGGTTGATAATGTTGATGATGTTTTAAAAGATTTCCCAATTGATCCGAAGTTTTTGGGTTTGACAGTTTTTGCTTTGGTGCCAAATACAACTGAATTTTTGAATGCTATTTCTTTTGCTATAGGAGGAAATGTTGCCTTATCAATGGAAATTGGTAGTGCATATGCATTACAAGTTGTCTTGATCCAGATCCCAAGTTTGGTTCTATTCACTATTTACATGGCACCAACTCAAGTAGAACAGATGTTCTCTTTGGTGTTTCCAAGATGGGACATTATTGCCACATTAATTTCCATATACTTATTCACATATGTTTACGCCGAAGGAAAATCCAACTACTTCAAGGGGGTAATTTTGATATTGTCATATGCCGTTGTCATGATTGGATTTTGGTTTAATGACAAGATAGGATCGATTGATGATGAATACGGCGGAGGTGGTCCTCTGGTCATATACGGGTTATCTTGATTGGATCACAGTCGAAATGATGGTATTAATGTACTTTCATGACCAGTAACATTACCTTCCATCCCTAATATTTTATTCGAATACTTAATTGCTAGCGTAGACAATCATACATTTAAAACTCGAGGTTCTTGTTAAGAGTTCAAAATTCTAATGAAAAGATTATATAGATTAAAAAATACTTCTATATACGAGTTTTGTTTAACACGCTGTATATATATTTCACTTGGTGATATAAGCTCTGGCTTCGTAGGCACTCAATACCTCTTCGTCCACCTTATCAACATTGGAATAAATCAAGTCGATCTTCTTATCAGAAAGATTAACGAATTTTTGTGGAGAATCAGTGAAGTTGACCACAACGTAAGCAGATTGGCTACCGTTAGATTTCAAGAAAGAAAATGTATATTCATTTTCAAAGTCGAGTAATTTGAACGTACCATGGATGAACAAGTCTTTGTATTCTTTTCTGACGTTCAAGGCTTTCTTCCAGAATGAGAGTAAGGAGTTGGCATCATTGACTTGAGAAGCAACGTTAATCTCTTTATAATTGTCATTAACCCTAGTCCATGGAGTTCCAGTGGTAAATCCACCATTTGGAGAGTCATCCCATTGAACAGGAGAACGAGCATGATCTCTTGCAACTAAACTGATTGAGTCCATAAGCTTTTCAAACTTCTTTTTGAAATCAGGTTCGTCTCCATGTTCTGCCTTAAATTCCTTGACATAGTTGATGGTGTTTATATCAAGGTATTCATCAATTGACCAGCTTCTAGGTAAGTTTATCATTCCGATTTCTTGACCTTGATAAATGAATTGTGTACCAGTTAAAGCCGATTGCAATAATGCCAAAGCTTTACCAGATTTGACTCTAAACTCTGGAGATGGGTTACCGAATCTGGTGATAGATCTTGGTTGATCGTGGTTTTCAGCGAAAACTGTTGACCAAGCATCAGTGCCGTTGATGAACTCACTTTGGTTTTGAATTGCTTTCTTGAGAGCACTCAACTTGTATCCTTCATAGCGGAATCTATCAGCAGGGTTGGAACCAACTTCAACCAAATCAAACAAGAACATCATGTTCATTTCTTTCTCACTTGCACTAACGTATTTCAATGCATCTTCTCTAGTTGAGTGACCAACTTCACCAACAGTCATAGCATCGTACTTTGATGTGATCTTTTCGAACATTTCCTTGTGGAATTCATGAATTCTAGGTCCACTTTGATGGAATTGCTTACATGGTTGCCATTCCGAATCTGGGAATACAATTGGAGCATCTGGGAATGATTGGACCTTAGAGTACATACCAGCGGTATCAATTCTAAATCCATCAACTCCCTTTTCAAACCAGAAGGTTAAGGCGGACTTGTAAATAGCGTTTCTTGTTTCTTCGTTTTCCCAATTCAAGTCTGGTTGCGATTCAGCGAACAAATGCAAATAGTATTCATCAGTCAATTCATCGTATTTCCAGGTTGAACCCGAAAAGTATGATTGCCAGTTGTTAGGAGGGTGTCTTTTACCTTCTGCATCATATCTAGCTGGCTTCCATATATACCAGTCTCTCTTGGGGTTGGTCTTGGAGGATCTCGATTCCTTGAACCATTTGTGCTCAGAAGAAGTGTGATTGATAACCAAATCCAAAACCAATTTCATTCCACGCTTGTGGGTTTCGGCAATCAAGGTATCCATATCTTCCACGGTACCATACTTAGGGTAGACACTTTCGTAATCAGAGATATCATATCCCATGTCATCCTGAGGAGAGTCATACATAGGACTCAACCAAATGACATCAATCCCAATATCCTTGATGTAGTCAAGTGTCGAGAGGATTCCCTTGATATCACCAACACCATCACCGTTGGAATCCTTATAAGAAGCAGGCCAGATCTGGTAAACCGCCGATTCTTTCCACCATGGGTTCTGTACAGTCATATTTCGTTGATTTTTTTTCTGGTAAAATGAGGTTATAGGAACTTGGAAAGTATTCTTTCGAGGTGAAGGCACTATATCTCAATGGAGTCTATCCAAATTTCCCCAGATCATCGCCATCTCATTGAATATTTATACTCGATTCGACTTGTGGGGTTGTCGCAACTTCTGTCGCAAATTTGGAAGCCGGGGCTCGTGTGCAGGAACTGAACCAACGTAGGTGCGTAAATTTGTTCGGAACTCAGAGCTCACCACCCCAGTTCCAGGCATTGATTTTGCAACCCAATGAGTGGGGTACGTGGGGTAATTCTTTGGCTAGCAGTGGTCCTTGAAACGATGGTCTCCAGGGGGCATAATGATGAAAAGATGCGGGGCAATGGAGAACAACGTCGTGTTGTGAAGAGATTGAAACACCAAAATTTGCTATCGTGATGGTAACACTACGCTCTGTCGTAGTTGGGATAGTATCTACCAATCACCTTCCCCTCATTCCACTCTGATTTTGCACCCGTGGCACCTTGTCAGGTTCAAGTCACAGCTGGCCATGCTTCTGGAATTTGGGTACGATGTAGTATGCTTTCCGAATCAGGAGATCTTTCCTGTGCTAGGCCTTGACATATTAAATAATTCTATTAAAAGTTTTGCGAGTATATTTGCGCTGATCGATTACACTTCAAACCCTGTGCAATTAGAAATAGAAATGATAGTACTACTACAAAGTAGTATGGATGCTAGTTTCAAATTGCGATTGTGATGACAATTATTTCTTGGAACCATCTGAGTGGCTACTACTTCAAGAACACTGATTTGTCTATTGGATGGAGGGGTATCTACAAGAAGCTACTATAATCTGTGTTTGCGGTACATATGCTTCAACAAGATGATAACTATTGAGTTTTACCGGCGCCGCGTGATGTTAACCGCGGTTGCGTCGACACCCTTTCTACATGAAGGTTGATATTTAAATAGTTTATGTTCGTTATTGGTGGAGTCGCATGTATACTAACACTCGAGCTTTTGCCGTACGAATATCAGGTACCTGGGGTATCATACGGAAGTGTGTCCCTTTTTGATTCAACTGTTAGTAGTCTCTTTACATGAGTTTCAGAATACCCTCTAATTTCTAATTATTACGATTACTCATCTTTTAATTTGCATCTTATAGCCGCGATGTTCCTATACATCAGTTTGACAGCGATCAGAGAGCACAAAGGATTACTAATTACCTAATTACCGTTTCATATATCTTATCAAGAGAGTCAAGAGAGCCTTACGTTTTAATTTTTCTCTTTATTCGATTACAAATACTTATTAAACACACAATTCAATTCGTCTTTGTTCATTTTCGCTAGCCGGTAAAACAAGCTTGGCTTCACTATCAGTCAACTACGAGACTATCGGTAAAACATAAAAGATTGTGTATGGAGTAACCAACAATCTGGCGTCTGACTGAGTAGGGATGCTTCCATGAACAGAAATCAGAAGAATACATAGTGTTTTTTAGCGGTGCAGATTTTTAAAGTACTGAAGAGTATAGCGCACTTCGTGAGGCAGTTCAAGGTACCAGAGGGGGACTGACCATCTCTTTTGTAATATTGTACCTTTATTCACGGCTTAAGAAGACCAGAAGACAACTTGGAAGATTACAACAGCCATTCGAACTTACTCTTCAAATCATACAAAAGTAAACCGTTTTCGGACTGAGGGAAAGGCGGGGAAAGGGGATGGCGCATAATATCCACGGTGTGACTCAGATATCGATAAAGAATTAGATTCTTGTCTGAAATAGGAAAGATATGTCGAGTCTACCTTGTTCAGTTAACAGACGGAGGGATTTCAGCACCGAGTTCTCTTCCCTCCAGAACGTCAGGTCAAGTTGATAATGATTGCGTTAGAGTTGTATAAAGACTACAATCATTAAACTCTTATCCATGACTGAGATGGTAATCTGAGGCCAAAGATGTTCCAGAAGATACAGTCCATTCTAACCTTTATACCTCAAAAGTTGCAGCCATCGCTTATAGTAGATCAGTAGTACATACAATTTTCTCCGGTACAGGCCTGGTGCGTATACAAATTTTTGGAACATTTGACTATGACTCAAGAAGATCCATCTTGTTCTTTACCATGAAAACGTACACGCTAGTGATCAAGCTAGGGACATCGTCCCTTGTGGACGAGATCACAAGAGAGCCACGTATCGCCAACATGTCGCTCATTGTGGAGACCATCCTGAAGCTTCGTCGTCAGGGTCATCGCATAGTGATAGTCTCTTCTGGAGCTATAGCATTTGGTATGAAGCGAGTTGGAATCAATAAGAAACCCAGCAAATTGGCCGCAGTACAGGCTTTGGCCTCCATTGGCCAAGGAAGGTTGATAGGGCTCTTTGATGATCTTTTCCGCCAACTAAATGTCCAAACGGCCCAGATATTGATCACCAGAAACGATATTATGGATTTCACTCAGTATAAAAATGCCACCAATACCTTGAATGAATTGTTGGAGATGGGAGTCATTCCCATAGTTAACGAGAACGATACCCTTTCGGTGGCCGAAATCAAGTTTGGGGACAATGATACGTTGTCTGCCATAACCGCAGGAATGATTCACGCGGACTACTTGTTCCTTATGACAGATGTGGAGTGTTTATACACTGACAATCCAAGAAGTAATCCCGAAGCTAAACCAATCCTCATCGTGGACAAAATCGAGGAGCTTGCGGTCAAAACAGATACAGAATCCGGAGCAGGCTCCCAGGTTGGAACAGGCGGAATGACCACCAAGCTTATTGCAGCCGAATTGGCCACCAATGTCGGAGTAACCACCATCATCACGTTGTCGAGCCAACCACAAACCATTCTCTCGATTGTTGCCAATATTCAGGCTTCAGAAGAGTCCAATCTCACCATAGCACAACAGCAGGACCAGCTCAGCAAAGATATTGTTGCTGGAAAGGTTCCTCTCCATACAAGATTCCTTGGACTTCCTCGTCACTCACAGATCAAGTCTGACCGTAGGTTCTGGTTATTACATGGTCTCAGTACAAAGGGTTCACTCATAATTGATCAGGGATGTTTCCAGGCGTTGACAAGGAAAAATAGAGCAGGGTTGCTTCCAGCGGGTGTGATAGATGTGGAGGGTCAATTCCACGAGAGTGAGTGTGTTTCCATCAAAGTGATTCCTTCCAAAGATTCCCCCATCTCAGAGGCTGTGGAGGTTGGTCATTGTAGGGTGAACTACTCCTCTGTGGAAATCAGAATGATCAAGGGTTTGAAGAGTAGAGACATTGAAGCCACTTTGGGGTTTGCGGACAGTGAGTATATTGCTCATAGGGATAATTTGGCATTTCCACCTGTTCTTCCATCATCATCAGAATCTTTGATATCATTAGTAGGTGGAGTCGGCATATAGAGACAAGAATAACTAATAAAAATATAAAAGTATGTCTAGTTATACAAAAATTATCAAAAAATTTCCAAAAAATAGGTGATTGTATTAGTGGAAAAGAAAATGAGTTACTTGGTCATTATTTGAATTCATTTGTGTGCTATTCAATGTATTGACCCTTTATCTATACCCTCTTTCTTTGTCACGTGTTTTGTCACGTGCCCAAAATTTGATACCTACTCTTATACCTGCGGCTACTAACAAGTACCCGTCATACGTCATTTCCTTCAAAGACATCGGATCCCCTACTATGGAAGAGAAGACCGTCGTCCTAGACGACACTTTCGGGAATTTCTCTGCATATCAATTCCGGGAGCTTCTCGACGATGTTGCAGAGGCTTTTGAACTGGATCTAGAACACATCAGTTGTATTGGATCTCATGAGGCCAATCTTTACGTGGGGACCTCCAGGGGCAAGATCTTACATTATCATCACTTCGAGGATGCACCCAGCTACATAATGATCAGTCAATTGCAAATATCTCCGGACTCCATCACCAAATTTGTGGTGCTACCACAAACGAATCGAGCATTAATTCTTGCTGGAAGCATAGCTACCTTATACACATTGCCAGAGCTTTCCCCGATAAGGATAGGCAAACTTAAAGATACCCACGATGTTCTGCTTCTTTCCTATTCAGTACATTCCAATCCTCAGAGCAGACCCCCTATCCTGAACGATAAGATCATTGCATTTACTCCGACCAAGATACGAATACTTCAGATCAACGTCGACCTGATCAAATTGCTCAAGGATGTAAACTATTCCAACGCTCTCAATGGTCTTTCCACAGCATCTACGATGTCTTCCAACTACAGTAACTTGGTTCTTGTGGCCAATGACCAGAATTACGATATCATAGATTTGAAGCATACGAGAAAAATCCCATTATTCGAATATAGTCCAGGCTCCGATGCCAAAAATATTGTTCCGTATATTGTTCCATTCAATGCAAAGGATAAGGATGAAGAGGAATACCTCTTGACTATCAGCTCTGATGAAACAACCTCAATGTCAATGTTTATTAATAGTTTGGGAGATGTTACAAGAGGTACTATTACGTGGTTAAACGAGGGATATCCTTCAGGAGGGGTGGTAGTCGAATGGCCATATGTAGTGGGATTGTTTAACTCCCCAAAAGCTCAAAATAAATTGTTATTCAGTTCATTGGAATCATTTGCAGTTCTAGCATCTGTTGACTTGGGTGAAAATAAGGATGAAATCAGAAAGCAGCCAACAGTAAATAAAGCGACTACTGAATTGCAAAAAGAGTCCAAAAACGATGTGAATACGGCCCGCAATAAAGAATCTCTGATCGAGCCGAAAGAGATTAAGGATGTTGAGCCTGAACAAGAAACAGATAACATGACCGAACCAGCTGTGAACAGCGATAATGTTAAAATCACAGAGGTGCAGGCAGATGACAACCAACAGGAAGAAGCAGACGAAGAAGTATCGCAGGCAAATAAACAGCCGCAAAATGTTGTTCCTATTGCAACTCAAGATGATGTTACAAGTTTGATCACACCAATGGAAAAGCTTCACTTAAGCAAAGTCACTACAGTCAATGTTGACAATAAAGATCTTAATGAAAAACTCTCAAAGATTGATTTCGATTCTAAAGAATTGGTCGTTACTAGTACCTCAGAGAAGGATGAAGGTACTATATTAATATATGGAAGAGCAAAAGTATGGCTAGGTCATTCAGTTAACAAATTGAAAGGAATATTGGACACTTTTCGCACCCATTTGGAAAATAGTACTATCCCTGACTTTATTCTGAGTTTGGAACCATTCGTGGACACATATGATAGAACAAAACATGAATACTTGGTTTATCTATTGCTCATCTCGTACTACCTGTGTGAGATATACGAACCGTCATTGAAATATCTAACTCGGATAAAAAATGGCCAACTTTTGGTAAATCCACTTTTCATTATTTTTATTTTGTCAAACTCGAAAGAAGATGAACAAGTCAAAAGTTTCCACATGTTCAAAGGTATTGATGAAATTCTAAATAAAATTAACATCAATCAAAGTATCGACTTTTTATTAAAATACCTCAACATCATCTTTCCGGATATGATTACAGCTCAGGACGGAAGCGAAGTGCTACCAGTTGTTCGATTGACCATATACCGTCAACTCTCATCACTTGAAAAACTTAAGGAGTTGTATACACAAAAAGATTCGGTTAATTGGAAAGAACTAACACCCATAAATCAACAAATTATTACAGAATTGAGTGATAAACCATATTCACCAATACTTCTTCTCATATATGCAAAATTGTTGAATGAAAACCTCAGTCATGACGTGAAATCAAAAATCGCAGAGAAATATTGTTTACTTAGCATTGATATCTTGAACCTGTCTAGTGAACAAGACTTGGAGAGTTTAGGGATCACCAAAAAGAATCTCATCGATCAAGTCTTGATTCAGCTACAGAAAAATATTGACGACCATATCTTATACTCCAAATACATCTTGCAAATCTTGAAATTAGATAAAGAACAAACATTTCAATATCTCAAAAAACATAGGGGAGACTCAAAATTCAAGGACACACATAGGCGCATTATGGACGAAATTGCTCATTCGCATGCGAATGAAATCGATTTCTCTCTTCTTCGAATAGAGTACCTAGAATCGGGGTATTTGGAAAATACTGATAATACTGACAGTTGTATTGAACTCTTGGAGGATTTAATAAAACTTATAACATCAGAAAACATCTTGACTACCGAAAATACTATAAATTTTCAAATTTTGAATAGCACTTATGGAATAGAAAACACTTTACAAGATTCTTCGTGGCCCAAGATTAGTTGGGTTGACTATATTGGATTGAACTTGAAACGAAGTGAGTGCAAGGAGTTATTACGTTTGTACCTAAAGGTTTTTGAGCTTTTGCAAATCTTGGTTGAAAAGAATGTAAAGATTGGGAAATTCGTGGAGAAATTAGGTGAAGCGCAAACGTTTTCATATATCAAACTCTTATTGCTAAAGAATGATCTGAAGGAAACTATTCGTCAATTGCTTGATTTCCATGATTTCTCGACCGCTGAGCACTTAGCCGTGACAGGAAAATTCTCCTTCCCAACCAATACCAATTACCTTAACAAAAGTTACAAAGAAAAATCCAATTCAAATGTCCATTCTGAATTAAAAAATGAACTGACGCAGCAATTCGCAAATGATGGCGACAGACGGATTAAGAAGGGGGGTTCAATTGAAAAAGTCAAGTCAAATCTTCAAGATATTTTTACTTTCTACATCGAACAAGAAAGGGAGGATTCTTCCAAGCTATATGGTATTCAACATTTCACTCTAACCTATGGCACAAGCATATTTACCCCTCCTGAAATGATATCAATGCTACCAAGCTATACTCCAATTTTACACATTGTCAAATATTTGGAGAAAGTCATTATTGACTTGAAGATGGAAAACAAAGGAAGCGTACTCAAAAAAGCTCTTAGTAAAGCAGATTCTACCTTTACAAAAAAGATTTACAAAGAGCTTACCAATGAATCAGTCACTCAATAAAATATCGCTGTGGCTATTTCAAAACCACTTGTATTATACATATACTATTTATAAGAAACCCGAAAGTTTCAATGCATAATCGATCACCATTCCAAACCAGAGAATGAATCCATTTTTGATATTTCCTTTGAAGAAACTCAAACAGTCATTGGGGTCATCCAAGTTAACTTCCTTCATTCCTTTGAAAAGTCTTGCAAACCCCAACGCACCCAAGATGTAGAAACCGGGACCCATGGTATTTAAAACACCAGCCACGCCATATAATCCAATTTGAGCGGCTAAAAACAAGTTCATTTTACTCTTTGACTTGTCTCCCCATACTAAGGCAGTAGATTTGATTCCAGCATGAACATCAAATTTCTTATCTTGATGAGCATAGACAGTATCATAGATAATTCCCCAACACCAATTTGACAATGCTAAAGGAAGGGCAACCCATAAATCCAAGGGGGCCCCGACAGCAGGATAACCCAAAAGAACTGCCCAACTGAAACAAAGAGAAAACCAAAACTGGGGGTAGTAAGTAAACCGTTTGAATAATGGATATGTAAAGATCAAAGGTAAAGAAAGTACACCCAAGTAGAAGCAATCAAAGGGCAATGATAATAAGACCGCCAACCCAGCGAAACACTGTACTCCCAAGAATGTGATTGCTTGGGGGATTGTAACTCTTCCGCTGGCGATGGGTCTTTCAAACGTTCTGGCCACTTTATTGTCAAGGTTTCTATCCAAAAGATCATTGATAGTGCAACCAGCTCCTCTCATGATGAGGGCACCCACCGAGAATAATGCTACGGCAGACAAAGTTGTGGCAAGTGGGGCGGTCACGGAATAGGCAGCCATGGTTATACCCCATAGCGAAGGAATGAGCAAGAGCAACGTGCCTACAGGCTTCTCTATTCTAATGAGTTCGGCGTAGGGAATCCATTTTTCAGGCAAGTTATTGAGCCATCCTAGACCTGCTAACCTTGCAAGTCTCGCGGCTTCTGCTTCCTCTTCAGAGAAGGGAAGCTTGTTAGCCACAGGAGCTGGTGATGGTGTTATTGGGGTTGGAGGAGTTGGAGGTTTCGTCACAGAATTGCGATGCCTTACCGAAGTCAGAATAGATTTGGGCAAACACAATTGGAGTGGTCTGAAAACACCAATACGGTGGGAAAGGAGCGGAGAGACTCGTATCCTCGGCAACTGGGCCCTAGCGAGTGTGATCATTGTGTGTGGTGATTGAGTAGGGTGGTGGTTGAATGTAAATTTCAGTTAAATTTCGATTGATCGCGCTTTATAGGATTTGGGTTGAGTTTGAGTGGAGATCGATATAGGAACCTTGAAAGTTTGAGTATTGGACTTCAATGGGTAGATAGGTGTATCTGATAGTAGAATTGGTGGTTTCTGGATAAAATTGATAAAATCTTAGGTTTTCCACCGAGAATCAGTGAATAGTCTTGGGAATCAGACAGTTACTAATGGTAAGGTTAAAGTGAATCAGTAGTATGGTGTTGAATTCGATCCTTCACATTCAGGTTCTATTCCATTTGCTCTCCATCAAAGGCCTCGAATTCCTGGTCACTCCCATTCTGAACCCTTTCCCGTATCACTTTATGGCCTTCAACCAATCGTTGTAGCTTTGCTGCATCCTCTGGTTCAACTGTTCCATCTTTGAACTCAAAGATTTGACGACACATGGGGCACAATCCCTTGGATGTGTCTTGTTCCAACCACTTCATGATGCAATGAAGATGGAAGTTGTGTGTACACCCTTCTCCCAACACGATGGGACATCCATCACCGGGGTACTTACAGTTGGGACATGTTCCATCAAATGAAACACGACAAATGCCACAGAGTTCGTCGTCGTACCCCGTTCCAGGAAGATCCCAGTGCCACGTGGAGAAGGCGTGCCATTCTAGTATCTCCACCTTCATTTTGTATACTCAGAGCAGGATCAGTGGTGTTGGTGTTGTTGTGTTGATATAATCATTGATGATAGTGGTGTAGTAGTAGATATTTCACTATGGGGAATAACGCGACTGAGAAGACGAAGGGAAGAGGAGAGGAAGATGGAAGAAGAGTTTGAGAGGGAAATCTTTGATTTGATGAATGAGATTACTATCACTCTTTTCTCTCTTCCTTGATGAACAGATCGAACTCAAAATTATGTTGATAAATCACTATTTACTATTCCTATCTACCAAGTATGTTATTACCACCGATCTTACTAATTAATCAACGGTCCCTTTGCTACAAATTATTTTGATCAAACTCCAACATCTCCTTCTTGTTCAATTCAGCTTCTTGTAAACCAATCCCTTGAAAATATCAAACGAGTTTCCATCTGGTTGCAAATGTAAAATCTCTCCCCTGCTGGTATCCTCAGCTATCAATAATCCATAATCGGGAGTGATTCCCTTGATGATACACGATCTCTGTTTACCATTACCTTCGTCTACCACAACCCTCTGGTCTGAATGGAACCATCTCTTGTAATACAACGGCAAAAACGGCGACAATCCAGATTTCATAAACACCCCATGGAATGATTCCATCGTGTGCATGAGCTTGGCGAGTAACATTTCTGGTTGGTACTGGGGTAAAGCAGCGAGGTTTTTGGCGGTTCTGATCTGGTTCATTCTGTTTAAAACAAAGTTCAAGGATGTGGTGGGTGCAGCGTTAGAAACATTGACACCTCCACCCCAGACCAAATAGAAATGTCCATTGATGTATTGGGAATTAATTAAAGCACCCGATACCTTGGCATACTTCTCATCGTCTCCTTCAACAGTAGAGCTGGTATCATTCTTATCAGAGAGTTTGTTGTAGTATTCTGGTTTGAGAATATAAATATCATTGGGCCACTTGAGCTTGACTGGCAAGTCTTCATACCCAACTCCTTGGCCTGGCTCTTGGCTTCCATATCCCAAGATACTTTCGATCAACGCTAAACCACACAAATATTGAAGGGTGACAACAAGACTGGAGCTGGCAGCAGGGATCTTGAACAAGACTGACAGTGCCATCACTCCCTTAGGGTTGATCCACACATTACCTCCGCGACCTCTACCTGCCACTTGAGTGGTTGCAGTCAATACAAACCCGGTTGGTAACTGGCTCAAAAGCTTGGGGTTCTTGTCCATCATAGTATTGGTCGAACTGACCACTTCAGAGTATCCGATAACTCTTCCGAATTGTCCGGGCTGACCCTTGTAGAGAGATTCGAGGTGGGCAAAGTATGTGCCCATGTTGAAGTAGGGTGTCAGTTTTGGGTCTGGCAAGGCTCCAGATTCGAAGATCTTGAGATGTTTGGGTACAGAGTCTGGGTCTTCGATGCTTTTGTCAGAAGACAAGAAATAATCATGATCATCTTCGTTCTCGTTATGGAAGACAAAAGTGTCATTATCGTCTTCCAAGATACGGCCATCAATCAAATCCACACTGTCTTTAATCTTATGAACCAATGTAGTCAATAAACCGGGATCCAACTTGGATGAGATATAAACGGGAGTGATTCTGGGAACGGATACGTCGACATTTTCGTTTACTATAAGTCCTAGTTTCTTGAGTAAAGAGATCACGTAGAGTTTCCTTGAGTGATCGTTCTTGGTGATGGTGCTTACAATAAGTCCAAACTTCTGGTCATCATCATCTGTTGGCTTCATTAAGGCGGGAGTGAATTCTGGATGAGTACCAGAGAGTACAACATGACCTTTACCAACCTTGCAATATACTGCAGCGACGTTTTCTTCGTCTTCCACGTCCAATTTGTCGGCATACTTGGCAAGTACTTCCACGTTACGGTACTTGGAAGCATTGACAAAGAATCCTCCTCCATTATAGTAAGTGTAGACGCTCGAGGGCAGTTCTGGCAAGGCATCTGTGTTTACGTTGATCCTGGTGGCCCTGGCACCTTTATGTGATTCGTAAACAAATCCTTTGAAGGCACAACCTTTGACTGTACCGGGATAGAATTCCAATTCTCTCGAGCCAGTGACTTCCATCTTTGGGTCCCCCTGTTCGAACTCACAGCGAGCACCTGAGTAATAAGCACCAGCACAGATTCCCAAGAACCTCCCTCCCTTTCGAACAAACTGTTGGATCTTTTTGTTTCCTTCACCGTTCAATGAATTACAGTAAGGTAAATCAGAACCTCCTGGAATCACCAACATGGAGGTCTTGTGCATCCACGGATCTTTGAGAATGGCGGCTTCGGAGATAGATACCACCGCATAATATGGTGATAAATGTAAACGTAACGATTCAATGCAATGCTTGACACTTTCGGTGGTCACTCCAGGACCAGAGTATACCAAGACATTCATTGCACGTTTAAGGGTGAGTGAAGGCAACAAAGCGAGTAGTAAAGAAAAGATTCAATAAGGGCAGCCAAAACAAGATAATCCAAACAGCAGCAGCAAAGGTGTGTCGTCTTTGGTGAGTGGTGGTGGTTGACTCGTTGGTTTGAGTTTTACTCACGAAGATGACTCAAGTGACTCAGTGAAAAATTCCCAAATTTTCCAATGATGTTGATGATTACCCAACATTGAACTACAGTTGCAATGGCATTGGTAGAAGTGGGAGAATCGATCTCGTTGGACCCCAAGCCGGGGTTTGTAGTCAAGACAAGGATCTTGGAGTCAGCCAACGATTCGTATGGAACCAAGGTCTTCATCAACATATGTCATGACTCGCAAGTTCCTCGACCATCAGTGGACTTTGAACCCAGTGTGGTTTTCCCCCTCATCATCGACAACAAATGGGAGATTCCGTTGATTGTATCCAATGAGAAGCTGACTACAGACAAGAAGGGGGTTGTTTCGAAGCTATACGACTGTTGTGTCAACACTACGTGTTTCCAGTGGTGTCAGGTGAACTCAGACCTTCGGACCATCTTGATAGAATGGAGCATTGAAGCAGTAGAGATGTTGTACGAGTTGACATTGGAGAGAGAGTACTCCATCCCCAAGATGCTCTGTAAGGGCGAGTTGTCCCGTACCGTTATTCGAAAGGACGAGTTGACTGAATCTGGGTTCCAGAAGAGATTACATGAGCTTAAGTATAGCGAAACCTTGGGGTTGATAGAGGAATTACACGGCAGAAACGACATTGACATCGACCCTGATCAGCCGTTGCCGGACTTGATGAATGTGACCGGAGAACTCCGGAAGCCGTTGATCCAAGAGTTGAATGATATGAGTATTCGAGAGTCATCCCAGGGACCTGGACCAGTGCCTGAGTCTGAGTCTGAGCCAAAATCCTCACAAGATGGAAAAGCGCAATTCTCAAACATTATCAATGTTCCGCAAACACTTGCCGCATCGGATCTTCAACTGAGCACCACTACCAGAACGCAAATTTCATATGAACTCAGTTTCACCAAACTCACTGGGAAGCACAAGCTCGTCGTCAAGTTCGTATCACCCGACGTTGGTGCTGTTTCGTTAACCTACGATACCATCAATCATTGCTTGGTGGTACGACTCAATGACGACGGAACCCTCTATTTCGAGGGTAAAAATCCATATCAGTTGCAAATCCCGATGCCCACCAATATTAAAATAGGGTCTGGTGCCGACCCCAAGTCATACCGAGTGTCGACAGAAAATGCGCTTTACACCTTTTGCTGATAACCAAGGGGATGGCTCAGTAGTCACTCGATGAAGAATTCTCACTTAGTTCGGAAAATCACCTTCCTAATCGGGGGGTGCCGCGCTAAGCGGCTCCCAAGATATAACCTTTTAAAATTCCTTTCGCCTACTTTGATCATATTTAATTCCAGATCTTCCCACCAATTCAAGTTTTCCGTTCGCTTTTATAGTAATACACTCCACACCATGAACTCTGGCGAACCCTTATTGGCGGGAACCGTCGACTACGGTGACTATCAGTCTTTGAATGATGACGACCGCAAGTTCAACACCACCACCCGCGCGGAATTTGCATTAATAACCAAGTCCTCCATACCGTTGGTTGCAACCTTCTTCCTCCAATATCTTCTTTCTGTCACGTCCATATTTGCCGCCGGAAAGCTTGGACCCACCGAGTTGGCTGCAGCTTCTCTTGCGGTGTGTACGTTTAATATCACGGGTCTTGCTGTGTATCAGGGTATGGCCACCAGTCTAGACTCGCTCTGTTCGCAGGCTTATGGATCGGGGCGGATCCACAATGTGGGACTCTATTTCCAGCGGTGTTCGTTGATGGTCATGACCATCACTGTGTTTCCGTTATCCTTCATCTGGTGGTTCTCAGGCTCTTTTTTGCAGCTCGTGATCCCCGACCGCCAATTGGTCCAGATGACCCAGACTTTCCTTCGAGTTATGTGTGTGGGAGCCCCAGGCCTCTTGCTCTTCGAAACAGGAAAGAGATTCCTCCAAGCTCAACATATCTTCAACGCCGGCACCTATGTGTTGGGTATCGTGGCGCCCTTCAACTTGCTTATCAACTGGTTGTTGGTATGGCATCCAGTCTACGGTTTGGGCTTTATCGGTGCGCCTATCGCCATCTGTATCGTTTTCTGGCTTACAACGCTTTTGATGCTCTTGTATGTGCTTTTCATTGATGGTAAGAAGTGCTGGGGAGGCTTGGACCTCAAGAAGGCACTGACCAATTGGGCTCCTATGCTTCGCTTGGCAGTTCCAGGAGTTATCATGGTGGAGGCAGAATATTTGGCTTTCGAAGTATTGACAATTTTAGCTGCGTCTTTTGGAACAGACGCCTTAGCTGCCCAATCCATTGCATCGAATGTGGGGTCACTCACATTCCAATTGCCCTTTGCTATTGCCGTTTCGGTGAGCACCAGAATCGGACATCTTGTAGGAAAACAAGACATCCACGGAGCCAAGGTCGTCACCAGACTTTCGTACCTTTTCGGGGCCTTTGCCGCCTTCTGCAACTTCTCGTTGGCGTTTTTCGGTAGAAATGCCCTTGCCAGTTTATTCACCAGCGACAAACATGTTCTTGAGGTTAGCAAAAGTATTCTCATTTTAGTAGCAGTCAACCAAGTATCTGATGCATTCAACGTATTGGGTGCCGGAGTACTTAGAGGCCAGGGAAGACAAAGAATCGGATCGGTTTTGAACATGATTTCATACTACATTGTTGCCTTACCTTTGGGGTACTTTTTAGCGTTTGTGCTTGATATGAAGTTGAATGGTTTATGGTTTGGATTGATTTCAGGAGTGTTCTTTTTGGCTGCGGGAGAATTCGTCACTATTTACAACAGTAAATGGGACCAGATCATGGTAGACTCTCTAGCCAATCATGATCATTGAATGGGAATAAATACGGAAGGACAGCATATAAATATACATATCATATACTCAAGTACATATTGTAGACTGCTCGTAGAATAAAGAGTATGAAGCTTATCACCCAAACTTGCAACTGGTAGAGATAGACCTTGAATTCTACTACTGTTTGTCCTGCATATAGTGTCGATTTTGCAATCATCGCGGAATAAATTTTTATGGAGATGTCCCTTAACTTAAGTAGTACCAGACGTATTGTACCTCTCCAAACTGTCCCACCCCTAACATTTCCAGTCACCATGCCTAGGAGATTTAACAAGAAAAACGCTCAAACATTCAGTGTCGTTCACAGAGCGCACGACGACGCATTATTCTTTGACAACGATGCATCCAAACATGTGCTTGTTCCAGCGCCATCTAAGAACAAGACCCAACAGCCCAGCACTACCTCTTCGAGTCGAGAGAAAAAGATCTATACCACCGAGGAATTATCAAAAAAGCTTAGTCCCGAAGAGATCCAAGCCGTGCGTGAAAACGAAGGTTTAGCAGCCCAGTTTGGGATCTATTTCGATGATTCCAAGTACGATTACATGCAACATTTGAAGCCCATCGGAGAGACCAACGATGGTGTTTTCATAGAGGCCAAGGCCGGCGCCGCCCAAGAAAAGAAGAATCTCAACAATATCGAAGATCTCTTCAAGGACCTGATGCCTTCAAAAGAAGTCAGACACGTTTCACATGATGACTTTGAGAATATCCCATCGATGCTCAAGGGGTTCCATCCCGACATGGACCCTGGTTTACGAGAGGTATTGGAAGCATTGGACGATGAAGAGTACATTGTGGGAGAAGAAGAGGAAGAAGAAGATATCTTTGCCAACTTATTGGGATCTGGACAGGTGGAAGACGAAGATGACTATTATGAGGATTACGATGACGAATACGATGAATGGGACCTTGATAATTACGAGGAAGAATACAACAACAAGTACGACTCCGACAACTACCAGGAACAAGAAAACTTGCAGGAAGCGGTGTTGCCATATAATGAAGGAGAAGCGCCTGAAGAATTGGTGGGAGATGCCAAGCTCATAAATACCAATTGGGAAACCGATTTCAACAAGTTCCATCAAGTCACAAAAAACAAGGTCAACGAATGGGATTCGGATGACGAAGAAGAAGAAGAGGCAGGAGATGTTTTACCCGATTTACCCACATTCGACCAAGCAAGTAAAGCCAAGAAGAAGTCTAACACCAAAGCCAGAAAGAAGAAGGGTGCCATGACTGACACATCATCTTTCTCCATGACATCATCAGCATTGTTCCGTACTGAAGGATTGACTCTTTTGGATGATAGATATGAACAATTAGCCAAGAAGTTCGAGGACGACGACGAGCCCGAAGAGTACCAGGAATTCAAGATGGAAAACGAAAGGACGGATCTCGAGTCGATGCTTGATGATTTCTTGGACAACTACGAGTTAGAGAGTGGTGGAAGAAAATTGGCCAAGAAGAGTGAAGATAGAAAGAAGATTCAAGAAGCAGCGGATTCCGCTTCGAAGAGTAAGGTGGCGGCCAGAAGAAAGAAGGAAGAAGAAACTGCGAGAGAGGCATTGGGTAAGTTAGGAGGATCATTTGGTAACTTGAATCTTGGGTGAATCATTGATTGAATCATTTGCTAATAAACTTTGAATGATATGTCATCTACTAATATAAGAAGAAACATAAAGCACCGAAATCAATTTAATGATTCCAATTTTATCGCTACCAGGGATGATACTCAAACAACCTTTCACCCATAATTCTAAATTTGGTATCTGTATAATTATCTCCCCATGTATACTATATAATGCATTATTTGTCACGTGAGGTTCCCATAAATTTTGGTGGGAAAATTTTTGCCTTTTCCAGGTGACCCTTAATAACCTAGCTATAATTAATTACACCAACGGAGTATTTATTCAATACATCAAAAGTCATCGTATTTGAGGGACTTTGTGGGCAGCTAAAGCACTCTAGTATACCACTATCGTTTTTTCAGGGCACGTCACGTTCTGCAGCGTCCCATACCAAAACTCGACTCTCATCTCCAAAAAAAACCACACATTTTAACACACTTGCACACTTTTGGTGAAACTTTGAAGTCCGAAATCAAGCATTAATCAACAGCATTACAAGTCTTGTATCAAACACAATCCACCGTTAGTCAAGATTCGGTATCAAAAACGATTTGTACTAGTTTTTGCTCTTTTTCTTTCGGTTATCGGATTCTTTTCCCTTGTTCATAATACCAGACAATCCAAGATGGCTAACCACCACACCGTCTCATCGGTATCCCGGGTGTATGCCGATGCATTATCCAAGAAACCACAAGCATACTGGGATTACGACGATATAAATATAAAGTGGAACTCTCAGGATGACTACGAAATTATCAAGAAACTTGGACGAGGCAAGTACTCCGAGGTGTTCTTGGGAATCGACTTGGCCAAGCGCGAGAAAGTCGTGATCAAGGTGTTGAAGCCGGTCAAGAGAAAGAAGATCAAGAGAGAAATCTCCATCTTGAAGAACTTGGTGGCGGGTCCCAACATCATCGAGTTGCTTGAAGTGGTCAGAGAACCGCAGTCCAAGACCCCAGGTTTAATCTTCGAACATATCGACAATATCGATTTCCGTACCTTGTACCCCACCTTTACGGACTATGACATACGGTTCTACATGTATGAGTTATTGAAGGCATTAGACTATTCGCATTCCATGGGAATCATGCATAGAGACGTCAAACCTCATAATGTCATGATTGATCACGAAAAGAAATCGTTAAGATTAATAGATTGGGGTTTGGCCGAATATTACCATCCAGGCACTGAATATAACGTAAGAGTTGCATCGAGATATTTCAAGGGTCCAGAATTATTGGTTGACTTTAGGTTATACGATTACTCGTTGGATTTATGGTCGTATGGATGTATGTTAGCATCCATGGTGTTTTTGAAGGAGCCATTTTTCCATGGTAAATCTAACACCGACCAGTTGGTTCAGATTGTCAGAGTCTTGGGATCGGCCAGCTTGAACGAGTATCTTGAAAAGTACGAATTGAGATTAAGTGAGGAGTATGAAGACTTGGGATACTATAATAGAAGACCATGGGAAAGATTCATCAATGAAAATAACAAGCACCTTGTTTCCAAGGAATTCCTTGACTTCATCGATAAGTTGTTGAGATACGACCATCAAGAACGGTTGACGGCTAAGGAAGCCATGGAGCATAGCTATTTTGATTTGATCAAAGCAAAGAACTAGGAAGTGTACAGTAATTAGGGGGCTCAGATGAATGCGCAATAGGTGGAGTCGTGAGTCTGTAATGTAATATAATTTATTTATCAACAACTTCTATTAAATGAGTCTAAGTGATTTGTCACGTAGTGTATTGACTAGTATCCATTTACAACTAGCCAACATAACTTTAAACGTGTATTCGAACGTTGGAAAACTATGAGTCATGCAAAAATTCACATTCCTTATATGCTTGTATTGTAAATTCTCAATTGTCTTTGTTGTATACTTTTTTGATAATTTTTGTAATTTTAGCAAAAATCCAATGACGATATAATGATAAAAATAATTTTCAAAAATCTTGAGAATCTGACTGTGAGATCTTACTCTTGTAATTAGCAAGTTAATAACACGTTTCTATCGCCTCGTCTATTTTTTATTCATCCTTTTTCTTCATTACTTGTTGGTGTTCTTTTACTGCAAAACTGGGATACATGCAGGAAAATGTCCATGGAATTTCTAGAACCTTCACCAAGTGATATATAAAAGAGAACGTTTCCGAGCCATTAGTATAGCAGAATTCATTGACCCTACCATTCTTGAAATTAATTACTATGTCGACTCCCAACTCCAAAGTATTTTTCGATCTTACCGCCGGTGGCATTCCCAAGGGGAGAGTTGTATTTGAATTATTCAACGATGTGGTGCCCAAGACTGCGGAGAACTTCAGAGCCTTAAGTACTGGAGAAAAGGGAAACAGCAAGGTTTCAGGAAAACTGCTTCATTACAAGGGATCCAAGTTTCATCGTGTGATCAAGGATTTCATGTGTCAGGGTGGAGACTTCACCCACGGAACCGGAATTGGAGGCGAATCCATCTATGGTGAAAAGTTCGAAGACGAGAACTTCAAACTCATCCACGACAAGCCATTCTTGTTGTCTATGGCCAATGCTGGTCCCAACACCAACGGATCGCAGTTTTTCATCACCACAGTGCCTACGCCTCATTTGAACTCGAAGCATGTTGTATTCGGTCAAGTGATACAGGGTAAGGGAATTATTAGAAAAATGGAAAGGTGTGAGAAGGGTGCTAATGATGACCCTGTTGAAGAATGGTTGATCAGCGATTCGGGTGAATTGCCTGCCGAATACGTACCAGAAGCCACGGCTGGAATAGATGATGGTACTGGAGATGCGTTTGAAGATGTTCTTACTGATAACGACAGCATTGATATTAATGTTCCCGAATCTGTATTCTCAGCAGTAACTAAGTTGAAGGATATCGGTACTGCCCAGTTGAAGGCAGGAAATCTCGACGTTTCTTTACAAAAATACTCCAAGGCTTCCGGATTTTTGCAGGAATACTTCCCTGAAGACTTATCGGCTGAAGACTTGTCTAAATTGCACAGCATTAAGGCAGCACTTTTCTTAAACACAGCATTGGTAGCATTGAAATTGAAAAACGGCCCAGTTGCTATCAAGGCCTCTGAAGGTGCATTGGAAGTTGAAGAGATTGACGAGAAGTCCAAGGCCAAGGCCCTTTACCGTAAGGGTATGGGATATATCCTTGCCAAGGATGAAACTCTTGCTCAAAAGTCATTGGAAGAGGCACTCAAGATCCAGCCTACTGATGCTGCCATTCTCCAAGGATTACAGGAGGTAAAGGCTTCTATCAAGGCCCGTCGTGAAAAGCAAAAGAAGGCCATGTCCAAATTTTTCGAAAAATAAGAAATGGGTAGGAAATGATAAAGAAGAATGCCTCAAAGCATTTAAAAGGCCATTGAGACGTTTATCAAGTGATTATATAGAAAATAATTAAAAATAGCACTCAAAAAGACCAGTATGCTAGTTATTATCCCTCTTGTGACTCTTAAGTTAAGCCTTACTAATCAGCCAGCCCAACTTATCGATAAAATAAGAAATAAAATATTAAATGCAGATTGTCTAATCGATAGATTTTTTGATCTCAATCTTTTGGCAAGCATGTAACGAACGATAAACTATTACCGTAGCATAATAATCTGTGAATATTTGCTTCATTAAATACCCACCTCCACATTATTACGTAAGCAGAGACTAGACTCACGTTTACTCTGTGCGGGGGAGGTTTGCCTAGCAACAAAGGGTGCGGTCCGCGCGTAAACCACATACCGATAATTTTTTCCTGTTTTTTTCATGTGTCGCCACTCATGGTGAAAAGTCGGAACTCCCTAATCAAAACACCAATCTTTATCATCAATCTGTTCCATCACCACCAACCCCGACCTAAACTCTAACCCCGCTTGTCCATCCGAGGTTGCTAAGTAGTGTTCATCAATTATTTAGTCAGGTGTCAGTTTAGAGTTAGAACTTTCCATTGCTCCACGATACTCGTCCAACAATCCAAAGTATCCAGCAACCTTCCAACGTCAGTTAGAAGAAAATCCAGAAGACAAGAGTAGAGAATCTATCAGCACTCATTTATTTGATTGTTTTTACTCCACCGGATCCATCTAGAAACATTTCCTCATTCCAAGTTTTTTTTGTATATTAAATTTGTTTCATTTCCCATTTGTTCAATTTCCTTTATCCATTCCATTTCATCAAAATCAAAATCAAAATCAACTTCAACAGTAACAACGAATCCTTCATAAAATACTGTATAAAAAAATCAAAAAATTCGTGTCAAGTTAAGTTAAAATAGTTGTATCAATATGAGTCGTCAGTTTCCTTATTCGAGTGCTCCACTCCGTGCCGTGAAAGAAGTAAGTATTAATGGAAAACTCCGTGTTTTGTTTTATACCAGTACAATTTATTAACTTTGTTTTAGGTTCAATTTGGATTATTATCTCCCGAAGAAGTTCGTGCTATTTCCGTAGCGAAGATAGAATATCCCGAAACCATGGACCAAGCTACTAAGAAGCCTAGAGAAGCAGGTTTAAATGATCCCAGATTAGGTTCCATTGACCGTAACTTCAAGTGTCAAACCTGTGGTGAAGACATGGCCGAATGTCCCGGACATTTCGGTCATATTGAGTTGGCCAAACCAGTGTTCCATATCGGGTTTATTGCCAAGATTAAAAAAGTGTGTGAGTGTGTTTGTATGCATTGTGGTAAGTTATTATTGGATGAAACCAATGTTGCCATGGCCCAAGCCATCAAAATCAGAGATCCAAAGAAGAGATTCAATGCCGTGTGGAATACCTGTAAGACTAAGATGGTTTGTGAAACCGACAACAATGAAGACGATGCCACTGAGGGATCAAAAAGAGGTGGTTGTGGTCACACTCAACCAACTATCCGTAAAGATGGTTTGAAATTGTGGGGTACCTGGAAACACAACAAGAGTTTTGAAGAGAATGAACAACCTGAACGTCGTTTGTTAACCCCTTCAGAAATCTTGAATGTTTTGAAACATATCAGCCCTGAGGACTGTTTCAGATTAGGTTTCAATGAGGACTACGCGAGACCAGAATGGATGTTAATCACCGTTTTACCCGTTCCACCTCCTCCCGTGAGACCTTCTATTGCATTTAACGACACCGCCAGAGGTGAAGATGATTTGACTTTCAAATTGGCCGATGTTCTCAAAGCTAACATTAATGTTCAAAAATTGGAATTGGATGGTTCTCCTCAGCATGTCATAAGTGAATTCGAAGCCTTGCTTCAATTTCACGTCGCCACCTATATGGATAATGATATAGCTGGTCAACCCCAAGCACTTCAAAAAACTGGTCGTCCGATTAAATCTATTAGAGCGAGATTAAAGGGAAAGGAAGGAAGATTGAGAGGTAATTTAATGGGTAAGCGTGTTGATTTCTCCGCCCGTACTGTTATTTCCGGAGATCCTAATCTTGAATTAGATCAAGTTGGTGTCCCTATTTCCATCGCAAGAACTTTGTCTTACCCAGAAGTTGTCACCCCTTACAATATTCACCGTTTAACCGAGTACGTGCGTAATGGTCCTAATGAACATCCAGGTGCCAAGTATGTTATAAGAGATACAGGAGATCGTATAGACTTAAGATATAACAAGAGAGCTGGTGACATTGCGTTACAATATGGTTGGAAAGTCGAACGTCATTTAATGGACGATGATCCAGTCTTGTTCAACCGTCAACCCTCATTGCATAAAATGTCTATGATGGCTCACAGGGTCAAAGTTATGCCATATTCCACTTTCAGAATGAATTTATCTGTTACTTCGCCTTATAATGCCGATTTCGATGGTGATGAAATGAATTTACATGTGCCACAATCCCCAGAAACTAGAGCAGAATTATCCCAGATTTGTGCCGTTCCATTACAAATTGTCTCTCCTCAATCCAATAAACCAGTCATGGGTATTGTTCAAGATACATTATGTGGTGTTCGTAAAATGACCTTGCGTGATATTTTTATTGAATATGATCAAGTTATGAACATGTGTTGGTGGATTCCAAATTGGGATGGTGTAATCCCACCTCCAGCCATCGTCAAGCCAAAGCCTTTATGGAGTGGTAAGCAATTGTTATCCATGGCCATTCCTAAGGGTATTCATTTGCAAAGATTCGATGGTAAGAGTGATTTATTGAGTCCAAATGATAGTGGTATGCTTATTGTCGACGGTGAAATTATGTTTGGTGTAGTTGATAAGAAAACCGTCGGTGCAACTGGTGGTGGTTTAATCCATACAGTCATGAGAGAAAAGGGACCTTACGTTTGTGCTGCATTGTTCAGTGCTATCCAGAAAGTTGTCAACTACTGGCTTTTGCACAATGGTTTTTCAATTGGGATTGGTGATACAATTGCCGATGCAAGCACCATGAGAGATGTGACTACAACCATTCAAGAAGCCAAAGACAAAGTGCAGGAAATTATTTTGGCTGCTCAACTGAATACATTGGAACCAGAACCAGGTATGACTTTGAGAGAGTCCTTCGAACATAATGTTTCTCGTGTTTTGAATCAAGCGCGTGATACTGCTGGTCGTTCCGCGGAAATGAATTTGAAAGACTTGAATAATGTGAAACAAATGGTGGTTTCAGGTTCGAAGGGTTCGTTTATTAATATTTCTCAAATGTCTGCTTGTGTGGGTCAACAAATTGTCGAAGGTAAGAGAATTCCTTTCGGTTTCTCTGATCGTTCGTTACCACATTTTACCAAGGATGATTACTCTCCAGAATCGAAAGGTTTTGTTGAAAACTCTTATTTGAGAGGTTTGACACCTCAAGAATTTTTCTTCCATGCTATGGCTGGTAGAGAAGGTCTTATTGATACTGCGGTTAAAACTGCAGAAACCGGTTATATTCAACGTCGTTTGGTTAAGGCTTTGGAAGACATCATGGTTCATTATGATGGTACCACTAGAAACTCTTTGGGTGATATTATTCAATTTGTGTATGGTGAAGATGGTATTGATGGTACTCAAGTTGAGAAGCAATCCGTCGATACTATCCCAGGAACAGATGCCAACTTCGAACGTCGTTACCGTATCGATGTTTTGGATCCAACTAAATCCATTTCAGAAGCTTTACTCGAATCGGGTAAGGAAATCAAGGGTGATGTTAAATTGCAAAAAGTTTTGGACCAAGAATACAACCAATTGCTCGATGATCGTAACTACTTAAGAGATATTTGCTTTCCTAACGGTGATTATAATTGGCCTTTACCTGTCAATTTACGTCGTATTATTCAAAATGCTCAACAGATTTTCCACAGTGGGCGTCATAAAGCATCAGATTTACGTTTAGATGAGGTTGTCAATAGTGTTGCCGAACTTTGCAAGAAATTGTGGATTGTTCGTGGTAACTCGGCATTAGCACAAGAAGCCCAAGCAAATGCCACCTTGTTGTTCCAATGTTTGTTACGTTCAAGACTTTCAGCCCGTCGTGTTATTGAAGAATTCAAGTTAAACAGATCTTCATTCGAATGGGTTGTCGGTGAGATTGAGGCACAGTTCCAAAAGTCTATTGTTCACCCTGGAGAAATGGTTGGTGTCATTGCCGCTCAATCTATTGGTGAACCTGCTACCCAAATGACGTTAAACACTTTCCATTATGCGGGTGTTTCTTCCAAGAATGTTACCTTGGGTGTTCCTCGTCTTAAGGAAATTCTTAATGTTGCGAAGAATATCAAGACTCCAGCTCTTACTGTGTATTTAGAAACTCCTATTGCCGCTGACATTGAAAGAGCAAAGGTTGTACAATCTGCTATCGAACACACTACGTTGAAGAATGTTACATCATCTACTGAAATTTTCTATGACCCAGATCCAAGATCTACCGTTATTGACGAAGACTATGATACTGTTGAAGCATATTTCGCTATTCCAGATGAAAAGGTCGAAGAATCTATTGATAAGCAATCTCCTTGGTTACTTCGTTTGGAATTGGATCGTGCCAAGATGTTAGATAAACAGTTGACCATGGCTCAAGTTGCTGAGAAGATTTCTCAAAACTTTGGGGAAGATTTGTTCGTGATTTGGTCTGATGATACTGCTGACAAGTTGATCATTCGTTGTCGTGTTGTTCGTGATCCTAAGTCATTGGATGAAGAGGCAGATGCTGAAGAAGATCAGATTTTGAAACGTATTGAAGCTCACATGCTTGAATCTATTTCTTTACGTGGTATTCCAGGTATTACCAGAGTGTTTATGATGCAGCACAAGGTCAGTTTACCTGATGCTACTGGTGAATTTGCTCAAGGTAAAGAATGGGTATTGGAAACCGATGGTGTTAATTTGGCTGATGTCATGGCTGTTCCAGGTGTTGACTCCGCGCGTACTTACTCAAATAACTTCATTGAAGTTCTTTCAGTCTTGGGTATTGAGGCTACTCGTTCTGCTTTGTATAAGGAAATTCTTAACGTTATTGCATTCGATGGTTCTTATGTCAATTATCGTCATATGGCATTGTTAGTCGATGTGATGACTTCTCGTGGTCATTTAATGGCTATTACTCGTCATGGTATCAACAGAACTGACACTGGTGCTTTGATGCGTTGTTCTTTCGAAGAAACAGTTGAAATTATACTTGAAGCTGGTTCTGCTGCTGAATTAGATGATTGCCGTGGTATCTCTGAAAATGTCATGTTGGGTCAAATGGCTCCATTAGGTACCGGTGCATTCGATGTCATGGTTGATGATAAGATGTTGCAAACCGCTCCATCAAATATTACTGTTGCTAACGGTGATGACTTTGCTGATGATGGAGGTGCCACTCCATACAGAGATTATGATATGGAAGATGATAAGATTCAATTTGAAGAAGGTGCTGGATTCTCTCCAATCCATACTGCACCAGCTTCTGAAGGAGCAGGTGGTCTTACCTCATACGGTGGGCAACCTACTTCTCCATCTGCTACTTCACCATTCACTTATGGAGCATCTTCGCCAACCTTTGGTGGAGCAACTTCTCCAGGTTATGGTGGTACTTCACCTTCATATTCTCCAACATCTCCATCATACTCGCCTACATCGCCTTCGTACTCACCTACGTCGCCTTCGTACTCGCCAACATCTCCATCCTATTCGCCAACCTCACCATCATACTCGCCAACATCTCCATCTTACTCACCAACCTCCCCATCTTACTCACCTACGTCACCTTCGTACTCACCTACGTCGCCATCATACTCCCCAACCTCTCCATCTTACTCACCTACGTCACCTTCGTACTCACCTACGTCACCATCATACTCCCCAACCTCCCCATCTTACTCACCAACGTCACCATCATACTCCCCAACCTCCCCATCTTATTCGCCAACCTCCCCATCATACTCCCCAACTTCCCCCTCTTATTCGCCAACCTCCCCATCTTACTCACCAACCTCCCCATCATACTCACCTACGTCACCTTCGTACTCGCCTACGTCGCCATCGTATTCCCCAACCTCCCCCTCATACTCCCCAACTTCTCCATCATACTCTCCAACCTCTCCACAATACTCTCCAGGTTCCCCAGAGTATTCCCCAAATTCTCCTTCTAAAAAGGATAAAGAAGACAAGAAGTAACTGTGTACTAGTTTGCCATGAAGTGTACTCGAAGTTGTTCAGAGTTTTCGTTTTTGTATTTTATTCAGTTATTATAAAGCTTCATTAGAAAATAATAAACGCCAGAACCAAATAGAATAGAGTAATAAGGGACTTGGTATCACAAAGGACCGTTAAACCCTTATGGAGGATTCTTTATTGTAAGCGCAAGTCTCTAGTATCATATATTTTGCAGCTGTTCGCACTCATACCAAAAGTTCGAACTCATCTCAAATTTGACCACTGAAGGTACCAATTGCCTTTGACTCAAGAACCATGTCGAAACAGAACAAAAAGGAGGATAAAGTGCGAAAAGAGCCGCCAAAGGACGGTGCCTCTTCCTTGAAGGAAATGGAAAGAAAACGGAGGCAAGTGTTCAAGCCTGTGCTTGATAATCCATTCACACAGTCAAGTTTATGGCCATTTGTTGAACCAGAGATTGCCAATAGTGTAGTGGATTCCCTCTGTGCAATGCTCTCTGGAATGGGCACATATAATCAAATCGTACAGGAAACATCAAAGACCCGAAAACACGCCATTCCAGAACCAGAGATCAAGAAACATCTCACCATAGGGTTCAACTCGACTGTGGAAGCATTAGAGAAACAGGCTGCCATTCATAGACATCGACTCACCCACAGAAAGCACAAACATTCAGTTCCTTCCAGATACATCAAATATGTCTTTGTCACCAAATATGATATCACCCCTGCTATTCTTTCCAACCACTTTCCTGTGTTGGCGTTCACGGCATCCTCAAGTAAGGATAATCGAGTGAAACTTGTACAATTACCTCGTGGCAGTATGGCCCGGCTATCTCAGGCTCTACACATGGACAATACTGGAATAATAGGGATCGAGGCAGACGTATCAAGTGCAAGCACACTTTATGACTTGGTGGATAAGAATATTAAAGATGTGGTTGCACCATGGTTGGATGGGTTGTTTGAACCCGAAGGTTCGTATTTCTTTAAAAAGCCAGCGTTGAGTTTTTTGAGTACTAGTGCCCCAATATTACCCAAGAAAAACGACCAAAAGGCAAAGAAAGCAAAAGTGAAGGCAGAAACAGAAGCAAAGGTAGAAGTGAACAAATGAAAGAATAGTATGGCCTCAACAGTAAGTGATGAGTCAATCGTATAATGTAATATAAATACTGGAGATAGAGATTCGATGAATTTTAACAATAGCAAGGTAGTAGAACAGAACCCATTATCGATACCGGTGTAGTAGCAGGTAAATTCAAACCATTGACGGTCCATGATAGCTTACTATGGTCAGTCTCAGGCATCCATACATTTTTCTCATACTCACTCGAGCTGAAAAATTCCAAACTAAAAAGACGCGTATGTAAAAATCATTATCACCATTCATCACCAAACCACACCATCATGTCCAACCATTCACTTTCCTTGGAGCTTCCGTGGGTGGAAAAGTATCGTCCTCATAAGCTCGATGATATAGTCGGAAACGAAGAAACCATCGAAAGATTGAAGCTCATAGTACAAGATGGTAACATGCCCCATATGATCATATCAGGATTACCAGGAATTGGAAAAACAACGTCCATCCACTGTTTGGCATACGAATTGCTTGGACCAGAATTATATCAACAAGCGACTCTCGAATTAAACGCATCGGACGATAGAGGAATCGATGTGGTACGGAACAAAATCAAACAGTTTGCTCAAACTAAGATCCTGTTACCTCCAGGAAGACATAAGATCATCATCTTGGATGAGGCAGATTCAATGACCCCGGGAGCCCAGCAAGCATTAAGAAGAACGATGGAGATTTATTCCAATACCACAAGGTTTGCCTTTGCCTGTAATCAGTCGTCCAAGATCATCGAACCTCTTCAATCTAGATGTGCCATCTTAAGATACAACAAATTGGCCGATGATCAAGTATTGTCCAGATTGTTAGAAATAACCAGTTTCGAAAAAGTCCAATACAATAGTGAAGGATTACAGGCTTTGATCTTCACCGCAGAAGGTGATATGAGACAGGCTATCAACAATCTTCAGAGTACCGTATCAGGGTTCGGATTCGTGAATGATATCAATGTGTTCAAAATCGTAGACCAGCCACATCCTTTGGTCATAAGGAAAATACTCGTCAGCTGTACATCCTCAGCAAACATAGATGAAGCCATCGACCATTTGGATACGTTATGGAACAAGGGTTATTCTGCCATTGATATCGTTACTCTGACATTCAAGGTTGCAAAGACTTTACCTGGTATCAGTGAACTGAAAAGATTGGACATCATTAAGGAAATAGGGTTTGTTCACATGAGAGTATTAGAAGGTGTATCTAGTTACTTACAGATATGTGGGTTATTTGCTAAAATCTGTGCTTTATAGGGTTCTTTACCTCTACTGGCATAAACCAATACCAATTTTGCACCCTAGTCTACTTCACTTACAATGGTATGTAGTTGATTTCCATATTGTTCCAGAGACTCTATTGTATTATTATTAATGTTTACTGTATGCTTTGCACAAAGTCTCGAAATGCTCAACTTGCTCATCAACGATGTTGTTTGTCCCTTGCTTCTCTTTATCCTTATCAAACTCACTATTTTCATTCTTGAGAATGCTGGCAACCAAAAAATAGTTATTGTACAAAAAGATTTCCTTCTCTGTTGATTTGTTTTTACCACTTCCAAAGAAGTGGGTACTCAATTTTGTCAATAAATTTTCGAAATCATTTCTCAATCTATTTATTGAAATGAACAAGGGTTCTCCTTTGAAATCATGATTGCCTTCTTTTGTAGTCGATAATGATAATTTCAAAAGCCCCAGTACAAACTGGGCAAACTGTTGCGTAACACTGACGGGAGCCAAGGTAGTATCTTTTGATGTCCTCAAAATAGTCTTTTTCAAAGAATCACAATTCATGTCTATGATTTTGGTAAAGTGTGGCCATAAAATAAGGAGAATTGAATTCAAATAATCATCTAAAATTGGAATTCGGAATTCGTTATGCAATAAAGATTGAGAGT
Source organism: Suhomyces sp. yHQL142 (assembly GCA_030582675.1). Classification (NCBI taxonomy): domain Eukaryota; kingdom Fungi; phylum Ascomycota; class Pichiomycetes; order Serinales; family Debaryomycetaceae; genus Suhomyces; species Suhomyces sp. yHQL142. The sequence continues at coordinate 429,864 of JAJMGU010000011.1, forward strand.
TTTGGGCCATGCGGATCATCAATAGAATAGCAAATGCATCACAGCTTCCATAACTCGTAGTAGCAAGATTCGATCTTGCTGTCGTAGTGGCTGTTGTACCAGCTGCACCTTTTACTTGGTAGACTGGGGTGTGTGAGATAAGCCAGCTAACAAATTCTCGACCAATCTTAAAGACGCCTTCAAACATGATGTGGGACCATTCGTGCTTTGGATCTGCTGCTCCCAGTGCAGCTGTCGACTTCGAAAAGACCTCGAATCGTTCGTTACCTTGATAGAAGAAATCGACCATGAAAAGGTATTCTACAACAACGTTATCAATCAAAGCAATCGACCATTGGTGATAAAGAAATTCGAGCCAGTACGCAAATGGGGTAGTTTCAGCAATTTGCGAAGGAATCGCCGTCTGTGGATCTGATGATTTTCTATCTTCTAGAACTTGTAATCTTTTATCAATAGACAGCAAGTAATCGTTCATGGTAACATGATTGGAAACTACTGGCTTTTGTAAGTTGGTTGCTGTACCACTAGACAACCAGCCTTTGAACCCAGATCCAAACATTCCCTTGTCTTCATTGCCTAGGTTGCCGAGAACCAAAGTCTGATCAATGTGTCGAATATTAAGGTTTTCCAAAGCGTAGATGTATTTGGCAAACTTCGTTTGGTAGTACCACCTCATGGTGTAGATGTATGCCAATTGAAGTTGTTTTGCTAATTCAGGATGATGGGTTTTTAAGAATGTGAATGCATCTTTAATTTGTAGCAAATCTTGTTGAATTGATTGTGAAGAAGCCTTGGTACTAGATCGCAAAAGCTTGATTTGTGAGATTATATAGTCCCTTATTCTTTCGATGGATTTATGGATCAACAATTGAATACCCGATTCTAATTGTTCGAAAGCAATAGACCCATTGTATCCACTGGCAATAGCCGACTTTTCGCCTCCTTCTTTGATACTTGCTATGAGTTGGATTTTTTCATTGATAAATTTGATATTTTCGACCCATTTTCCATTGACTTCGTCGTGGAGTACGGATCTGACTACTTCTGGGGAAATGATAAGATCAAGGATAATAGGATTCAATTTCTCCGTAGTGGACCGGTTTGTAGATGAATCCGACGAGAGGCGGGTAGACTTCTCATGAAGAGCCACCAAGCTCGAAGATAGCAGATCCAATTCTTTGTTGAAGCCCGAAAGTATGGATTCGATGGGAATCAAACGGTCCCTATGCCGATGAAGGTTCTCCTGATACTTCTCAAAACGAAAGATCAACTGATCCAAATCGTCTTGGGTGAGGCCACGAAGTCCTCCGGAATCAGGCGGGATGGCAGAGACACGAAGCAGTTCCAACAAGTTCGGATTGTCATGGTCCTTATGCCTAAAGTATGCTTGAAGGTTGTCTAACTTCGAGAAGTTGGTCGACGTTTCATGAGGCTGTTCCAACGGCAATATTTGTTTTAGTTTGTCCAATGCAGACATTCTGGAGACGGCTTGGTCAGCGGGCTTTGATGAAAGGATTGGTGCCACTAGAGAACAAACAATTATTGTGCTGGTGTCAATGACTGTAAATTTGATCTTCACCTTTTTTCAGTTGACTGTGTTTTGAGAACTACCAGGCACTCCATGGTTTGAGAAAAGGTGGGCAATGGCAGTGTTTTACGAGGGTAATGAAGAAGAAAAACGCGGGGGAAAGGAGCTGGAAAAGGAAGCAATTGGCTCGCGAAACGATATTGATGCCGCAAACCCCGAGTTAGGCTTGAAACTTCCAATCGATACTGAGCATACACTACAACCACAGAGTGATGGCCTCAGTCATAGTACACCAAGATCCAGCGAACAGGCCATGGAAGGTCTACCAGATCGAAATTTGTCTGTTGAAAACGAGCCATCTGAAAAGCTGCTGAACTGGGCCAGAAGTCAAATGGTGCCTACAGCGTCACAACAGAGAATCATCGAATATCCTATCAACTATAATGAAGTACTAGCACTAAAGGCAGGTCCTGGAAGTGGCAAAACCTGGACCTTGATGAAACGAGTAGCCCATATGATCGAAAGTGGACTGATAGAACCACTGGAAATACTTGTTTTGTCCATGACCAATCGAGCGGTCAAGTCCTTGGGTGATACTTTGAATACATTGGTAGGAACCTCAGTAACAGAACAAGTGGAAATAGCCACGTTCCATTCTTTCTGTGCAAATTTGGTGGACCAGTACAGCTCAACGTACTTTCCCAGTCAAACAAAGAAGAGATTGATGGATGATCTCAGCTGGAGAAATTTCTCCAACATTTTCCTGGGGAAAACCATTGGTATTAATGGCAAGACCTTAAAGGGCAATTTGACTGCACTATCGTTGGAAAAGTTATTGAATGAAATAAAAAGCGGTCAGATCAACATAGAACACGCTTCAAGCAAGTACAAGGTCAGTAACGAGTACATAACGGAATTGATCCAGTATTTAAACAAGAATGGGATTATGAGATACCAAGACTTCTTAGTCGATGCATTAGCGATAATCAAGGAGTCAAAGAAAAAAGATGGTCACGGATTGATACCTAGAATATCAAACTACAAAGTGATAATAGTGGACGAGTTTCAAGATATGCATTACCTGTTATTAAATGTTGTTAAGGAACTTATTCGATACCCAAAGAGTGAAATACTTCAAGTCGATCTTGATTCGAATAATATCAACGAAGAACAAATTACACAAGGGAGTAGAAGATCAGGTTTCAAGCATTTAACTCTAGCTGGAGACCAACATCAATGCATATATGAGTTTTTAGGCTCAAACCCGGATGTTAACTTACTGAATGAATTCCCGGATTTCAGCTTAGTCGAATTATCCATCCATGAAACATTCAGATTGACACCAGAGATATTAGATGCAGCAAATAAAGTTGCACCAAAAGCTTACGGGCTACAAAGATTTGACCTACAACTCACGTCAACGCGTGATTCTTTGTACCGTCCAGTTCTTTATCATCATCCAGCAACAAGTAACGAATATAACTTTATCGTTGAGGAAATTTCACGATTGATCTTGGAGCTGGGTGGACTATTTCGACCAAGTGACTTTATTGTTTTAGGTAGAACAAATAAAGATATTGAAGGATTTCAGCTGCATGCAAAAGCTTACGGATTCAATTGCAATAAGTTCTCACTGCAGCTGCAATGGGTGAACACCAAAGTTCATACCTTATTGGACATATTGAATGTTTTGAATCAAGGAGCTGGTTCGGACTTCAATCTTTTGTGTACTATTCTTCTCTTGGATAGTAAAGTCGGCTCCCGACTTCGTGTTGCCAAGCTATTCAACTTATTTGATACTTGGAGAGAAAAGAATTATCCGGATATTTACCATGATAATGCTATGGAAGAATTTCTATTCTCTGAACTCAAGAAATGGAACCAGAAGATTGGAGGTTCCGCATCTAAAACCAGGGGCACTATTCTTAGTATTTACAAGCCTCCTGATCATACAAAAACTCTTGAGTTGATTGGTGGCTACCTCAATAGTGTCATACTGGAAAGAGCATTTCTCAAGTCTAACGAGACCCCCCGTGATATCCTTAGGAGTCTTTTAAGGATAGTCGATGATCTGGGTATCAAGAGATTCATGAACATGCCGCATTCATCAAGCAAGCTGCAAATTCAAAGCTTACAAGAGCAAATATATGAACATAGGGAAAAGTTGGAAAGCGACCTTAACTCATTTTACAGGTCTTTGGAGTATTCATTCAACCAATTTAAACAGCTCGAATCTGCGGACGAATCATTTTTGGACTATTTTTTGCGAGCTTACAACGAGGAAATACCCTTTATCAATGAAGACTTGGTGAATGTTTCTACTATACATACAGCCAAAGGGTTGGAATTTCCTGTTGTCTTTGTTCTTGGATCGACAGGGTTTGGAAATAGTTCCTACTGGTCTTCAATATTCGAGGCTAATTCAAGTCCAGATCCTCAAAAGGGTCGTCTTTTCTATGTGGCCTGTACTAGAGCTAAAGATCTATTATATGTTGGAACTGATAAACTTCAATCCAACGCTTTAACCGAATATTTCACACCTAAGTTACCCAATGTCGAACAACTCTTGCCCAAATTGACACATAGTTTAGGCAGATTGGGACCAACACCTCAACAAGTGAGCAGGGGAACGTTACTCTTTAAAGACTCTGTGCACCCTAAATCGGCAATTCTTCCCTCCAAACCACGTATATCACATCGGTTATTGACGACTAGATCTCATGCCTATAATATCAACAATAGATCATTACTACATGCGTGCAGGTCAATACTAAAGTGGTTATAGGAAGGAAATACGAATATACGGTGAGACAGACGCCGGAAATTATCTGGCGCGGAGTCAAATCTGGGGTATGACATTTGACTCGCACTGATTAGATCAATTATTGCAATTTTATTTCTACTACTATATTGCAACTACTACTTTATCTACTATTGTGCGCTAAAGATTGGTAAGAGTGTTATCAGTATAAGTGTTAAAAACTTATCAATTGAGGTTGTTTCAATTTGACTGTCATTGACGGAAAAACAATATCAATTCACATTTAAACAACCAAAATGGTTCCGTCTATCATACATAGAGCCAGTCCTATGCAAGATGACTCAGATAAATATGACTTAGACAAAGAGTACCCAGAGATCGTTAACTATATAAGTGCATTTCAAGTGCAATTGAAAGATTTAGGGAGCATTGGGAATGCCTTTCCTAGGGTATCATCAGCTGGCTCTGATGTAGTTAGGAAAGAAGCTTGGGCGAGGAATAATGGTAGCTGGCGTCCAAAGATTACCGTGTTCAAGAAAAAGAATCTTAACAAGGTCAAACTGGAAAACGGTTCTACAAACATCTATGAACATAACCTCAAGAACCCTGATCTTAATTTGAATGCTCAAGGTAGATCGGTTGTTAGCTGTTTACGGTGCCGTAAATTGAAGAAGAAATGCACTAGGACGATACCCGAATGTACCAATTGTCTGTCTTCAGATGAACTCTGCGTTTACTTGCCCAGGAAATCAAAATCGAAGCTGATTATATCAAAGCCAATAGAAAGGGCCCTTTCAACTCTGCAAGCTTGTGTACCCAATCTCAACAGTGGAATTGAGTGGAGTACACGAAGCCAGAAAAGTGAAGATATATGTGTGAAAAGACTATCTTTATCAAACCTACCTATATCAGCTAGCGAAAAGAACACACCTAAATCGAAAATCAATTTGCCCCTCAGTGCTGGAAACTTTGTGCATCTGGTTGGACCTACAACCCATCTTGAGACGTCAATTGTAAATCCAAAAACGGAAACGAAGGCTGGTTCTTCCAACTATAATTATGCGTACGACCCAAAGATTGCAAAGATTCATTCGAATGATTTCAGAATTATATTAAACTAATATAGGTACATTCATATAGAGTTTTTTAATGATACAATTTATGTTTGAGAGTACTTGACTAAAGGATGGTAGAATCTCAGGCTTTGCCACAACTGCGACCCTATGCTAGCTTCCACAACTTCGACCCTATGCTAGCTTCGAAAGTAAGCTCATGACGTCAGCTGAAGAGTTGGGAGCATTACTGTCTTCAGTGCTCTGGTAGTCATTAGAATCTGAGGGAACATCTGTATCTACAGTTAAGGATGGATCGTATCCATCATCATCATCGTCATCATCCCCATCGCCAGTATCATTAATGCTTTCGTGGTCGTGCTTCAACTCCAAGTCATCTTTATGGTGCAACTCAAAATCACTGGATACAGAATATTCATCGATTTCATCTCCATCTTCGTCGTTCAGTCCATCATTGACAATATTTATACTATTTGACTCATCTTCCCTATCAAATTCCTTTACTTCGATATCTTCAGAAAAGGCCACTTTTTTCGATGATGGGGTTGACCCACCAGAGGGAGTTTGAGATGCCCTTCTTTTCCTGACCAAAGGCTGTTGTTGTTGATCTCTTGTATTAGAAGTAATGTCATCTATAGCTGATTCATTACTGGATTTCTCATCGTCATCAGATTCGTAAGTTGGTAACATATCATCATCATCGTCGTCATCCACTCCATTCGAGTTGTCATTATCAAGCTCAGGAGAAGGTTCTTCGTCGTTCGCATTTCCCTGAGAATTATTGCTTGAGCCATCTTCTTCGTTCAATATACTTTGCAATTCTTCTCTAGTAACATGTAACCTGTTTAACTTTTCATTTATAATCAGTGTTTTGGTGGCGTCTGTTCGAGATTGGTCAGCAATCACCTTTGACAAGTTGTCCAACTGCTTGGTTATCTGTGATTTTATGCTTTTGAGTTCTTCGATGTTGACAAGTGAAAGGTTTCCCAACTTTTCAAGCATATTCAATTTGGAAATATAAGTTTTTGGTGCTGGCAATTTGTCTGAGGTAGAAGGATCCAGTGGTAAGTAGGTCTTGGACTGAATACCGAATTGAGTCAAATTGGATTGACTAATATCATTCAATTGGTTCAAACTGGAAAACAATTCATTCAAATGTTTCAACTCCTGAACAATTTCTCCCGAACTTGATTGTCTACCTGGAGAGTTCTCCCTTGGAGCGGATGATTCTGAATTCAATTTTACCGCTTCGATTGCAGCCTTCATCAGTTTGATATCTTGGCTACTGAAGACAGCTCTCTCTTCCCAAACATTGATTAAGCGATCAATTTTTGGCCTTATAGAAGCATCCAACGTGTTGTATGTTTTCTTGATAACCCCAGGTAAGATAGTGGCAAAATCATCGATGAATTCGGGCTTTCTCTTTCTCTTAGCTCTTTGAACTACATCATTGCACAAGTAAAAGAGGCAGAGTTTCTTGGCCGACGCGGAAGGACTAGGGGGGAAGTTCAAGATATAGTCAGCCCATGCCTTTGCACAATCCTTGCTATGTCTATGATGGAAGAATACCCATTGTGATATTGAAACTATAGACTCTTGAGTGTCTTGTAGTATTGATAGCTTTTTATTGAAACTCTCTTTGGAAAACGACATGACTCGCTACTGATCAATTGATATGGGAAACTATTATAACAAATGGAGCCAATCGATTGTATATGGAAATGTAGAAGTTACTCAACTGGAGTTTTGGGCGTCTGATTGATTAAACAGCTTGATTGGGTAGTTTGTCGACTTTTATAATGGTGAGTACAAAATTTGAGGATATGATCAACCCAATGGGACCGGGCGTTTGAACAGTTCTATTGAGTCTTGTCGGCTGGTCTGTATCGTACACCTATATGGATAAGGTGATGGGATGGAACTGATGATGTTTTGGTTGTAGCCGTTGAAGTGGTTAGTTGGGTGAATATGTTTCAGTGGTGCAGCTTTTTTTGTCTTCTCATCTGAGTGTACATAGTGGCAAGAAAAGTTAGGAGAGGGGGTGAAGTTGAAGAAAGAGTAGGCAGGGTAAATGAAATGGGTCTGGGTTCAGTGGATTCTTATAAGATAGAAGAACGCTAAGGAAAGGGAAGAATTGGAAGAATTGGAAGAATTGGGGAATGGGAAATATGTGTGGCTTTAGAGTTTATCAGTTACGTAGAGGTAGTACTGCTTATTAAAAGATAACAAGGGCACCTTAGAGTGAGCAGTGAATACTGAATAAAGAGAAGCAAATGTGGCTAATTTTGCCCAATTGAGCTCGGTTACTGAAAGGTGATATCGAAACAGTTCCTTCGATGATTTGCTTCGTTTGAGTGATTAATCGTGTTGGCTGGATGTTACCACAGTATTTGTATGGAGTCATCCTCTTGATACTTCTAGTGATCTTTAGTAGTAAAGAAGCATATCGCTGTGGTCCAGCCTTATTGGCCATACTTGATCGAATGGTTCTAGGCTTGCTGAAATGTCTTTTGCTGACATCATATTGCAGCTTGCAGTGTAGTATTAGTACTTCACTGTCTCCAATCTGTTTATAAGTACGCGTTGAAAAAACAGGAATAAACAATTGGCTAAATAAGTGCAGAGTATATCATCATTATCCCAAACAAACCATTTTCGACAACAGTACTTGCTACCATCATACGTCCAAGTATATCCATAAGTATCTAATACAAGTAAGCCACAATGGGTCCAAAAACGAGGAAAGCATCCCAGAAAAAGATTGAAGCTCAGGAATCATTAGCAGAGATGAAATCAACAAAGGGAAACAAAGTCACCAAAGACAATAAAGAACCCAGAGCTTCTAGAAAAGCATCTTCCCGATTTTCTGAAGAGGTTCCTGAATCCTCCACCCCAAACATCACCAAACGAAAGATCAATAGTCTGACCCCAATACTGAATGGATCTGGTAGTTCTGGAAGCCACGCTGCAAATGGTGCAGCAGTGACAATCTCCAAAAAGTTGAAGGCATCAAATCCGATCATCACCGAACAAGACATACTTCAATCTAGCAATAACCAAGAGCTAGTGGAACTTATAAATACCTTGATAAATACCAAACAGGATGAAATATTTACAAAATACCAAAATAAAGTACAATCACAATTGGATTTAGACCATGATCTTATACAAGAACTTAACACCAGCTTGGTTGAGAAGCAGTCTGTAATAGACAAGTTGATCAGTGAGGTCAACGAATTAAAATCAAAGTCAGTCATCAAAAGCAGTGGCTTAGGTGGAAAATTGAACTTGAGCACAAACTCTAGCACGGTTCTTGATATAAACGAAAGTGGAACTGCCAAGGATTACGTCTACGAGTCTCCAATAAGAAGAAAAAAAGTCAAGCGCTTCGACGATGCGGATACCAATTCGCCTGCACCGCATCTCATCAATCAAGATCAGTTATCGAAAGAATTGGAGAATATTGGTTTTACTTTGGATATGTTGGAATTGTTGACCGGATTAAGAATTATCAACTTCCAAGAAGACGAAACCAAGTATTATTTTGATGTAAAACAAACTTCCTCGTCGACTTCCTCCTCATCTACTGTTCCGCCTACTGTTTTCATAAATTATCGGTTAGTCATATCGAAAACATTCGAATCCACCGCTGAGATAAACTATATTCCAACATTCTTGGAAGCTTTGGATGAGGACTTTGAGCAAGATGAAGATGATTCTGTCCTTGAGGCGGATCTCGTGGACAATGCAAAGTATTTAAGAAGAATTTTGCCTGAATACTTATGTGAAAACTTGTCCTTCCCATATAATACTTTGTCTCAATTCTATGGTAAAGTGAATCGAGCTTTGAATAAAAAAGTAAGGCATGATTAAGAGTCACAGATTGTGGGCTTATTTGAACCAATCGCGATTACAAAATATTTGTCCAAATATTGGATATTTTCTCATCTAATTACGGACAAAGTATCATGCATGCTACAATGGGGGACTGGAAAAAATAGACAATCAAGCTACAGAGCAGAAATTGCTTCATTCATGCAGCGAATTCACCAAGTGCAACCATCTGCGGATAAATTAAGGCCAGTAAAATAACCAATTCCTGTATTATTATGATCTCAACTTTAAATATATATCGTAAGTATATGAAACATTCATCGTGGAATTGAGATGCAGATCTATTATATTTCAAAGCTAAGTTGTTGTCTCGGAAAGACTAATGGGTATGCTTGACGCCCCAAAAAATTGAAATGAAGTGATAATGCCCGTTGTAGTAAGTATTATTGTTTGAAATTGGAGAGGTTTTTAATAGGTCCGATAACTAACGGGTATTAAATTTGGATACTAAAGAATAGTGACTTTACCATCTTCGTTTACCATTACCTTCAAACTTTTCAACAAATCCTTGATTTCCTTAGAATTCTCTTGGGATGCTTTTTTGATTATCTTGTATAAGTTTTGTTCTTTGTTTGGTTTCAAAAGACTACTCAATGCTTTGGATCCTTTCTTTGACGAATCTTTTGATTTTGCTTCTTCTTTTTTGTCCTTACTAGATTTCTTATCTTTGGATGAAGTTTTTTCAATTACCGTCACTTCGATAGCTTCAGTTAAAGTTTTTGTAACCTTTTCAACAATTTGCTGCTTATTATTTCCTTTTCCATTTTGTTGCTGCTTCTTAGGCCCCTTGTACAAAGCCTTTTCATATTTTTCAGCCTCTGAAATACAACTGGTGTGGTTTCTGTATTGCGTACCTTCAAAGGTTACAGAACAATCAATACAACTGAAATAAGCGCCGTAACATCTTTGAGCATGTTGGTCAAGCTTTTTCTTGATAACTGTATCATTACACACCTCACATGAAAAGGAAACCATTTGAATTTACCAAGAAAGTGTTTTTATTGTGACTGTATGGTTAAAGTTATGGGCCATCTCTCATATTCAAAAAATTCTGGTGATGAGTTAGATCACGATTACGTAATTGGTATGAAGTTGGTCGGTGAAACTTTCAGTTTATAAAGTGTCTCACTCAACTACTGCCCACTAGATCAAAATGCTCATAATTCAAGCCAAAGTCTAAGTAATAGAGTTCTTGCTTAGCCATTCTAGCTAATCTCCACCCTTGAGAGTTCGTCATACTCCAGCCCCAGCTCCCCATCATGCCCAGCTATACCAATGCGAATAGTGAAAATCAAGAGAAACCGATGAAATTTGATCAGAATCGATCTTTTGTTTCCCCTGGCCATACCTGCAATTGTAGAACTTATTGGTACCTTATCAATCGGTAAAAAGAATCAATCCTGATAATAATCGTAAATTTGTAATTGCAGTTTCATATTTTTGTGCATGAAACAACGGCTTTTTGATAAGAAATTTTTCAAACGGCATTCAAATGTAAGGGTTCACAATTGACGTATTTGATTGAGATAGACGAGAATTCGAAGATGCATATATTATCGGTACCTCTCATTGGAAAGATAAGGTGTTGGAGCACCCGTGTTATTGCGTTTGAACAATAGGAACACCACGGCAACTTCAAGGGGGCCTAACTATGGTTCCCCTTCGTTACCTAGCTCAACATCAACTTCTGTAGATTATGCAGTGCTCTATTGTTGAAAGAATTATTGCGAAATTATCTTTGCGAGCGCATGAACCACTGGTTTAACCATCCAAAAGCAAGCAGTGAAATGGGTTTATGAATAAAGTGTCATTTTCAGCGTACGAACCATTCTCTTAGAAAGGTTGTCCAGCTTTTTCAATAGAATTTGGACTACTTCTTCTCATAATACAGGTATAACCTCTTTACATCTTGAATTTCGATGCACAAAATTTGTCGGCATGCGACCGTATCAGCTATCACATCTTATGGAACCGTTCCATATTCTATTTTAAGAATGGTACGAAATGGAGTCAACACTGAAAGACATCGATATAAGATGGCATGAATAAACCCAAGGTCTTCGAAATTCTCATTGTGGTTGTTCAACAATACGTATTCAATGGTTTCATTTCTTTCTGCTAAAGGTCTCCTCTGTCTCAGTCTTGCTGTGGTAGTCAATGCTTTAACTATTCCTGAACAAGTCGTCTCCGATGTGGCCGCTAGAGGCGATACTCCAGGATTTCTCAAGCTTGACTTCAGGGTCACCGCAAGATACCACAGGCCTTTCAGAAGTGGACTTTTTTCTCAGTGCGCGTCAGAAGTGGACTTCTTTTTTCGCTAGTTAAATCAGAAGTGAACTTTTTTTCGAGCAGAAGTGGACTTACATAGTTAAGGGAAGGATCACGTGTATTTATGCGCGATCAGAAGTGGACTTTTTTTCGCTAGTAAAATCAGAAGTGGACT